>CM060323.1:63190322-63195322 GCA_030674155.1 Stramonita haemastoma | reverse complement strand
AAAAAAAAAACCAAACCGCCAAAAACCCTCCCGATGCATAACCATGACCATGAATAAACATCAGCAATGGAGCAGTCTTCCAAAACAAAGGAACGAGAACCTGACTCTTTTCCACCATTCTACACAGCACTGTATTGGGGTAAGGACAGGCAGAACAAGAATGGAAATACACACAGGACTGGACAGACCTTGACATGGCAATGTTCGTTACTGAGAAAAGCTGAAAACGGACCACCAGCATCGTCCCCTCTGTCCCCCTTAATGACCGTTTAGGTCAAGGGAGTGACGATTATTTTTCGGTGCAAAAACTGGGACTTGTTCATAACCATAGCACCGCCATTATGCATGCTGGACTGCTATCACTGTGAAGACACCTACCAGCAATGAAATGAAATGGGAGATAGGGTGCAGAAGTATCATATTAAGCTTTATATTAATATTTATATTCTCAATTTCTCAATCTTTGCTTATTTTGGCAGGAGTGACCGGAGCATTTTTCTCTGTTTAGACAGCGACACTTCCAAACTCTCGCAGACCCAAAGTGCACTGAAGATCCCACAACAAGATAACCACGCTCCTCGTTTATCAAACAATGACAGGAACATGGACAAGAAAAGAACTCTACAGACGGTAGAATCAACAGGACAGATTCAGAAGAAAATCAAACTGAAAAGACGGCGGAAAATAAAAAATAATAAAACATAAGAATATTTCTAGCACAGAAATTCCAGTGTGCATGAAGACAAAATGCACAGAAATCTATCCAACATTGTCTACTTTCATCAGCTGTAGGTTATTTTAGAAGAAGAAAAAGTGTGCAACAGTGATGATGATGATGATATGATGATGATGAGGAGAGGAGGAGGAGGAGGAGGAGGAGGAGGAGGAGGAGGGGGAGGAGAGAGGAGGAGAGGAGAGGAGGAGGGGGGGTGGAGGAGGATGTGATCTGAGAACAAGGACTATGACGACAAGGCTTCTCATCCCACCCATCATTAAGAACACTGCTTGTTCCTAAGCGCACGTAGTCCACATGTGGTCCTCCCACAAGCTCTTGGGGGCAGAACAGCCGAGTGGTTAGAGCATAGCACTAGTGATCTGCCATGAGCTGAGTGAACAGAAACGGGTCTCCCTTGAAGAGTCAGGTTGAAGAGATTCCTCATAAGAACTTAACACTGACACTCCCTCCACTCTCTGACAAGTTCTTTGGGTAAGATGTTAACGTTGTTTCGGGTGAAAAATGCATTGCAAAACATCCAGCACGCGTGTCAAAACCCTTTTCCACTTTTGATTTTAAAAAATGCAAGCCCGCTATGTCCAGTGGAGTGGACGGCAGGATCAAACCCAGCATGCACTGGCTATCTGGACAGGGGTGACCACCACAGGTTGACTTTGTCCACGGCACAGGCTGGAGAATCAGCACAGTGGCTCAAAAACTCCTCGGGAAGCTAAGAGACATGTCGGTCAACCTGTCAGATGGAAACCCTACACCTGCGGTTTTATGATTTAGTTTTATTTGTATCATTTTGCTGGACTGTTTGCCTGCTTGCCATCTACGACATAATTATCATACATGGCCAACATAGATTAGTCATAGACCCCTCTGCAAATTAGCATTATCATCTCTAGTCCATGGCAAGTGTTCAACCAAGGACCATATTTCAGAAGCCCCACCCAAATGGTGTCATGAATAAACATAAAGAAAAGGGCTCTTTGAGCAGGGAGAGAAAGATATTATGATAGTCCGCTCCCTTCTTCCTCCCACTCTCTGCTTCCTTTCCTGTCTAACCCTTCATCATACACAGGATCTGGACGTAGCCAGAGATAAGACATCCATAAAGACTTCACCATCATCACTACTGCTGATGTGCCTCGTCGAGAGCGAGAGACAGAGACAGAGACAAAGACAGATTCCTGCCATATCCAGGACAGAAAAGGTGATTTAGACATCAGATTCAGGCAGCAACATCAGCAGCCGAAGCATCAGCAAAGTAAGATGATGAAAACGACGATGAAGCAAACAACGCTGATGACGATAACAAAGGTAAGAGTGATGAAATTGGAAGTGGTCTTGAGAGAGAAGCTGGTGGTAGTGATGGTGGTGATATCAAATCAGCAGAACAAGAAGAAGACGAAGAGGTGGAGGAAGAGTGGGAGGAAGAAAAGAAGAATGAAGATGTTGTAAAGGTAAAGGTAACAAAAGTAAACATTAAAACGACAGCAGCTGCAGCAATTTCTCCCGCAATAACGGAGACTGAACAGGCGCAGGTGTGTTTGTTATTTAAGCCCTTACAATTGCATCAGATTCAGAAATATATATACGAATACTGAGCACAATGAAACAAAAACCAGAAGTGTTTTTCTTTCCATAGACAGTCAAGGCAATACACTGTGCACACGTGTGCAGCCCCTGTGAAGCTGTGGAAGGTCAAGTGTTTTTAGCTTCATACACCTGCAATCTCTGACATTTACTTTGCACTAGCTTTCCCATGTAAACATACACATACACACAAAATCACGTGTGCACACACACACGCACATGCGCGCACACACACACGCGCGCACGCCACACACACACACACACACACACACACACACACACACACACACACTCCGTCTCTACGGTCTCCGCACGGTATTCTACCTGTAAAAAAAAATATGTATAATTGTTGTGTGTTTGCTTATTTCTATTGAAATTCTCTACCTTTTGATTCATTTTCTAATTCACAAATGCACCTTGAAATAGATGGGGGTTTTTAAACAAGATCTTTGAAAGTTGTTTTCAGCCGACAATTAAAAAAGCACAGTTTCATCAAGGCATACACCGCAATGAGTTGGACTAATATGTCCCTTCTTCAAAAGAATGACTGTTCAGTGACTTTAAGACCCTTGAATTAAAAACAAAATCAAGCAGATTTCATAAATGACGTTAGGTGTATTTTCAACATCTGCACACTAGGCAAACTTGGCGGAATAACTACGACACAAAAGTTCAGAACATGAGAGCGGCAGGGAAGAATTTGATCGAAGAGCGATTTCAAAGCTATACGGATTTTGATTTTTTTCCCCTGAGCAGGCAATCAGCCCTGGGTGAGAAGGGCAAGAGAAATGTGATAAGGTCTGGATGTGTGGCTGTTCAGATTAGCGACAATGCTCCGGCTTTAAGGATGTCAAGACTAAACTGTCTCAGGTTTAAGGACATCATTACTAAACTGTCTTCAGGTCTAATGACGTCAACATAAACGTCTCAGCTCTAATGACGTCAACACTAAACTGTCTTCAGGCTCTAAGACGTCAGAACTAAACTGTCTTAGCTTTAAGGACGTCAAAACTAAACTGTCTCCAGGCTCTAATGACGTCAAAACTAAACTGTCTTCAGGCTCTAATGACGTCAACACTAAACTGTCTTCAGGCTCTAATGACGTCAAAACTAAACTGTCTCCAGGCTTTAAGGACGTCAAAACTAAATTGTCTTAGGCTTTAAGGACGTCAAAACTAAACTGTCTTAGGCTTTAAGGACGTCAAAACTAAACTGTCTCCAGGCTTTAAGGACGTCAGAACTAAACTGTCTCCAGGCTTTAAGGACGTCAGAAACTAAACTGTCGTCAGGCTTTAAGGACGTCAGAACTAAACTGTCTTAGGCTGTTTCCTACTGTTTTAGCTTTGTCGAGAAAAGAGAAGCTTGATTAAGGCACAGTCAGATAACAAACAGGAAGTTAGAGTAATCTATTGTGGACAGGACGAAAAGCACCATCAATTTTGTTAATGGCATGCTCTTCTCTCTTCTCCTCTCTGCCTTCCCCCCCCTCCCTCCCTCCCTCCCTCTCTCCTACTCATCCTCCTCTCTCTCATCTCTCATCTCTCTCACACACACACACACACACAACACACACACAAACAAACAAACAAACACAAAAACACAAATAAAACCGAGAGAAAGAGAATCTCTTAACTGCATCAACAGTATGGTAACTTTCGTCTGACCAGAACCCCGCAGAGAAAATGCTGTTAGGGTGCAGCCAACTCCGTACCAATCTCTCGCGACAGAGGGGAAACCTGTTATCACGGTTTTCTAAGCACCTGACGTGAACCCGTCTGGCCTGGATATCCTCCCCCCCCCCCCCCTCTCCCCCATCTCTCTCTCTCAGAGCGCGCATCTCCAGAGTGCCGGTGTGTTCACAGGGAATCCGCGGCTCTCTGATTACAAAGACTTGCTTTTCTCTTGTTGTTTCCTATCGAGGCTTTGAAGTTGTCGTATTTTTAGGTTTGTTGTTTGCTTCGTGTCTGCTTTGTCCGTTTTTGGATTGGTTGGTTTCTGGAACAGAGCGAGGTTTGTTTTGTTCGGGGGGGGGGGGGGGGGGGGGGCTGTTTCGTTTTGGTTTATGTTCGTTTCGGCTTTTTTTGTTTGGTTGGTTTTTTTGTGGTTTTGCTTTCATTTGGCAAGGGGGGGGGGGGGGTGAGTAAAACACGAAGACTCCATATTTTGACTTTGTCTAAAATGTAATTATAATTTGTTTTGCTGTTTTAAACGATAATGATAATAAAAATGACAATGATACAATATAATAATAATAATAATAAAATAATAATAATAATAATAAATAATAGATAATATAATAATAATAATAATAATAAAAAATAACAAATACCAACAACAACAGAAAGAAGAAGAAGAAGAAGAAGAAGAAGAAGAAGAAGAAGAAGAAGAAGAAGAAGAAGAAGAAGAATTATAATATAGAATTTGTACGGTGCTCAAACTTGTAAAAGGAACCAATCAAAGCGCTTTGCATTAATTCATTCATAACATTCACACACTTGTTACCAAACAGAGAAGTAGACAGATCAGAGAAACTGAGACTAAAAGCAAGAGGTTTACAGTAAAATAAAAAATAAAAAACAACAATAAACATAAAACAAAAAACAAATAAAGAAAAGAACCACCCCATCCCCCAGGAAGAAAAAGGAAACACACCAGTAAGAGGTAAACATGGAGCTCAGACACA
>CM060323.1:63177822-63185322 GCA_030674155.1 Stramonita haemastoma | reverse complement strand
GATACATGGCCTCTATTCACATGAAACGACCAATTTAATCGTTCGGGGATTTTTTAACTTTTTCTTACGGATTTTTTTCTTAAACCCGTGGGAACACCGAGGGCTCTTTTTGTATAAAGAGCATCCACACTTTCTGGAGAGAGAGAGAGAGAGAGAGAGAGAGAGAGAGAGAGAGAGAGAGAGAGAGGAGGGGGGGGGGAGAGAGAGAGAGAGAGAGAGAGAGAGAGAGAGAGAGAGAGAAGAGAAGACAGACAGACAGACAGACAGACAGACAGACAGACAGACAGACAGACAGAAGCAGACAGAAGAGAGAAAGACAGAGAGAGAGAGAAAGACAAGAGAGAGAGACACAGAGAGAGAGAGAGAGAAGACAGAAGAGAGAAGAGAGAGAGAGAGAGAGAGAGAGAGAGAGAGAGAGAGAGAGAGAGAGAGAGAGAGAGAGAGAGGAGAGAGAGAGAGAGAGAGAGAGAGGAGAGAGAGAAGTCTTTTAAACATGTTCGCACAAGTTTGTTTTTTTTCACGTATACACACTTTCAAATAATGCAGACAGGTCAAAATGGCTTAAAAAAAGTTAACAGCTTTAGTTGTAAGTGACTTTTTGAAATGTTCTTTTCTTAAGAATTATTCTACCTCCTTTTCTTTCTTCCAATCTGAGGGTTCTAGACACTGTCGTCTGCCCAGTCTTTCTGTATGTATGGTGATTGTTTGGGGTGACGTCAAAGCAACCCTTTCTTTCCTTTTCATTGCATTGGATGAGTGTCTGGGTAAAGTCATTCTGGTTCTTTCACACACACACACACACACACACACACACACACACACACACACACACACACACACACACACACACACACACACACACAACACCTGTATGCAGCCCAAAGCCCTGCCTGCTGCATAGAAAATGCTAATGTATTGACTCCCTCCTCCCTTTGGAGCACAGAGTAAAGAGAAAATTGGCTCTGTATAGGGTGGAATTGTGATGCAAGTTCTTTCCTAGAGGAAAATTGCCAAATATATTCGCAGACAGATAGAAGAATACGGTGATGAATTTGTTAATAGTATTTTTTGTGCTTTACTTTATTTTCGAATGTTTCAATGTGTAAAGGATAGTTCAATAATTATGTTTTTGTTATTGTGGATGATGGTTTTGTGTTGTTTTTGTTGTATTATTATGTCGATTTCTAAGTTTCTTGTCCTTGATGATTTTGTTTTGTTTGTTAGATTGTGTATGTGCGTTTGCTTGTTGTGTTGTGTGTGTGTGTATGTTTGTTTGTTTGTTTGTTTGTTTGTTTTTGTTTGTTTCCTCAAGCTTATAAAATGGTTTACAAAAAATTCAAACAAAATTGTACAATGCACAAACCAGAGGCCCTTCCAACAAAATGTTGTTCTTTATACACTAGAAATAAACATATATTTTACAATATTTTTTCTACAAATGTAACAAGCGGAAACCTGATGTCTTTCTATATAAGCTTTGATTTTGTAAGACAAACAGTCTTACAAATAAACAGTCTATAAACAGTCTCTAAGCAGAGTTTCTCAATAAACCCCCTTTAAAAATATGGTAGCCGACACTTATGTATCTGGCCACTCAGCTTGTGTACACCTTTCCTCACCTGTCGCCTACACTTGACCATTATTTGCTCAGAGTTAAGTTAACATAATCCACAATGGTCCCGCAGGAGACAGCATCAAGATTTTGGATTTAAAAATGCCTGGAAAGCATGTCTCTGACTGAACTAAATGTTTTGAAAAAAATATTCTTATAAACAATGATGACTCAGGCTGTTACAAGTTCTGTCATGATTTTTTAAACATATGAGTCTAAACTGCGTCGTCACACTGTTTCCTAAATACTTTCCATTTCATGTTCGCTTCACCTGTGAACAAGGCGTGCAACACTGATGGACCAACTGTTTCCTAAGACGTGATTGTAAAGATCTTTCCAGTTCACATTATCAGCATAACCTGAACTTCTCTTTGACTGGACTTCTCCCTTAACTCCTCAGGAAGTCATTGCAGAATTGAACCGGTAAAAAGGTAAAGTAAAGGTGTCCCATAACCTATGTGATCGTAGGGGAGCGAAGCATCAGAGTTGTCAGCTTCTTCAGGGCTAGCATATTGAGGATGGCGCCCATCTCCTCTACTTCGCTGCTTTACCTTCCCTGACCCTAAAGAGGGAAGATACCCATTTACAGCTGGGTGAACTGGGGGACTGTACTGAGGCCAAGGCGTGCAAACGGTCACCCATCCACTTGAAAACCATGCTCAATGCTGCTTAACCTTAGCTTGGGGAAAGCGAGTGTTCTGACCACTTGGCTATCCCGTCCCCTATATTACCCTGAAGTTGGCCTTTTTCAGGCAGCATGTCGTCTTTGGGAACTGGCGCCTGTGGAGTCAATCCCTCTCCAGGTGGCAGAATGCATGCTGAGCATGTTCATGTCATCTAGTCAGCTAGCCATTGCTGCCCTTCTCTTCTATGAGAGGCAGATGAGTATCGTTCCGTTGGGAACAAATCTCATCTCACCGTCAATGGAATAAGTCAGAACTTGTCAGCTTTGCTTTCCAGGGTAATTTCTCTGAATGGAGATCTGTCTGTTGCGCCAGCAAAAATGTCTCAAACCTGTTACCGGGTCATCTAAACTGTTAACTTCATTGGGGTTAATCTCAGTGGACTGGAATACAAAACTGAACAGAAAAAAGAAAGAAAGGAAGAAGGGAAGAGAAAAATATCACACACACACACACACACACACACACACACACACACACACACACACACAACACACACACACACACACACACACACACACACACACACACACACACACACACACACACACACACACAAGGATTGATCATCTCACGCACACAAAAATAAAAATAAAAAATAAATAAATACACGTACTATCCAGCCTCATGGCTCCAAAAACTCCATTCCGAGTCTCTTGCCTTGCGGGACAAAAGCTGTCAGTTTATAGGGGATGGCAAAGCTAACACCACAGCTGAGCACAGCCTAGCACAGCTAGCATCGTGTGATGGACTCTAACACTTGATGCACACACCAGGTTTTCCTCTTTCTTCTTCTTCTTCTTCTTCTTCTTCTTCTTCTCTCTCCTCTTCCTCTTCTTGTTTTACTTCTTTTTCATCTTGTTCGTGTTCTTGTTCTTGTTCGTGTTCTTGTTCTTCTTCTTCTTCTCTTCTTTCTTCTTCTTCTTCTTCTTCTCTCTTCTTCTTCTTCTTCTTCTTCTTCTTCTTCTTCTTCTTCTTCTTCTTCTTCTTCCTTCTCCTCCTCCTCCTCCTCCCTCCTCCTCCTCCTCCTTCTTCTTCTTCTTCTTCTTCTTCTTCTTCTTCTTCTTCTTCTTCTTCTTCTTCCTTCTCCTTCTCCTTCTTCCTCTTCGTCCTCCTCTTCTTTTTCTTTTTTTTTCCTCCTCCTCCTCCTCCTCCTCCTCCTTCTTCTTGCTTCTTTTCTTCTTCTTCTTCTTCTTCTTCTTCTTCTTCTTCTTCTTCTTCTTCTTCAGATGTATGGATGGGGTTAGGCATGTATGTACTTGTTGCTGTGGTTTGGCAGCATGTCTCGCTGCTGCTGTTGCTGCTGCTGCAGTAGACATTGTAATGTCAATGTCAGCGATGGTGGTCGACGCTGTATAGTGGTGGTAGGCGAGTGGAGGTGGTTAGGGTGGTTGCGTTAGTGGTGATTGGGGGTGGGGGTTGAGATGGTTGTGTTAGCTGTGGTGGGTGGTGGTGATGGTGGTGGTGGTGGTGGTTGCGTCGGTGGTTGTGGCGAAGGTGATGACAGTAATGTTAGTTGTGAGTAGGTGGGGATGTTGACGATGACAACGATGTTGTGGTGGTGGTTAAAGATGTGACAACAAGGACGATGATAATAACAGTGATGACAACGATGTGGTTCTGTGCGTGTGTGTGTGTGTGTGTGTGTGTGTGTGTGTGTGTGTGTGTGTGTGTGTGTGTGTGTGTGTGTGTGTGTGTGTGTGTGTGTGTTGTTCTTCAGTTTAATGTCTGTTCACATAAGTGATATTAGAAAAAAAAAAATGTGTATGTGTGTGTGTGTGGACGTGCATGCCCGCGCGCGCGCGTATGTGTGTGTATGTGTGTTTGTCAAAGTCAAAGTGTTTGTGTGTGTATGTGTGTGCATGCGTGCATGTGTGTGTGCGCGTGCGCGTGGGCGTGCGCTCGCGCTTGTGTACGTCTTCAATTTAAGACAATTTAAGCTTGTGTACGTGCGTGTGCGCACGTGTGCATGTGTGTGAGCGCGTAAGCACTCTCGCCCAAAAGCATTTCTATTTTTCTACAGCTTTGGCGTGCAGTTGTGTAAGTAACCAAAATAGGCATTAATCACCCACACGAACTGTACTTTCCCTCCACTTCTCTTTACTTTCAAGGCAAAGGCTCCGTAATTGGTGCCTAGAGAAGATCAGAGACGTCATTAACTGAACCTGAGGGGGTGTACGAAATGTGAGACACAATTAAACAGCCCATGGCTTAAGGCATCGCCAGCAAATACCTCTGAATCACCTTGGAAGAAGAAGGCAGAAGATAGTGTTGTGTGTGATCTACCTGTGTGTGTCTGTCTCTTGTCTCTTTGCCTCTTTGTCTGTTGTAAAGGTTTCGGGTTACGTGTGAAGTCTTGCAAGGATTAAGAGCTTGTCACCTGAACCTTTCCCTGAATAAAAAAGATACAGCTAAAGGGACACTCCTTTCTTCATTGATCTGCTGCCATTCTCAGCCACCTGCAACTTCTTCGGTAAACTCTGAGCACAGATTCACACGAAAGTACCAGTCAAAATGATGTCCTACAAAGTTTGTTTACTCAAAGGTTTCACTGTTTGATTTGTTTTCTTTTTGTTACATTCTTGGCAAAGCTTTTTTCCAGTACGGTTGGCAAAGTCTGAAGTCTGTCACAGTGACCCTGCCAGTCCCAGCAGTATTTTCCTGGAGTTCAACTGTAGTGGGCCACATCTAGTGTCTGAGAGAGCTGAATGTAGACAGGACTGCATGATAGAAGGTAGTTGAGGGCCTGTACCATATGGCCATAGATCAGTGTGGAATATTTTCAAACAGTGGAGTTGGAATAGGAGCTGGCAGTGTCCTGCCAGCAGTCTACAGACAGTGACTTCAGTAGCTCTGTGTCCTTTAAGACTGCTGCCTTGTCCATCTTCTGGCTCGATATCCTGGCGCTGGCGCCATTTTTTCCTGGCAGATTGACAATGGAGCTGACACTGCTGGAATTGACCAAGGCCCTGTGAGCTGTTTACAATGACTTGACTTCGTTTCGATCTCTCCTTTTATGGCTGCCTTGATTTCCTAAGAAGTCGCTCTGGCACCATGTTAAAACTTTCAGGCAGTGTTTTGCATATTGGCATGCTGGGTAAACACGAGTTATCCATGCTACTGGGCATAATGTGTTAACTCTTCTGAAAAAAGATTAACGGACCTTTAACGTGCCCACAAAATGTTATACATGCATTCATCAGAAGACGCTCCATAAGAAAAGTCTGAAATAATGCCACTCTAAGAAAAAAAGGAATTATTCAACAGAGTACGCTCTAACCATCATGTTGTTCATTCCTCAGACTTTTAAAATCAACAGAAAAAAGAGAGGAGGGGGGTGAATCTCCATACTCCCCGTTTTTTAGTTTGTTTGGGGACTTTTTTAATATAGTTTTTTGGTAATTAACAATTCTTTAAAAAAAAAAAAAAAAATCAACTTTGGGAAACTCGATTGAGCAATCAAAGCTGTCTCTTTCACACAGAAGACAAAGTCAAGTGACCGGAAATAAAGTCGGCAGAGGGCAGGGAAAGAGGTAAGGGGTTGAGGTAGGAGGGACAGAACGGGCCACAGCAATGAATCCATAATGCTGCACTAAGCCATTAGGGACAAGAACTGCAATAAATCCATAGTGCTGCACTAGCCACAGGGACAGACTGCAATAAATCCATAGTGCCGCACTAACCATAGGGACAGACTGCAATAAATCCATAGTGCTGCACTAACCATAGGGACAGACTGCAATAACATCCATAGTGCTGCACTAACCATAGGGACAGACTGCAATAAATCCATAGTGCTGCACTAACCATAGGGACAGACTGCAATAAATCCATAGTGCTGCACTAACCATAGGGACAGACTGCAATAAATCCATAGTGCTGCACTAACCATAGGGACAGACTGCAATACATCCATAGTGCTGCACTAGCCATAGGGAAAGGACGGGACATTGCAAAGAAACCATAGTCCTGCACAGCACTAACAATATAAAAGGGACAGAATGGACATTGCAATGAATCCATAGTGCTGCACTAACCATAGGGACAGACTGCACTGAATCTATAGTGCTGCACTCATCATAGGGACAGGCTGCACTCAATCCATAGTGCTGCACTAACCATAGGGACAGGCTGCACTCAATCCATAGTGCTGCACTAACCATAGGGACAGGCTGCACTCAATCCATAGTGCTGCACTAACATTATAATAGGGACAGGCTGCACTCAATCCATAGTGCTGCACTAACAATAGGGACAGGCTGCACTCAATCCATAGTGCTGCACTAACAATAGGGACAGGCTGCACTCAATCCATAGTGCTGCACTAACATTATAATAGGGACAGGCTGCACTCAATCCATAGTGCTGCACTAACAATAGGGACAGGCTGCACTCAATCCATAGTGCTGCACTAACATTATAATAGGGACAGGCTGCACTCAATCCATAGTGCTGCACTAACAATAGGGACAGGCTGCACTCAATCCATAGTGCTGCACTAACATTATAATAGGGACAGGCTGCACTCAATCCATAGTGCTGCACTAACATTATAATAGGGACAGGCTGCACTCAATCCATAGTGCTGCACTAACATTATAATAGGGACAGGCTGCACTGAACCCATAGTGCTGCACTAGCCATAGGGACAGGCTGCACTGAATCCATAGTGCTGCACTAACCATAGGGACAGGCTGCACTGAATCCATAGTGCTGCACTAGCCATAGGGACAGGCTGCACTGAATCCATAGTGCTGCACTAACCATAGGACAGGCTGCACTGAATCCATAGTGCTGCACTAGCCATAGGGACAGGCTGCACTCAATCCATAGTGCTGCACTAGCCATAGGGACAGGCTGCACTCAATCCATAGTGCTGCACTAGCCATAGGGACAGGCTGCACTCAATCCATAGTGCTGCACTCACAATCAACAGCTCTGCACTGGGCAGGGAGGCTCACATCGATAGTGATCAACTGTCACAGAGTAGAGGGACATGGGCCTCTAGTGTACCACAGTCCTAACTCTCCGTTTGGCTTTATACATAGTTTGTTTGAACCGATGGATATTTTTTAATGGATGAATGGGTAGATGAATGAATGAATGAATGAATGAATGAATGAATGAATGAATGAATGAATGAATAAATCAATCAATCAATCAATCAATTAAATGAATGAATTGGTATATAAATAAATGAATAAA
>CM060323.1:63165322-63175322 GCA_030674155.1 Stramonita haemastoma | reverse complement strand
GTGTGTTTATTATTTGTTTATTTATTCTTTTATATCGAGGATAATGGAATACGTATTCAAGTGCTTTTTTACGTCCAGTCCCCGTCTGTATGCAGTTTTGTAAAATTTTGTCATCCATTCCCACCGGCACACAATGGCCTACTCTTTCGAAAAGCGGGGCGGTTTTTAACGTGTGCGCAAGCTGTTCTGTGTGTGTGTGTATGCATGTGTGTTTCTGTATGTGCATATATATATATATATATATATATATATATATATATATATATATATATATATATATATATATATATATATATATATATATATATATATATATATATATATACGTGTGTGTATGTGTGTGTGTGTTCTCACTGAAATCCTCCATACCCCAAGAAGGGGTCAAAGACGAATTAATTCTTGAATCTTCAATCTTAAGTCTTTTGTGTGCATATGCGTGCGTATGTGTGTGTGTTTATTCGCGCGCGCGCGTGTGTGCGAGTGTGAGTGAACGTGTGCGAAAGCAGTTATACAAACAGACAAAGAGCAATGGAAACACAGAGCAAAGGTCACGATGCCCAACAATTTTGCATGACCTCTGAGAGACGTGAGAGAGAATGAAGGCAGCAGATCAGCCTGTGGACACAGTCATAATTATTCTCTCTCTCCATCTCTCAGCACTGCTGTCCTGGCCAGGCCTCACAAAGGCGTTCAGCATGATGTGAAGAAACCTGCTGTCAGATGTTTCTATAGAAGGGCACTCGCTCTCCCCCAGCCAAAGTTAAGCAGCACCGAGCGAGGTTACCAATCGGATGGGTAACAGTTTGTGGGGCTTGGCTTCAGTACAGTCTCCCATTTCATTCAGCTGTGTATGGGCACCTGTCCTCTATAGGATCAGGGAAGGTAAAGCAGCGAGGGAGAGGAGATGGGCGCCGCCCTCAATATGCTGGCCCCTAGAGAAGCTGAAGTCTCTGATGCCTCGCTCCCCTACGACCACATTTTTGTGGAACACCTTTACCTTTACCTTTTTAACATTAAACATTGCAAGACAGATTGTCCCTCGGAAAATCTATTGTCCTGATTTTTTTCAGCTTGTGCCTTGCTGACACCACAGACTATGATGGCTGAACATTGCCCATCTCATCACAGATGCCAGCATACCCCGAATCTTGGTAAACAGTTTGTAATTGCCCTTGGTTGCCTCATAAACTGTGTAATGCAGAGACGCAAAGGCTGCTAGTGTAATATTCAGTGTCTGGAGGGTTTTCCAAAGTAGTCAGTGGGTACATTCGGCCAACAACATAGCTAAAAAATAAAAGAAATTAGTGTGTGAGAGCGTTCCTTGGGGGTGTGTGTGTACGTGCGTGCGTGCGTGCGTGTGTGTGTGTTTGTGTCTGTCTGTCTGTCTGTGTCTGTGAGCAAATAAATGCAAGTATCTCTGCCTGCATGCATTCGCATGCCGACATGATTTTTTTTTGTAGCGCAAGTATACAGGTACACGCTATTATTGCGCGCGCGCGCACTTACACACACACACACACACACACACACACACACACACACACACACACACACACACACACACACCTCTGCTGTATTCCGATCACCTGCCTGACGTCTTTCAACGTGAGGACCAAAGGCTATGACAATGAGCGATGTGGGCACATGCAACACGGGAGCTCCTTGTGTCTGCAGGGCCAGAAATGCCAGACCCACTTCAAAGCCTGCAGGCTGAAATTCAGGCTAACAAGCTCTCTCATCTTCTGCCAGTTTCTATGACGCAGGTGGTGGGGGTAGCAGTGATGATGGTGGTGGTGGTGGGGGTGGGGTGCATGTGATCATTTTTCGTCTGTGTTTTGTCTGGATTGTGTTTGTAGGGCTGGCTATTTTACCTGTCTAGTTCTGTTTCCTGTCTGTCTTTACTTTGCAAGAATGTATGCGTCTATGTTGTTCTTTAAAACATTGTTTGATGTAATGCATGTAGTTTCATGACCTGTTATTGTTGCTGTTGTTGTTTTGCTTTGTTTTCTTTGTTGTTGATGTGTTTTGTCTTTATTTTGGGAGGGGGGGGGGGGGCGGCGTCTTCTATATTGCTACTTGGCCTGAGCTCTGAGTTTCGCCACTGGCGAGATTTTTACGTGTGCAACAGGTTTTTCCACCATTAACGTAGTTAGCCCTAATGGGACTACAGGTATATTCCTGAATTGATGATAAGTCTCTACCGCCGATGCTGAAAACTGGAAGCTAACTTTCTTTTTCTTATTCACACTTAACTTCATAGAAACTTTGCAGTCGTGCCAACTGGAGAAGAGAGTTGTTATGTAGTCAATTAATCACGCTTGCACTCCTTCCTCCCTTTCTTCTTTCCTTCCTTCCCTCCTTCGTCCATTTATTCCTTCATTTGTTCGTTCACTCATGCATTCGCTCATTCCCTGTTATCACAAAATAAATACATTTACACGAGGACATTCCGTAAATTTATAACCTGCGAATGTTCACAGAGTATAGGAAAAAAACAAGTTTTCAGCAACAGCGAAAAAAAGCCCATAACAAACGGCCAATTATCCTGCAAATACACAAGCCAGATGAAGGTTAAATGAATCGATACTCCTGCACTGGCGATGCAGAGCACTGCAGCGGGGGGAACGGATTGCAGGAAAGCAGAACATCGATAGTGATAAACAGCGGTAGACAGGGGACACAGCTAACGGCAGTATACATGCCTGCAGTCTGGGGGTGTAAAACTGCACAGGCTCTCACGTCTGATTCAATCAACTGCCGTCTTGAATCATCCATGTCTTCTTACCTCTCGTGACACAGAGAGAGAAAGAGAGAGAGGGGGGAGAGGAGAGAGAGAGAGGAGAGAGAGAGAGAGAGAGAGAGAGAGAGAGAGAGAGAGAGAGAGAGAGAGGAGAGGAGAGAGAGAGAGAGGAGAGAGAGGAGAGAGGAGAGGAGAGAGAGAGAGGGAGAGAGAGAGAGAGAGGGAGAGGAGAGAGAGAGAGGGAGGAGAGAGGGAGAGAGAGAGAGAGAGAGAGAGAGAGAAGAAGAGAGGGGGAGAGAGGGGGGTCAGAGAGAGGGAGAGAGAGAGAGAGAGATTTGATTTGATTTGATTTGATTTGATTTATTCTTTTATATCGAGGATAATGGAATAAGCACTCTTGTACTTTTTTACGTCCAGTCCCCGTGTGTATGCAGTTTTGTAAATGTCATCTGTTCTCACCGGCACACGATGGCCTACTCTTACGAAAAGCGGAACAGGATTTAAGAGAGAGAGAGAGAGAGAGAGAGAGAGAGAGAGGAGAGAGAGAGAGAGAGAGAGAGAGAGAGAGAGAGAGAGAGAGAGAGAGAGAGAGAGAGAGAGAGAGAGAGAGAGAGAGAGATAAAAGACAGAGCTAAAGACGCAAAGAAAGACAGACATTAAGGGAAACAAAGTAACAAAAAAGTCACACAGACATACAGACGGAAAGAAGTAATGGTGGAGGGACGGACAGGCAGACCAACAGACAGAAAGATACACAGGCAAAGAGAGAGAAAGAGAAACAGAGAGAGGGGAGAGAGAGGGTGGGGGGACAGAGAGATGTCATAAAGAAAAAGAGAGTAAATGAAGAAGAGATAAAACAAGTGACAAGTGCAGTGGAGCAGCCAAGACGGGGTAGAGGTGTCGCTTACTGGGCTGAATAATGGATCAGTAGCTCTCTGTCTGCACCAGTGCACATGCATGTGCATGCGTGTGCATGTGCGAGTGTGTTTGTATGTGTGTGTCTGTCTGTGTCTGTGTGTCTGTGTGCGTGCGTGCATATGTGTATGTGTGTATGTGAGTGTTTGCATGTGCATTTAAATGTGTCTGCACACACATAACACACTAATTGAATATATCTGGGGGCACGTGTTTGCGTGTATGTAAGTGTGAGTGTGTGCATGCGTGTGTATGTTTGTGTGTGTACTTGTGCTTGTGTGTGTGTGCGGTGTGTGTGTGTGTATATATATATATGTATGCATGTTTGTGTGTATATATGTACAGGCGTGCATGCACTGTCGTTTAATTTAACCCCATGCATGCAAAGCTATGCGCATACAGCAGTACAGACATGTATAAGTTCCAGTTTATTTTGTTAAGCATTGAACAGTCTCTCAATACCTACAACACACCTCACAGACTTCAGAATAGGACAAATCACCTCATCAAAACCAGGAGCGGATGAAGTCTTCATGTCCCCCCCCCCAAAAAAAAAGAAAGCCCACCAGACGTACATCCTCAAACCTTTCCAGCCCAAACTACATGCTAACAAGCTCTCCTCTGTGACTCTGCCTGATGCACAGATGGTGGGCATGAGGTGATTGGAACAGCTGGGTATGGTGGTGGTGCACTTGATCGTCTGTTCACCCGTGCTGTGTTTACATTGAAAGTTTTTGCTTCGTTATTTTCCCTGCGTATCATCACCTGTAAAAGGTTCAAGCTTACCTACCCCCTTAAGACTTTTTTAGTTATACCTTTTGTTCTCAACAACTTTCAGTATTGCCTCCTTATGAGGCTGTATTGTGTGTGTTTAATCTTTTTAGCCTGGAATGAAAACAAAAAGGGGTTATCTTTCTTTCACGTACATTAAATATTTATGCGAGTGCGTAACACAAGGGACCTCGGTTTATCGTCTCATCCGAGAGACTAGGACTCAGACCACCACTCACAGACTAATGGATGGGGGAAAGTATCTGACCCAAACGGTGATCGAACTACCACAATACAAAGCCGGACTTTTCGCTGTCTATGCAGATGCGTTACCTCTAGACCACCGACTTCACAGGACTAGTTTTTTCTTCTGGAAAGAAGGGCAGTAGACATTGTTTCTATAGCAATAGCCTGGCAGGGAAGAGGTCAACCTCAGGATATTATTGCAAACCATAACAACTGCTTGATTAATATTTTGCCTTGGTGCTTCGCTTACATCAGTCGCTTACAAAGCCTTTGGTTTGGGCAAACCATCAGGAATGAAAGCCACGACATGTCCACTGTACTTCAGCGCAATCAAGGCAGCAAGAAGCCTGTCCTCTTCCTCCTATTCACTGCACTTGTGTGCATGTGGCCGTTATGACTCAGTGCCTATGCCATGGGGATCTATAGCGCTGCACTGAAGGCACACACCATCAGAAACCAGGGAAGCGGGCAGGCGGGCAGACTGCGTAAGCAATAATGACGGCGTCAAAGAGCTTACACTCTCTCACATCTCATTCATTCTAGGGATGGTCTTGTAGAGCCTACATGCTTGTCAGGGGTAGAGGGGGAGGGAGGGAAGGAAGGGGAGAGACAGACAGACAGACAGACGGAGATAGAGACAGAGAAAGAGAGAAAGACAGACAGACAGACAGAGACATACAGAAAAAGAGAAAAACATACAGCAAACAAGATCTAAAGAAACACACATAAACTGAACTGTGTGTATGTACGTACGTGTTTGCACACGCAAGTGCGGTGTGTACAGGCTTATGTTGTGTGTATGTGTGTGTGCGTGCGTGCGCGCTTGCGTGTGTGTGTGTGTGTGTGTGTGTGTGTGTGTGTGTGTGTGTGTGTGTTCTTGCGCTCGTGCTTGCGTGCTTGTATACGCACAAATGCGTTATTAATGCAAAATAACCGTCAAACAAAAATATGCTCATCATAAAATACCTATCTCGCCAAAACCAACTGTGATCAAGAAAAACCACTCTACTGTGTATATCATTTTACAGCTAGACATAACCAACAGCTTCCCTTTCACTCAGCGGCAGATCATATCACGGCTACACCAACAACACCAGCTAAAAACGGTACACCCACGTCACCAAGGCCATTGGCGTCTCCACCCACACTTGGTCCATCAAGTGTTTTGCTGGCAATAAATGACTATCAGGTGGCGTGACATTGCTGCTGGTCAGATGGCCTTGACTCCTGCTGATGGAGGATACTGTGCTTACTGTTGCAGGATTCTGACCAGGATGTAGACTATGTTGCTGTGTGGTGGGGGGGGGGCTTTTTTATTCTCAGAGTTTACGCAAGTCCCTGTCCCTCTGTCTGTCTCCTTGTCACTGTGTGTGTGTGTGTGTGTCTGTGTATGTGTGTGTGTCTGTCTGTCTATGGTGTGTGTGTGTGTGTGTGCGTGTGCGCGCGCGCGCGTGTGTGTATGTGTTTATGTGCGTATGCGTGTGTGTTCGCGCATGTGTGCGTGTATGTGTGTGCGCGCGCGCGTGTGATCAAAGCAAAAATAACTAACAAAATATGCATCGTCATGAACCATTCTACAAAAGACTGTCCTCACTAAGAACAGCCGTAACCCCCTCTGGAGATACATAACTGATAGGTTTCCTTTCACACAGCGGATGCTATCGCCTGCAACCTGAACTGCCACAGCTAAAACGGGTACACCTTCGTCACGAAAAGCTAGTGGCGTTTCCACCTACACCGGGGGTGGTTCATTTTCTCCATCAGGTGTTTTGTTCCGGATAAACAGAAGATTAATCATCAGGTAGCATGGTGGCGCTAATGGTCACCAGCCCTGACAGGGGGATGGCTGTCTGACACAGTCACTGCTGTGGAGGCTGGTACCCAGGCACTGCCAGGCCCAGCATGCTGCAGCATCTGTCTCTCGGCGTCTTTCAATCTCAGTGTCAGTGTGAGAATCTCTGTCTCTGTTTCTGTCTGTCTGTCTGTCTGTCTGTCTGTCTGTCTCTCACTCTCTGTCTCTGTCTCTCTCTCTGGGGGTGTGTGTGGAGGGGGCTGTTTGTGTGTATGTATGTGTGTGTATGTGTGTGTGCGTGCGTGTATGTGTGTGTTTGTATGTGTGTGCATATGTGTGTGTGTGTACGAGCGTGAATCGGTGTGTTCACCTGTCCCCAACGCCACTGTCGACGGTATGAGCTACACAGAACGCTACCAGGGTTCACCATCTTTCGCTATGCCTGCTGAGTTCTACGATCTCCTGTAGCCCTCCTCCCAGACCACTGACCGCAGTGATGTTGGCAGTGTAGGATGTTGGAGGTCTGCCTCTTTTCCTTCGGCCCTCAACCTTACCTTGAAGAACTGTCGTCATCAGACTTGTCTGTGCGTTTCTGTTTGCATGACCAACGTATCTCAGTCTGCGCTTATCAGTTTGCCAACATTTGTCTTTGCACAGAGAGTTCATCAACAATGCTTTCATTTGTTCTTCTGTCTGACCATTTGACTCTGAGAAGCCACCTGTAGAACCATATTTCGCCTGCGTTTATTTTGTTTTCTCTTTCCAATTTTGTAGTGTCCAGGCTTCTAAACCATCCAGCAATGCAACCCAGATTATTTGGAGGTGGGATAATTCTAATTCTGAGATAAATATGAAGGTATGGCTCTGTCTTTTCAAATATTGTTTAATCGAATCCTTTTTTGTTGTTGTTGCTTATCCATACTGATTCCAGCCTTGACGTCTTGTAGACAGTAGTATTTATTTTCTTTTACAGAGCGTAGATATTTGAAAGTTTGAACCTATTCCAAATCAATTCCATTACGTTTTATATTCTGAGGGTGTTTTGCCCTTCATGCGCATTGGTCTTTTGGACGTTTAACTTTAGGCCAGCTGTGCTGCCTCGAATGCAAAAATTACCATCTGAAATATATATATATCAGCATAAAGAACATTAAACAAACAATATTCACTAAGAATAACGCTAAACGCGGTAAGCCTGTACTATAATAATAATAATAATAATAATAATAATAATAATAATAAAAAAAAAAAATAATAATAATGAATATATATATGATGATGATGATGATGATGATGATGATGATGATGATTCATCATCATCATCATCATCATCCATCATCATCATCATCATCATCATCATCACCATCATCATCACCATCATCATCATCATCATCATCATCACACATGGAATTTATATAGCGCTATATCTTGCAAAAACAAATCATGTATAGACATAAGTGACAGGCTCACTTCACAGAGCAGATTTCATCAATGCATCCCTGACAGCTGCCGCTAAAACTGATACACCTGCATCACCAAGGTCACTGACCTTTCCACCCACACCTTTCCCCATCCCTCTTTCACCTGCAGGAACTAAAGGTCAGGTAACACGGCACTGCTAAACGGTCACCAGACCTTGACACCTGTAATGGTCAGCATCGTAGTCACTGAACCAGGGCACTGACCAGGATGCCAGTCGCTGTCTCTCTGCGTCTACGTGAGTCTGTCTCTCTGCGTCTGTGTGAGTCTGTCTCTCTGTGTCTGTGTGAGTCTGTCTCTCTGCGTCTGTGTGAGTCTGTCTCCCTGTGTCTGTGTGAGTCTTTAGGTTTCTGTGACAATGTGAATCTTTGAATTTCCATGTCTGTATAAGACTCTGTCTCTTGGGGTATAAGTTCACCCCTCTTTCCCTGTGTGTGTGTGGGCAGAGTGGAGGGGGGGGGGGGGTCTGTGGGTGTGAAAGTCAAACATTTACTTCCAGATGGTTCACTGAATAAGCAGTGCAATTGCTTTTTTTATCAAGCAAACAATATTTTTTTTTTAAATCATGTATATATGCATATATAATGATAAAACTGTATTCGTGCATGAGCGTGCGTGTGTGTAACAAAATAGGCATCATCATTATATTCCAAAAAAAGTCTATACTCAATAATAAGAGCCAGGCTAAACACTGTAAGCACATACATAAGGAACAAGTTCACTTTCACATAGCCGATTCTAACTAACTCCGCAGTGATGATCTTCTTCTTCTTCTTTCTCATGACCGGGATGGTCGTGGAGGAGACATGAGAGACGATTCTGCAGCCAGCCGTCGCCATCCAGCCCTGTCTTCCGCCTTCCGAATGCCACAACACCCTCCCCAAGACAGCCCTACAAGGAACGCTAGAAGGTGGCAGACGCCGAGGCAGACAAACCAAAAGCTGGATGGATAACATCAAGGAGTGGACCCACCTGGACAATCCAACACTCATTCGGAAGGCGGAGGACAGGGGCAGTGATGATAGCCACAGCTAAACATCAGTCCCTCTTAGTCACAAAGATCACTAGCGTCCCCCCCCCCATTCTGCCATCCAGTTGTTTGTTGACACTAAAGGAAAAGCAGGTAGCATGTCACTGCTAATGGCCTGAAAGCCTTGATACGTGCAATGATCTCAAACAGGGCTCCACTGTATAGCAGTGCTTGTGGCCAGGCAGTGGCGAGGAGGTCTTTTCTCTTTCTCTGAGTCTGTATGAGTCTGTGTCTTTGTATGGACTACTGTGAGTTTGTTGTCGGTCTGTGGATTAGAACACCTCTCTCTCTCTCTCTCTCTCTCTCTCTCCTCTCCTCTCTCTCTCTCTCCCCTCTCTCTCTCTCTCTCTCTCTCTCTCTCTCCCCCCTACCCACCCACCCTTCCCTCACTCACTGTGTCAACAACAAGAGGACAGGTGACTTTACCCTTGCATCTGATTATCTTGTTTGGCTGTCAGCATCCCCTCCCACCCCTCCCCCGCTCTCCAACTAGCAGCAGCAGGAGCAGCAGCAGCAGACGACTAATCAGATAATAACAGGCAGCTGTCTGTCGCTTAACTTCTCCGGCATCCAGCACCTGGTTTACTGGGGGCACGCACTCTCTCTCTTCGTGTTCCAGCAAAGCAACACTGACCTAGGGTCTATCATTTTGTTAGTGTGACGTTCCGTGTTTGTCCTTTTCTGTGTCTCCCTGTCTCTGTCGCTCTGTATATATATATATATATATATATATATATATATATATATATATATATATATATATATATATATATATATATATATAATATCCGTCATCACAAGAAACACCCCATGAGGAAGGTGAAAGCCGAAATATTGGGGAACACCTATATATGTTGGTTGTTCTACTTTCGCTTTGTGTGATGTATGTATGTATGTATGTATGTATGTATGTATGTATGTATGTATGTATGTATGTATGTATGTATGTATGTATGTATGTGTGTAAATATATATATAATTATATATTATATTCTCTCAATCCATCCATAGATAGTGTCCAAAGTTC
>CM060323.1:63157822-63160322 GCA_030674155.1 Stramonita haemastoma | reverse complement strand
GAGAGAGAGAGAGAGAGAGAGAGAGAGGAGAGAGAGAGAGAGAGAGAGAGAGAGAAGGACAGAGAGACAGAGAGACAGACAGAGACAGAGACAGAGACAGAGAGACAGAGAGAGAGACAGAGAGACAGAGAGACAGAGCCAGACAGTGAGAGACAGAGACAGAGAGAGAGAGAAAAAAATGTTTGTTTCCATTCCCTACGGCATTCTCAGCCTTCTGAAGCATACTGAATTGTGTCACTTACCAAACTTCTCTGTCCTTGTCTGTCTGTCTGTCTGTCTGTCTGTCTGTCTGTGTCTGGCTGGCTGTCTGTTGTCTGTCTGTCTGCTCTTCTCTCTCTCTCTCTTCTCTCTCTCTCTCTCTTCTCTCTCTCTCTCTCTCTCTCCTCATCTCTCTCTCTCTCTCTCTCTCTCTCTCTCTCAAAATTGACAAACACGTATAAAAAAAAAAATCGTTATTACAGATAGTCTATTTCATATCTCTGACAAATAAGAAAGACGAGACATGATTAGTACATGTATGCTATCAACAGTACATGGCCTCCGTGGACTCTCAACAAGCTAAAGGTAAAGGAGTCCCATGACCTGTGTGGGTCGTAGGAGAGCGAGGCATCAGAGACCTCAGCTTCTCTGGGACCAGCATATTGAGGGCGGTGCCCATCTCCACTCCCTCGTTGCTTTACCTTCCCTATCTCTAAAGAGAGCAGGCACCCATTTACAGCTGGGTGAACTAGGGGACTATACTAAAGCCAACGGTCAACCATTCAATTGGTAACCACGCTGAATGCTGCTAAACATTGGCTGGGGGAAAGCGAGTTCAACAAACCAGGTAAAAAAAAATAGTTTTTAAAAACATCATTCATCTCATTCCATCTACCCAACCCCCCCAAAGTTCATTGTAAACAAATGAAGCAAAAAAACCTCTCTCCCTCTATTGTTGCCTAAGACGTTCGTTGTCAGGAAAAGGAAAACAGAAAAGAAAAGAAACGTGGCAAAACAAAAGCTACGAGCCCAAAAAACCAATCCCAACAAAAATAACATTGCCATCTCCCACCCCTTTTCAACTCCCAGCAAAGTTCATTGCCAAGAAAGAAAGGAAAACAAAAGAAGCAAACCCCAAACAACACAACACAAACACCCCACACCATTCTTTCTATCCCATCCCTCCCCGCCTCCTAACAAAATGCATTGTGGAGAAGAAAAGAAAAAGAAAACAATTGAAGCCAAACAGCCTCCTCTCCCCCTACCCCTTTCCACGCTAAAAACTCATTCTCCACGAACGAAGCCCCAAAATACGGCATTCCTGCAAGGATGAGAGAAGTCAGAAATTCTTTGACTACTAGACTACATTTACCTTCCGCATGCCAAAGAAACTCTGTAGATGATGAGGAGTTAAGGCACTGGCTCGTCTGCATATAAGATGACCTAGGAAATCTTTTTTTTAAAAATCTGTGGCCTCCATTCAACAGGTACCGCTCAGATTTGAGATTTTTCTCTTGGAGTTAATATCAGTGCTGACTCCACTCTACCCAAAAGTCCTTCGGATGAGACTTTAAACCGAGGCCCCGTGTGCGAACGCACGCAGAACATCTGCGCACACGCTAAAGCCTGTTCCGCTTTTCGTAAGAGTAGGTCATCGCTGTGCCGGTGGGAACAGATGACATTTACAAAAACTGCATCACACCGGGGACTTGATGTAAAAAAGCACAAGAGTGCTTATTCCATTATTCTCGATATAAAAGGCTAAATCAAATCAAATCAAATCTCTCTCTCTCTCTCCTTCCTATTCCTCTCTCTTTCCCTTACTATACAGCTGTACATTTCCAACACAACACATGCAATACTCTTCAGAGTCGCACAATCGTGTTACTTCACATTACAATACAATTCCATTCATTTCAGTACATTCACTAACTGCTATACCGTTCTATGTGTACTTTAAAGCACGTGTGGAATTGCTTAAGTGATATTTGTACAACTGGAATATGTAACACCGCAGAAATAAGAGAAGAAAGTATTAATAAAAGAAATATTAACAAAAGACAGAAGAAAGACACGACAAAATATGTACAAAGGTGGTACAAAGAAAATACACTGAACAGAAAAAAAACGAAGAACATTGACACAGAAGCTAAAACAAAATGGACGACATAAGCTAAAAGCAAACAAAGAAAATAATTGTGCAGAAACAACAAAAAATATAAAAGGAAAAAACGGCGGATGAATAAAGAAAGAAAAAGAGCCCTCTCCAGTAAACATACAAAAGTGACAAGGAGAGAAAAAAATAGACATAAAAACAGAACAAGTAAACTGGGTTTTTTTCCAATCTTGTTCGGCAGCCTCTCTGGAGAAAGTGTCACTGGTCCATCGCGGATGATTCTCATAACAAGACCGTAACAAATGGATAAAATGCACCCTCCTCATCACAAGGATCAATTGATCACCAGTTGATCTTCTCAGCACAAGAGTGTGTCGTTTGATCACTTCTTCATTCCCCAAAGTA
>CM060323.1:63156333-63157722 GCA_030674155.1 Stramonita haemastoma | reverse complement strand
AGGAAGAGGAGGCAGGGGAAAAAGGCAGGGGGAAATTTATTTTTTATTTATTTATTTTTTAATTTATTTATTCTTTTAATCGAGGATAAAATAGCAATCACTTTTTTTTTTACCGGTCCCCGTGGTATGCTTTTTTTTGTAAAATTTCACTTTCCCCACCGACACGGGGGCCTACTTTTAAAACAAAAAGGGGAACGGGATTAACGTGTGCGCAAGATTTTTCTGCGTGCGTTCGCAACGGGGCCCCGGTTTTAAAGTCTCATCCGAAGGAAAGAGGAGAGAAGAGGAGAGAGAGAGAGAGAGAGAGAGAGAGGGGGAGAGAGAGAGAGGGGAGAGAAAAGGGGGAGAGAAGAGAGAGAGAGAAAAGGGGGATGAAGACAGACACAAACGGGGGGAAAGAGGAAAAATTCGGAAAAAAACTTTAAAATATAAATTTTTAAAAATATTTATATATAATAAAAAAAAATATTAAAATATATTAAAAAAAATAAAAATTTAAACCCCACAAAGAAAAAAGCCGGGAAAAAAGAAAAAAAGCAAAAAAAAAAACAATAAAAAACAACAAAAACAAACAAAATGACCGATGAAATCTTACTTTTAAATCTAAAACCAAACAAACGACCAGCTAAAAAAAAAATTAAAAAAACGGAAAAGGTGCCCCCAACACCTATACATTTGGGGGTAGCAAGGTGTCGAGACCTCAGCTTCTCTAGAGGCCAGCAATTTTAGGTGGCACCCACCCACCCCTTTCTCCCTCTTTTGTTTTATTTTCCCCTGTCCATAAAGGGGGGCAGGTCCCTACCTATTTACCGGGAGGGGCTATCCATGCTGGCACCAAGACAGGACCCCCGAACGGTCACAAAACCAAGAAGCGACCACCTGCCAACTTTAACCTGGGGATAGCGAGTGCTTTAACCACTGAGCATCCTGCCGCCAACCAAAATAAACCCCACCAAAGAGAAATATCACGAACTTGACTGTTCCTCAAGAGTCATTATTCACTCAAAGCCTTTGGCGGCAAAGCCATACTAAAACAAAACTTGTTGACATGACTCTGCTTACTGGAGCCATCTTCCTCAGTGGAAAGAGTAGTGGCTGTGTTTTTTTTTCTGCATCCTGTGAAAATTGGCGGCTCGGCCTGATCCGATGCCGCTGTCTTCAAAAATAGAAAGCAATTTCGCTGTTGTTTTTTTAGAACGGCCCCCTTTCGGTCAGGGCTTCAAACCGGGGGGCAATCCGAGATGGGGGGAATCAGGATACACAGAATGATCATTTTTTGTTTCTGATTTTACTCTGCCTTTTATGTATATAATTGTATGCTTGTTTGTTTGGGCTTCTTTTTGTGTCTACTGTGTGTGTGTGTGGGGTGTGTGTGTGTGTGTGGGGTGT
>CM060323.1:63138833-63153833 GCA_030674155.1 Stramonita haemastoma | reverse complement strand
ACATTTCGTGCACACGTTAAAACCCCAGACGCTCAATTACGTGCTGAAATGCTTTCGAGAAAGGGTAGGCCGGCCATAGTACAGGCAACAAACATGCCAGCATGCACCCTGCTTGTGAAGGGGGATGGGCTCAGCCAAGCTTAGCTCGCCCCTGACAACACACTGCCTGAAAAGTTGAGTGCAGAGCCTCACAAACCTCTCCAGAAGTTACGTGAGAAGTCCAGTCAAGTCAATAGTCGCTGTAAACCCATTTCAAAGTTGACACAACCTGAAAGATAATAGTGAGGGTGGGGGGAGGGGCTTTGTGAAAAATCAGCTGGATTTTGCATAAACTGCAGTGATGTTAATTCCACACATCTAGTGCATTCTATAATCTTTTTTGAAAAAAGGTATTAACATCACAAAAAAGAATGTCATTTGATTAAAATATTCTACCAGAGGGATTGTCATACAATGTCTCTTACAGGTCAGAGTGTTAGGGGTCCTATTTGAACTTGTTTTATGTCACTGCTCACTTTGCTTTGCAAATAATATTCTGTATCGTCAAATAGTAGTGTAAAGCGTAAAATTTATAAAATCTGGAGTAACTTTGAAGAAAAAAAGGCAATGGGAAAAGTAGAAAAGAAAACAGGAACAAAAACATGCTACAAAAGAGAAAAATATCAAAAGAAAACAGAAAGAAAAACAGAGAATAAAAAACCACAAATGGAAACAAGGTTAAACACAAGAGAGAAACTGATAAACAAAAGAAAAAAGTACAAACAACAGAAAAGCAGCATTAAAAAAACAAAGAGGCCATTAGAAGAAAAAGAAACCACCAAACAAAACAAAGCAAATCAATACAGGAATGGGCCGAGGAAAAAGAGAGAGAAAAACAAAGGGTAGTGACAAAGGGAAAAGCACAGCAAAAGAAAACCAACCACAGCAAAACAAACCCTAAAAAGGCCATCTCCCTAAGGACCTCTGCCTAAACACAGCTAGGAGTGACAAGTATTTTTAGACAGCTCTCTTCAAAACACAAGGCAGATGCAACTCTTTATTCTCCATGCAGTAGATACACATACGCTCGCGCGTACACAAACACGTATACACACACGCAAGCGCGCGTGCACATACACGCACAATCTCACATGTACATAGCTTTACGAATGCATGCATACCCGTACGTACGCATACACACACATAATCACGCATACATGCGCACACACACATCAGGAGCGTACAACCGCGAATGCACGCGCGCGCCCTCTCACACATATTCACACACACATACACACGCACGCGCGTAAGCACGCATCAACAGACACACACGCGCACGCTGGCACACGCATACAGACACAAAGAGTCAAAGCATAGTACAAGAAGGAATAGAATAAGGAGAGAGAGAGAGAGAGACAGACAGACAGAGGACAGAGACAGAGAGACGAGAGACGGAGAGCAGATAGAGAAATGTTTGTTTCCATTCCCTACGGCATTCTCAGCCTTCTGAAGCATACTGAATTCTGTCACATACCAAACTTCTCTGTCCTGTCTGTCTGTCTGTCTGTCTGTCTGGTCTGTGTCTGTCTGTCTGTCTGTCTGTCTGTCTGTCTGTCTGTCTTCTTCTTCTTCTCTCTCTCTCTCTCTCTCTCTCTCTCTCTCTCTCTCTCTCTCTCTCTCTCTCTCTCTCTCTCTCTCTCTCTCTCTCAAAATTGACAAACACGTATATAAAAAAAAATATCGTTATTACAGATAGTCTATTTATATCTCTGACAAATAAGAAAGACGAGACATGATTAGTACATGTATGCTATCAACAGTACATGGCCTCCGTGGACTCTCAACAAGCTAAAGGTAAAGGAGTCCCATGACCTGTGTGGTCGTAGGAGAGCGAGGCATCAGAGACCTCAGCTTCTCTGGGGACCAGCATGGTGAGGGCGGCGCCCATCTCCTCTCCCTCGTTGCTTTACCTTCCCTATCTCTAAAGAGAGCAGGCACCCATTTACAGCTGGGTGAACTAGGGGACTATACTAAAGCCAACGGTCAACCATTCAATTGGTAACCACGCTGAATGCTGCTAAACATTGGCTGGGGGAAAACGAGTTCAACAAACCAGGTAAAAAAAATAGTTTTTAAAACATCATTCATCTCATTCCATCTACCCCCCCCCCCCCAAGTTCATTGTAAACAAATGAAGCAAAAAAAACCCTCACTCCCTCTCTTGTTGCCTAAGACGTTCATTGTCCAGGAAAAGGAAAACAGAAAAGAAAAGAAACGGGCAAAACAAAAGCTACGAGCCCAAAAAACCAATCCCAACAAAAATAACATTGCCATCTCCCACCCCTTTTCAACTCCCAGCAAAGTTCATTGCCAGGAAAGAAAGGAAAACAAAAGAAGCAAACCCCAAACAACACAACACAAACACCCCACACCATTCTTTCTATCCCATCCCTCCCCGCCTCCTAACAAAATGCATTGTGGAGAAGAAAAGAAAAAGAAAACAATTGAAGACCAAACAGCCTCCTCTCCCCCTACCCCTTTCCACGCTAAAAACTCATTCTCCACGAACGAAGCCCCAAAATACGGCATTCCTGCAAGGATGAGAGAAGTCAGAATTCTTTGACTACTGTACTACATTTACCTTCCGCATGCCAAAGAAACTCTGTAGATGATGAGGAGTTAAGGCACTGGCTCGTCTGCATATAATATGACCTAGGAAATCTTTTTTTTAAAAAATCTGGGCCTCCATTCAAGCAGGTACCGCTCAGATTTGAGATTTTTCTCCTGGAGTTAATATCAGTGCTGACTCCACTCTACCCAAAAGTCCTTCGGATGAGACTTTAAACCGAGGCCCCGTGTGCGAACGCACGCAGAACATCTTGCGCACACGCTAAAGCCTGTTCCGCTTTTCGTAAGAGTAGGTCATCGTGTGCCGGTGGGAACAGATGACATTTACAAAACTGCATACACACGGGGACTTGATGTAAAAAAGCACAAGAGTGCTTATTCCATTATTCTCGATATAAAAGCTAAATCAAATCAAATCAAATCTCTCTCCCCTCCCTCCTCTCTCTCTCTCTCCTATTCTCCTCTCTCTTTCCCTCTATCTATATACAGCTGTACAGTTCCAATACAACACATGCAATACTCTTCAGAGTCGCACAATCGTGTACTTCACATTACAATACAATTCCATTCATTCAGTGCCATTCACTAACTGCTATACCGTTCTATGTGTACTTTAAAGACGTGTGGAATTGCTTAAGTGATATTTGTACAACTGGAATATGTAACACCGCAGAAATAAGAGAAGAAAGTATTAATAAAAGAAATATTAACAAAAGACAGAAGAAAGACACGACAAAATATTACAAAGGTGTACAAAGAAAATACACTGAACAGAAAAAAACGAAGAACATTGACACAGAAGCTAAAAACAAAATGGAGACATAAGCTAAAAGCAAACAAAGAAAATAATTGTGCAGAAACAACAAAAAATATAAAAGGAAAAAACGGCGGATGAATAAAGAAAGAAAAAGAGCATCTCCAGTAAACATACAAAGTGACAAGGAGAGAAAAAAAAATAGACATAAAAACAGAACAGTAAACTGGGTTTTTTCCAATCTTGTTCGGCAGCCTCTCTGAGAAAGTGTCACTGGTCCATCGCGGATGATTCTCATAACAAGACCGTAACAAATGGATAAAATGCACACTCCTCATCACAAGGATCAATTGATCACCAGTTGATCTTCTCAGCACAAAGAGTGTGTCGTTTGATCACTTCTTCATTCCCCAAAGTAATGGGTGTCTCCAGGATCTAATGTCATATCTTCCAAAATAGATCCTGGACAAGTGTTGGCTTACAGCAGTTTTGATAGTGTTGTAGCTATTATCAAAGATCAACATGTTGAAAATGATAAAGACAACATTATGTATGGAAACTAAGGGGGGTCTTCTCTCTCTCTCTCTCTCTCTCTCTCTCTCTCTCTCTCTCTCTCTCTCTCTCTCTCTCTCTCTCTCTCTCTCTCTCCACTCTCTCTCTGTGAGCTTAAAAGAACTGGCACAAGCACTAAGAACCATAACCCAGGCTTGTCTACCTATATCCGTCCATGACAATAAGAAAGACGAGACATGATTCATGCCTGTGCTGTGTAGCATCTAGAGTACGTTGCCCCCTACCTTCCTTCATAATGCACACAGCAAAATAATAACATTTCCCTTTCCACCCCTGCACTTCTTCTCTCCCCTCACCAAATTCGTTAATTAATCTATCATGCACAGCGTTTTCTCTTCGTTGCTGCAGGTAGCGGTGCATTCCACAACAGCATGGCTTTTCCCCTGGAATCGCCCACATTACACGATAGATTATTGTACTATACAGGTTTCATTCAAAGGTTACATTTGTTTTGTAATTCTTTTCCAAGGAAAAGTTGTAGAATGTCTAATATACATACGCCACATTGCATCTAACGACAAATCTCCATAGCAGATGTTTCATGAACCAGTGCAAAGTTCAGAACGAAACAGTGCACAGAAAAATAAACCAACATTTTTACTGACGCAAACCAAAGAAAATGTAAAAAAAACAGAGAGTGTGTGGAGAGAAAGAAACAATGAATGAATGAAAGGAACAGAAAAGAAAGAAAAAAGAAATGGAAAGGAGAGGCAAAAAATATCAGCCAGCGAGAAATACAAACAACAAACAAACAAGAGATACAACAAGTCAGTCCACAGTAAAGAATGGGAACAAATTAAGCAAAGCAAAAACAACAAACTAAAAAGACACAATTACACAGGGACGATACAAAAGAGAGAAAAAAACCCTCAATGAAAGCAACAAACAACCCACCCTAAAAAACTGAAACAAACAAAATGAATAAGAGAAATCAAAATCTAGAAACAAAAACACAAAAAGAAAAAAAGAAAAAAAGACGGAAAGAAAGAAAGAAAGAAAGAAAGAAAGAAAGAAAGAAAGAAAGAAAGAAAGAAAGAAAGAAAGAAAAGAAAGAAAGAAGAAAGAAAGAAAGAAAGAAAGAAGAGAGAAAATATGGAAAGAGATAGATAAAGTAAAAGAAAAAACAAACAAAGGAGCAAAAGAAAACATCAGAGGAAAGAAACAAACACGCAAAGGCAAAAGCAGCATCGCAAACGAAACAAGCAAAAGAGACAAAGAAAAAAACAAGACAAACATAAAAACACGCCGGCAAAGCTTTTGTTTTCAGTCTAACTGCCTAGCCTTTCATGCACCCAGTCAACAACCCATCACCAATCTTTCTCATAACAACACTGTAACAAAGCTATAAAATGCACTCCTCAGCAGAAACAGCTAATCATAACTGATTTGTTTGGGTTTGTTTTTTGCTCGGAAGAAACAGGGTGTATTCGCATCCTCTCTTTGTTGACTATAGTACTAACTGGATGTCTAGGTCTACTCAGTGTTGTGTCTTGCAACATAGAAACACTGACGACAGGCTAAGGGCACAGCCCTTGTGTTATAGTTGTAGCTTTTAACAATCTTCGGGTTGAAAATGACGATCAAGGTATAATGGATTCTAATTCTTGTCTGTCTGTCCCTTCTCTCTGTCCCTCTGTCCCTCTGTCTGTCTTCGTCTGTCTGTCTGTCTGTCTGTCTCTCTTCTCGTCTGTCTCTGTCCTGTCTCTCTCTCTCTCTCTCTCTCTCTCTCTCTCTCTCTCTCTCTCTCTCCTCCTCCCTCTCTCTCTCTCTCTCTCTCTCTGTTAAAAAGAGGCTTCACACAGGCACTAGGGGACCATTGTCACGAGGTAGTCTATTCCTATCCCTGGAGGACAATAAGAAAGATGAGACATGATTCATGCCTTTATGTCATTAGGAGTACATTGCCCTTGTACATTCATAACGAACAAAACAAAAAAGCAGTCCACCTCCCACCCCCTTCACCCCCACCCTCTCAAAAACAAGTTCACTGCTCTGACAGACATGGCATTCTCTTTTCATACAGCGATGTATTCAATGAAAACACGGATTTTTTTTTTTAGACAAATACTCCCAAACATGTTCTACGTAATAAGCCATCATGCGATATATATAGGTGTTGGGGGTGATGGGGGTCTTTATTAGGAAGCTATATTTTTGTTTCTCTTTTCTGAGAGGAAATAATAACAGACCATGAACTCATGCACGCAACATCGCATCTGCCTGCACGTCGATGCAAAGAAAGAATAAACAGAAACACTTGCAAAACCATTCCTGGCACAAACCCACCGAACACAGATTACACGTAAAGAAAGAAAGAAAGAAGAAAGAAAGAAAGAAAGAAAGAAAGAAAGAAAGAAAGAAAGAAAGAAAAAAGAAAGAAAGAAAGAAAAAATGAAAGAAAGAAATAAAGAAAGCAAGAAAGAAAGAAATGAAAAAGGAAGGAAAGAAAGAAGACGTATCAAAAAGGCAAGAATGAGAAAGGAGAAAAGAGAAGAAAAAAACAAAGAAGAAGAAAGAAAAAGAAAAAAAGTATCCAAATCAGAACAAGCAACAGAATCAAGGAAACAAAGAAAAATAGGAAGACAAAACAGACAAGACTTTTTCTGCAATCTTCTTTAGTTACCAATCCAAGAACATGTTCACAATCTAGAGTTGACCTTTCTCATAACGATACTATAAAACAAAACAACCTACAAGAATAATGCACTCATCAGAAGAAACAATTAATCATGTGATTGCTTTTTTCTCTCGGAAAGCTAGTGTGTCGTCTGATCAGCTCTCTGTTAAGCAAAGTAGTGGGTGTCTCGTCTCTCCACTGTTATGTCTTCCATCATTGACACTGATGACAGCGTGTGCTAGAACATCTCTCCTGTTGTTGTACATTTGAAGTATCTACAAGTTGAACATCCAAAAGAATACAGAGACAGAGACAGAGAGACAGAGACAGAGAGAGAGGCAAGGCAAGGCAAGCTAGGCAAATTCTTTATTTCGAGGATAATGAATAAGCACTCATGTGCTTTTTTACATCCAGTCCCAGAACTTATCAGGGATAAGATCAAGATTTTAAAAAACACCAAAAAACTCTAGCTAAACAACAACAATAATAATAATGATCCAAGTACCAAGAGCAAGAAACCATACCAAGTAGCAAACAACAGACAAGAAATAGAGAAAAAGAGACAGGAAAAGAGGAGGAGAGAGAAGAGAGACAGAGAGAGGAGAGAGAGAGGAGAGAGTGTGCGCGCGCGCGTGAGTGTATGTGTGTGTGTGTTTATGTGTGTGTGTTTTTTGTATGTGTGTGTGTGTATTTGTGTGTGTGTGATTGTGTATGTGTGTGTATTTGTGTATGTGTGTGTGTTTCATGTGTGTGTGTTTGTGTATGTGTGTGTGTTTGTGTATATGTGTGTATGTGTGTATTTGTGTGTTTGTCTGTCTGTCTGTCTGTTTGTGTCTGTGTGTTATAAAACCCCGAAGGCGCCCTATAGACCATTGTCACTGTTGCCTATTTATACCCATCAATGACAATGTTAAAAAAAAAAGATGAGGCAGAATTCCCGCGTGTGTGCCATCAAGAGTACATTGCCTGGACACGAACAAGGCAGAAAGCTTTTCTCCTTCTACTCCCTGCACCCGCATCTTCCGAAAGAAGGCCTTTCATTAATTAATCCATCATACAACAGAGCATTCTCTTCTTGATGATGGTCCTAATGGTGTTTTCAATGAAAACACAGCATCCTCCCCCCCAAACAAATACTGCCAAGCATCCTTTTATACCATACATATCGAGTGATAAGAGTCTTTATTCCGAGACTATGTTTTTCTCTGTTTCTTTATATTTTCCATCGATGCCCAACAGAACGTGAGTGTTGTATCCATGTAACATGGCATCTGCCGATATTTTCACGTTCCAGATCTTATGGCGAGAAGGCTAAAAAAAAAAACAAACAAAGGATCATCTTTTAAAAAAAGACAGACAAAAATGAAATTGATTGGAAAAAAGAAGGAAAGAAATAGTGAATGAAAGGAAAGAAAGAAGGAAGGAAAAAGAAAGGACAAAAAAGGACAGAGGGTTATCGACTGATAGGGAGACAGACAACCAGACAGGATAAAGAAAAACATTATTACAAAGAAAAACAGACAAAAAGAAATTATCAAAGACGGTACGAAATGAAAATTAAAAGATGAATAAATTGACAGAGCAAACAGACAGAAAAAAAAAAAAAGCAGATAGAAGAAACAACAAACTATAAAAAAAAACCGGACTACAGACAAAACCAAAGCACAAGAAGGGAGCAAAAGTGCAAAAAGGCAAGAAAGAACAAAACCAACCAAACACACAGCCAAAGCGAAAACAAAGCAAAACATTCCAAATCCCCAGAGAGAGAGAGAGAGAGAGAGAGAGAGAGAGAGAGAGAGAGAGAGAGAGAAGAGAGAGAGAGAGAGAGGAGGAGAGAGAAGAGAAGAAGAGACAGACAGACAGACAGACAGACAGACAGACAGACAGACAGAAGACAGACAGACAGGACAGAGACAGACAGACAGAGCAGACAGACAGACAGACAGACAGACAGACAGACAGACAGACGAGACAGAGACAGAGAGACAAGAGAGACAGAGAGAGAGAGAGAGTCACCGGATACATGCTTTTTATGGAATAGACAAACACTCCAATGGAATAATTCACAGAGGGTACCAATAATTATCTCTGTTTGACTAGTACACACAGGACGTTGCAATGTATTTGTCTGTGCGTGCATGTGTTTGCATGTGTGTGTGTTATGTGCATGGGTGTCCGTGAGTCTGCATGTGTGTGTGTTGTGTGTGTGTGTTTGTGTGTGTGTGTGTGTGTTGTGTGTGTGTGTGTGTGTGTGTGTGTGTGTGTGTGTGTGTGTGTGTGTGTGTGTGTGTGTGTGTGTGTGTGTGTGTGTGTGTGTGTGTTGTGTGTGTGTGTGTGTGTGTATGCGCGCTCTCGCTCGCTCGCTAATTTGATTGTCACATCTTCCTGTGGTGTACTGTTTTGCGTAACGTTGTGTAAAGTTTCGTTACGAAAGTTTTTCCTCCGGCCCTTGGCCTGATTAGGAGCTACACACAACGAAACCAAGAACTTTTGTCTTTCGTTATCTATTCTGTTTTACTTCGAGGATCATGGAATATTCATTTTATTTATTTGTCATTCGTTTATTCTTTTATATCGAAGATAATGGAGTAAGCACTCATGTGTCTTTCTACATCCAGTCCTCGTATGTAGTAGTGTGCAGTTTTGTAAATCTTGTCATCTGTTCCCACCGGCACACAAAGGCCTACTCTTACGAAAAGCAGAACAGGATTTAACGTTTGCGTAAGATGTTCTGCGTGCGTTCAAACACGGGGCCTCGGTTTAGAGTCTCATCCGAAGGACTTTTGGGGAGAATGGAGTCGGCACTGATGTTAACTCCAGGGGAAAAATCCCCTCGAACAGGAATCGAACTCGGGTTGTCAAATTGCGAGCGCAATGTTCTGACCACTAGGCTCTCATATGCTTTTTTACATCCAGTCCCCATGTGTATGCAGTGAAGTATGTTTTATAATCTGTTCCCACCGGCACAGAATGGCCTAATCTTCCAAAAAGCGAAAAGGTTTTAACGTGTGCACAAGATGTTCTGCGTGCGTTCGCACGCGGAACCTCGGTTTATAGTCTCGTCCGGAGGACTTTGGGGGATTAGGGGGGGGGGAGGGATCGGCATTGATTTAACTCCAAGGGAAAATATCCCCTTGAACGGGATTCGAGAGAATGAGCACGTGAGTCCAATACGTGATCAAGCAAGCTGAAGAATACGTTAATGATGTGAGTGAGTGAGTGAGTGAGTGAGTGAGTGAGTGAGTGAGTGAGTGAGTGAGTGAGTGAGTGAGTGAGTGAGTGAGTGAGTGAGTGAGTGAGTGAGTGAGGAGTCGAGCGAGCGAGCGAGCGAGCGAGTGAAAAGTGAACGATTAGGTAAGTGAATGAATGAATGAATGAATGAATGAATGAATGAATGAATGAATGAATGATGAGTGAGTGAGATGAGTGAGTGAGTGAGTGAGTGAGTGAGTGAGTGAGTGAGTGAGTGAGTGAGTGAATAAGCAAGCTGAAAGCAAGGAGTAAAAAGTAAAATCCAATCATTATTTACACAAATTCCAAACGACCTCTTCCATATTTCCTACGAAGAAGAAATAAACAGATCGAACATAAGACAGACAGACATACAAGCGTACTCTGGCTCTCTCCTGTCAAGTGCGCATTCGAGTGAGAAATGGGCAGACAGACAGACAGAGAAAAAAGACAGACAGACAGACAGATAGATAGACAGACAGACAGACAAACTGACGGACAGACGGATATTGGAAGAGTACAAAAAGAGATGCAGAGGCAGAGGAAGGATATTTATTAGACATGGGGCTGACAAGGCCAGTTCATAAAAACGATATTAGTGAGGGCAGAGAGAGAGAGAGACAGAGACAGAGACAGAGACAGAGACAGAGACAGAGACAGAGACAGAGACAGAGACAGAGAGACAGACAGAGACAGAGACAGAGGACAGAGAGACAGACAGAGACAGAGACAGAGACAGACAGACAGACAGACAGAGACAGACAGACAGACGGACGGACGGATAGAGAGAGAGAGAAGAAAGAAAGAAAAGAAAAAGATAGGGAGGGAGGAGAGACCAATAAAGAGAGAAAGACACACACACACAGATAAACACAAACAGTGACAGAAACAGAGAGAGAGAGGGGGGGAGAGAGAGAGAGAGGGGGGGAGAGAGAGAGAGAGAGAGAGAGAGAGAGAGAGAGAGAGAGAGAGAGAGAGAGAAGAGAGAGAGAGAGAGAGAGAGAGAGAGAGAGAGAGAGAGAGAGAGAGAGAGAGAGAGATCAAAATTCAAATTCCCCAGAGAAGTAGAAAAAGCAGAACATGCTTTTCTCATCTATTCCAGAAGGCGAGGACAGACAGAAAAGATGACAAAGAAAGAAAGAAAGAAAGAAAGAAAGAAAGAAAGAAAGAAAGAAAGAAAGAAAGAAAGAAAGAAAGAAAAGAAAGAAAGACAGAAAGACAGAACAGACAGACAGACAGACAGACAGACAGACAGATAGACAGACAGACAGACAGAAACAGAGAGGAAAATTTGAGAGTGGAGAGAGAGAAAGAGATAGAGGAAAATGAGATTGGGGGGAGGAAAAATAGAGAGAGAAAGGGGAATGAGAGAGTGGAGATAGAGAAAAACAGACAGACAAATAGACAGACAGACAGACAGTCAGACAGACAGACAGACAGACAGTCAGGTAAAGAGAGAGATATCTAGTTCCAGCTTTGGGTGTTTATTGTACTGCTGCACACATGACAGACTTCCTCCATGTGCATTACACCATACTGACATAGTTGTCCCATATAAGGTAAAAATGGGAACCGGACAATCCAAATAGTACAAAGTGTGTTCACACACACACACATACCACACACGCACACACACACACACACGCACACACACACGCACGTGCGCACACACACAAACACAAACGCCACACACGCATACATACACAAGCGCGTGTGCGCATGCATGCACACACACATAAACGCAGACACCCAAATGCACACACACGCGCGACGCACACGCACCACCACACACGCACACCACACCACACACCACACCACCACCACACACCCACCCCACTACCCATCCCTACCCCCCCCCCCCCACACACACACACACACACACGCACGCACACACACTCATTTTACATTCAATCATTAGCACGACAATTCTTTTACACCACACGAAGAGCTCCTGACTTCAGAGACAAAACGCAAACTAAAGTGTTACAGGCCCGGCACTCCAACATCTGGACAGGCCAAGACTGTCTTACAGTAAGGGGAGGGGGATGAAGAGGCAGACAGAGGAAACGATGGGAAGACAACATCATAGAGTGGACAGGCCTTGAGTGGAACAACACGCTACAGAAAGCAGAGGACCGCGGGGAGTGGAGGAAGCTGGTTGCAAAATCTTCAGCGGTGCCCCCACAGTTCACAAGACTACAGGATAGGTGAAGGACGGTGAAAATTACACTATCTTTAAGCCGTGTATGATTCATGTGCTATTAGCCATCACAGCAATGCAATACAAACTCTTTCAATCAGATGAAGGCCTGCTCTCTTTGATGTACGAAATGTGCAACATCCATTCTGAACTTTCATATCTCTCTCTCCTTCTCTCTCTCTCTCCTCTCTCTCTCTCTCTCTCTCTCTCTCTCTCTCTCTCTCTCTCTCTCTCTCTTTCTCTTTCTCTTCTGTATGAGGAATTTTACCTTCAGTCATTTATTGCTGTCAATTTTGTGGCAATGTGTCGACGACGTGTGTGTTCCCTTGGCATTTGTAACAGTCAACATTTTCGATAGCTGCCACAACAGCAGGGACCTTGATATTTGGCGAAAACGTAGACAACAGAAAGAAAGGAAATAAAGAAAAAGCAGAGATAGTAGTGAATGTGTGATTCAGACAAAGAGACCCTTACCCGCTTAACCTACAACCTTTGTTGTGTGCTCAATGCCTGTCTGTCGTCTGTCTCTATCATAATCTCTCTCTCTCTCTCTCTGTCTCTGTCTCTCTCTGTGTCTCTGTCTCTCTCTCTCTGTCTCTGTCTCTGTCTCTCTCTCTCTCTCTCATCCACACACACACACCACACACACACACACACACACACACACACACACACACACACACCGTGTGCGAACGCAGGCAGAACATCTTGCGCACATGTTAAATCCTGTTCTGCTTTTCGTAAGAGTAGGCCATCGTGTGCCGGTGGGAACATATGACATCTACAAAAAAACTGCATACACACGAGGTTTGGATGTAAAAAAGCACAAGAGTGCTTAGTCCGTTATCCTCGATATAAAATAAAATAATAATAATAACACACACAACCACAAACACACACACATATATAATATATATATACACTTTTATATATTTATATATACATGTGTGTGTGTGTGTGCGTGTGGGTGGGTGGGTGTGGGGTGTGGTTCTATGTATGCACGTACGCACGCCTGCATGCAACACAGAGAGAGAGAGAGAGAGACAGAGACAGACAGACAGACAGACAGACAGACAGACAGACAGACAGACAGACAGACGACAGACAGAGGGAGAGAGGGGGAAGGGAGTGAAAAGCAAACAACCTCCTGCGCTGTCAAAATATATCTTCCTACGGTTTTATAAATCTGTTTTTTTTTAATTTTTTGCAAGAAAGCAGACCCGAGCCCTAACAGCAGAGGCACAGTCTGCAGCCATTCTTCCTGCTGGGATTTCTTGCCTTCCTCAGCTCAAGCTCCCAGCTTCACCAATGGTCAGTGTTTGTGTATGCGCCTGTTTACCCACAGTTCAGGTTAAGGTAGCCGCATTCCGACTTCGGGATGATTCTAACAACGACATCATCAGTCATACGGGTTTTTGTCACCCCTTCCTACCAGCATAAAAAGCCTCCTCGTCCAAAAGGCAGAACACGTTTTTAACGTGTGCGTAAGATGTTTTGCGTACGTTCGCACACGGGACTTCGGTATAATTATATTCTCATTTGAAGGACTTTGAGGGGAGTGATGTCGGTACTAGTGTCGACTCCAGAAGAAAAAGTCCCCTTAAACGAGTGCTTTGATGGTAGGTAAACACTGGCCGAAAGGCTCAACATTCTAACCTCTCTCTCTCTTCTCTCTCTCTCTCTCTCTCTCTCTCTCTCTCTCTCTCTCTCTCTCTCTCTCTCTCTCTCTCTCTCTTTTGATGTTATCCCTGAAAAGGCGGGGACTGGATGTAAAAAGCACATGAGTGCTTATCTATTATCCTCGATAAAAGAATTTTGCCTTGCCTTGCCTTGCCTTGCCTTGCCTTGCCTTTCTCCTCTCTCTCTCTCTCTCTCTCTCTCTCTCTCTCTCTCTCTCTCTCTCTCTCTCTCTCTCTCTCTCTCTCTCTCTCTCTCTCTCTCTCTTGTGACGTTCAAATATGAAATATTGTGTTGTATTTAATTTGTTACTCTTTCTCTTTGTCTGTGAGTATTGGTTTTTGTCAGTCTGTCTCTCTGTGTGTCTGTCTCTGTCTCTCTTGTGTCTTTCAAATGGGAAACTTTTGTGCTGGGTTTTTGACATGGAAGGAGAAAGAGGATTGTTTAATCAGAGCCCTGAAGGCAGTGACAGTTGTTCTACTTTTCTTCAGAGAATGTTTGTTGTTGCCAAACTGCTTCTGCTGAAGTGTTTGATGATGATGATGATGATGATGATGATGATGATGATGATGATGATGATGATGATGATGAGATGATGATGATGATGATGAAGAAGAAAAGAAGAAGAAGAAGAGAAGAAGGAGAAGAAGAAGAAGAAAGAACGAACGAACATGATGATGAAAGGGAACATGATGTTGATAGCACTGGTTATTACATGCTACTTGTGGTATGTAAGGTATTGGTGATGAAACATCGAAAGTCATGGTGGGGATGGCGGTATGTGTGGTAATAATAATAATGATCATAATGATGATGATTGTGATTATGACATCAATAACGACGACGAGGAGGAGTATGGGGATAAAGATAACACAATCAATGTGACACACTACACTGATGTCAGTAGTGTTGTTCTCTTGTGCTTTCAATCGATACAAGCCAGATACAAACTGCCTCTGGTACAGAGCTGTGCCGGTGTCTAGAAACGATAGAACAGGGCAAAGTGCTGGGGGAAATTGTCTCCCTTGCTCTGAATGTATTTTACTGCTTTCCGAATGGCAGCACATTTATTTTGAAACTGTGGATACTAGCGTTGCTTAATGCCAGGTTAGAATTTGAACCGTTTGAGTTGGGTCTTCTTTTTCAAAGTACCTTTGATGTGAAATCCGGTTGGTGCATACATGAACAAGAGTATTCAGATGACGATGGTGGCGGTGATGATGATGATGTTGACGATGATGTTGACGACGATGCTGACGATGATGACGATGTGTGGGTGGTGGTGGTGGTGGTGGTGGTGGTGGTGGTGGTGGTGGGTACCAAACAAGACGTTTATCATGA
>CM060323.1:63118833-63133833 GCA_030674155.1 Stramonita haemastoma | reverse complement strand
TACTCCCCCCCCTTATTAGTAAACTTTCAACATATTTTCATTTTCCCCATTCACCAAAAAAGGCAAATTTACAACACATTACTACTTCTCACCAAAGTACCTATAGCAGATGCATCCAAGACATAATACCTGGCCCTCCAAGGATGGCTTACGAATTTGCCACCTAAACATAAACCATGCAATTAACAAAATTGAAGATATATCAACACTCATCACAAATCAAGGTAAACCATTTCACATACTAGGGCTTTCTGAGTCAAGGCTCTCAGAACATATAATGGACACTGACATACACATACCAGGTTATAAAATCTTGCGAAAAGATCCACATAAGCCAAAAGAAACAGTGTGTGTTAGTATATATTAGTGAATCTGTAACATTCAAACGTCTCCCTGACCTAGAACGTCATGAAGTAGAATCTATCTGGATTGAAGTTTCAGTGAAAGGTACACGGCCTGTTGTAATAGGGTTCTGTTACAGGAATCCAACAGAAAGAACAAATTGGATAGACAAATTTGACTCCATGATGAATGAAGTCCTACTTGAATGTCAGGAACTAATCTTACTGGGGGACTTCAATATTGACCTTACTAAAGTACATAATCAATGGACCCAAGTTACGAATTCCTTCAATCTTCACCAATTAGTTAAATCTCCCACGAGAGTCACATCAAATTCAAGCACACTAATTGACCATATCTATGTATCAAACCCCGAAAACATCATAGAAACATGTGTCCCTGTCTATAACTGCAGCGACCACTACCCAGTCTGTGCCACTTGGTCAAAAAAAGGAACAAAAATTCCCAAACCTGGCCATAAAACTATAACCTATCGTTCTTTTGCAAAGTTTAATGAACAACATTTTCTCCTAGAACTATGTAACTCCACGCTGTCGGAAACATTCAACATTGCTGATCCAGACTTAGCTATTGAGTTCTGGTTAAAGACATTCACTGAAATCTATAACAAACATGCCCCACTAAAAACCATTAGGATCAAACACGTCCCCAAACCACCTTGGCTCACAAAGGAACTAGAGGAAGCATGTTATCTAAGAGATTTTCTAAAAGAACACAAATATTATGAGGAGTCCAAAAAATTAAGAAACGCCATAATCTCACAAAAACGGCGTGAAAAAAAAGAAATATTTTCAAGACTTACTATCTTCCAAACAAAATTCAAAGACTGTATGGCGAGCAATAAATCAAATAACAAACAATCAATCATCTTCCAAATCAAATATAATCAAAGACATCTCTGCTGAAAAACTTAACAACCACTTCATCAATGTTTCTTCTAACGTAATTAGCAATGATAACTCAGAATCCAATGACCTCAATAAATTAAAACAATACTGCCAAGAAAAGCATATACCTTCAAAACTTCACTTACCATTCATGTCTGTTTCAGAGGTCTATAACTATCTGACTCACCTCAAACAATCCAGAACGCGTGGTCTTGATGGAATAGACAGCAAAATATTAAAATTATCAGCTCCAGTTATCACAGACACCCTAACATATATATACAACCTATGCCTTGATAAGAACTATTTCCCCAACGCCTTCAAATGTGCTAAAGTGATCCCCATCTACAAGTCAGGTAATACTTCAGATCCTTCAAACTATAGACCAATCTCTATTATACCTATCCTTTCAAAACCCCTGGAAAAACATATGAATAAACACTTAGTCCATCATATAGAAACCAATAACTTACTCCATCCTAATCAGTCTGGATTTAGACAAAAGCACTCGTGCCATACAGCACTAACCAGTCTTGTTGACAACTGGCTATCAAACATTAATGATAATAAATTTTGTGGAGTATTATTTGTTGATTTCAAAAAAGCATTTGATACAATTGACCACAAACTTCTCCTTAAAAAGCTAGAACTGTATAACATTTCAACAAAAACCATACGGCTACTAGATTCCTATCTTACAAACAGGCAACAGTGTGTCTCAATAGCTACATCAACATCCAAACTAAAAACCATTCATTATGGAATACCACAGGGATCCATATTGGGACCAATTCTCTTTTCATTATACATAAATGACCTCCCTTTACATATCCATTCCAAATGTGAACTATTTGCTGACGACACAACCATACATACGAGCCATAACAACATTGACTATCTTGCAACCATATTACAAAAAAGCACTGACGAACTTGTCAAATGGACAGAACAAAACCACATGTCAATTCATCCCCAAAAAACAAAATGCATGCTTATCACCACCAGACAAAAGCGACAGAATTTATCACAATAAACTGTTTAAAATCTACATAAAAAATGAAGCAATTGAACAAACCTCTCACCACAAAGTACTAGGAGTAACAATTGATGAAAATCTCAGCTGGTTCTACCACATATCTCATCTATGCAAATACTTGTCCCAAAAAGTTTACCAGTTGACTAAAATTAAACACTTTCTTGACTTCAACTCAAGGAAACTGTTCTTTCAAGCTTATATACAATCCTCAATAGACTATGCAGCAACCCTGTGGGATTCTGCCAGTGCAAATACCATGAAACCGTTACTTAGCCTGTATAAACGTGGTCTTAAACTGGTCCTTTTGAAGAAAACAACCTTGCAAGAAGTGGACTATAATCAGTTGAATATTCTTCCCCTACACCAACGACTAAAATATAACAAAGGCATTATGATGTTTAAGATAATGACAGGAAATGTCCCCACACCCTTAAAAGATAATTTCCCAATAAATCATTCCAGAAATATGGAAAAGCCAAGAGTCCCAATCCCAAGAATAGACTTGTTCAAATCTAGTTTACTATACTCAGGTCCTACCCTGTGGAACTCCCTTCCTGATTCAATTAAACAGCACCAATCATTAACAACCTTCAAAAATCACCTCCTAAACCACTTAAAACATCAAAAATAACAAACCACACTCCCCCCTCTCCCCCCCTGTGTATGTGTGTGTGTGTGTGTGTGTGTGTGTGTGTGTGTGTGTGTGTGTGTGTGTGTGTGAGTGTGTGTGCGTTTAAATGTTTCACATGTATCTTACCATTGTATCATTGTAGCTGATTTTTAAGACTGAGTTTCACTATCCCACTTGTTATATAATAAAGATATTTAGCATCCTTATCAGTAGCCTACACTTACAATCTCTCTCTCTCTCTCTCTCTCTCTCTCTCTCTCTCTCTCTCTCTCTCTCTCTCTCTCTCTCTCTCCCCCCCCCCCCGAATGTCTCACCTATTACCATCCATTTTTAGTCATATTTTGTACTTCCTTTTTGATAATCATGTGTGACGAATGTAATCGATTTTATGTAAAATTTTAATTAATGATCGTTAAAAAAAAACAATTAAAAAAACCCTGAATAACTTTGTCCATTATCACATATATAATTAAAAACATAAATTTTATGATGTAATCATAAGATTGATATGATATTAGGGTTTATATATTTTCAAATATGTGCCTGACAGCGGATTGAGTATTCGTGTATTCTTTATGATTTTATTCAGAATTCAAGGCATATATTTTCCTTAGAATGCAGTTTATTGATGAAATGTGTCAGAACCGGTGAAAATGTGTGTGTGTGTGTGTGTGTGTGTGTGTGTGTGTGTGTGTGTGTGTGTGTGTGTGTGTGTGTGTGTGCGTGCGTGCGTGTGTGTGTGAGAGTGTGTGTATGTGCGTGTGTGTGTGTGTGTGTGCGAGCGTGCGTGTGTGTATGTGTGTGTGTGAGTGTGTGTGTGTATGTATGTGTGTGTGTGTGTGTGGTGTGTGTGTGTGTGTGTGTGTGTGTGTGTGTATGTGTGTGTTTGTGTGTGCATGTGTATGTGTGTGTGTGTGTTTGTGTGTGTGTGTATGTGTGTGTGTGTGTGAGTATATGTTTGTGTGTATATGTGTGTGTGAGAGTGTGCTTGTGTGTCTGTGTGTCTGTGTGTGTGTGTGTGTGTGTGAGTGTGTGAGTGTGAGTGTATATTTGTGTGTGTATGTGTGTGTGAGAGTGTGTTGTGAGTCTGTGTATGTGTCTGTGTGTGTGTGTCTGTGTGTGTGTCTGTGCGTGAGTGAGTGTGAGTGTGTGTAAAACATTATCCGATTGAAAAAATGATATGCCTTTTTTTTTTAAACATCTAGGATGTTTTATGTTGTTGTTGTTTTATTGTGTTTTGTTTGTTTGTTTGTTTGTTTTTTTGTTGTTGTTTTTTTTTAAATTATAATTCTATTGGTAGTATGACTCCCCCCCCCCTCCAATAAGGATGCTAGTTTAAAAAAAAAATGTATCCAAATGTATGATTTATATTACATGTACAATTTTTGATAGATAGTGGTGGATTGATGTTTTCGGTTGTCTAATTCATTTTGTTCTCTTGTTTGCTCCTTATCTACTAACGCTTTTCTTTTTTCCATAATCAAAATTTTTTTTTATTGTGACTTCTGATTTTTGTCTTCTGAAAGAGTGCATTTTAATACCTTATCATATATAGTGTCCTTTATTCTTGTGTGTTGTTTGGTACTGCGTAAAGTCTTATTGTTTAGTATATTTTCAACTTGATGTATCCCTGAAAAGGGCGGGGACTGGATGTAAAAAAGCACACGAGTGCTTATCTATTATCCTCGAATAAAAGACTTTGCCTTGCCTTGCCTTGCCTTGCCTTGTCTCTCTCTCTCTCTCTCTCTCTCTCTCTCTCTCTCTCTCTCTCTCTCTCTCTCTCTCTCTCTCTCTCTCTCTCTCTCTCTCTCTCTCTCTCTCCTCAGTATACCATTCCTTCGCCCTGTCCATATCCGTGTCTTGTTATCCCCTTCACTGTCACTCTCTATGTCCTTTTTTTGCCTGCCTGCATCTGTGCGTATGTATGTCTGCTTACATCTACTAGTGTTCATGCACATACGTGCAAACATGTGTGTGAATGGATGTGTGTTTATGTGTATATGTGTGTGTATGTATGTATGTATGTATGTATGTATGTATGTATGTATGTATGTATGTATGTATGTATGTATGTATATGTATGTATGTATGTATGTGTGTGCGTGCATGTACGTGTCTGTGTGTGTGCGTGTGTGCCTGTTTGTTTGCGCGCACCTGTGTATGCCTGTGTGTGTCTGTGTATATACATCTATCCATGTGTATATACTTATGCGTAATATCATATTTCTGAGTTTGTAGGTATGTTTACGCAAACGTACATGTGCGTGTAAGCTCTCACACACATCGGTGTGTCCATCGGTAAACCAAAGCTGGACTAACACCTTTCACTGTACTGGGCCAGCAGTACCTCCCTCCCTCACTTCCTCACTCCCTCACTGGCAGTCAGTCAGTCAGTCAGTCAGCCCGGAGTGTCAGTCTGTCTGGCCTGGCGGAACAGGCGCCGGCTAATTGACAGCAGTCCAGACGTCGTTGTCTCTCTAATCCTTCTTCCCCCCCCCCCCCTCTCTCTCTCTTCTAAACCCAGTACAGGCCATCCTCCCCTGCCACTCTATAGCCCTGTCTCCTCTTTGCCACCCTGAGGTCAGTTGTTCCTTCCAGTCACCTAGTTTATACAGCAGTCTCTCCATCGCTGGGTTTCGCTACTTGGTTTGTGAATGAGCTTGTTAAGGCCGCGATTGCTTTGGGTTTTTGTTATGGTTATGCAATGTGCATGACTGCGAATGCACGGGAGTGTAGGTGCGGTTCGTTCGTTGATTCATTCATTTAACTGTTCATTTGTTACATCAATATAAGTATATAATTATATATACATTATATATAAACACACACAAACATATATATATATATATAATATATATATATATATATATATATATATATATATATATATATATATATATATATATTTAAACAGAAACACACAAAAGACAATGCAAATCGCAAGAGCCATAAACTTCCTTAATCCAGCATCCATCACCCCCACACCACCACAACAACAACACATCCCCCTCCCACCAATATAACAAACAAAAGATGACCATCTGCTAGAACGGGCACGCATCCGCTAGAACCTGACGTGCCGGAGAACAAAACGGCCAGCAGCAGAAGGAAAAGGTAAGCGACAAAAAGAAAGAAAGAAAAGGGTCCCTGTAATCATTTGGATCGACCAAACCGCTTTGCGCGTTGTGCAAACAGCAGGGGAGGGGCGAGTTTCTGCCAATTATTAAACTCCGGATATTTGATAAACGGTGCTTTGAATCTGGCTTGAGATTAGACGGGAGGAGAGAGGATCGGCTTCATGCTTGTCATGATCGGTGCATGCTCCCCGTTCACTGGTGATGATAACTGCTGATGGGGATCGCCAACACTGTCAGCATTGCTTGTTGTCATTGTCGTCATCATCCTCTTTATGGCTATCATCAGAATTCAAATGCTTTAACGCCGAGTTTCAACGCAGTTGATGTGTTTTCCGATCGTATTGCTGATTGTTAGTTATATTCAAAGAGTAGCATGACTTAAGACGTCACAATTCATAATTACCCAACATGAATGAGACAGAAAGAGACACTAACAGAGAGATACCGACAAGAATTCATTGAAAACTGTATTTTCCTCTTTTTTTACACTTTTGAGACACTCACTGATTCCGTTCTATCTTGGACGTTTGTTTTAAACATGATATCAGTACAAATCAACTTCATACGTCATAATATGTCAGCGATAAAGCTGAACACTGACAACGAAGCAAACGCATTGCCACAAATAGACCACAAAGAAGGCAGGAACACGAGGAAAGAAAACACAGAGAAAACAGGAACACTCACAGCTAAATACAGACGTTGCCCTAAACAAAAATCGATTGATAAACTGTGCAGCCCTCCCACTCCTCTGTACAACACAAGTGTATAAAAACAAGATTAAAAAATAAAACAACTTCCGACAAAAACCGAGGCTGGAAGGGAAATTGCATAGTAGTGTCAGGAAATGTACAGTAGCAAAACGCCTTGAAGAAACGCCTTACTCATTGTTTTCATTCAGAAAATAAAGACAACCTCAACCACAATCGGTGGTATGTACACACAAAGAAAGCTTGAAATAACAAAAAAGACGGTCCCAGACTCCAACCCTCATTCATCCATCGAACCTCCCTCTCCCTTCAGCCTCTAAACTAGTGTGGTTCAGTTTAGTTTTCCTTAGGATACATCACTGTAAGCGATGCATTCTATGTATAGACAGCACTGGGAGCGATGCATTCTATGTATAGACAGACTGTAAGCGACGCATTCTATGTATAGACAGCACTGGGAGCGATGCATTCTATGTGTAGACAGCACTGGGAGCGATGCATTCTATGTATAGACAGCACTGGGAGCGATGCATTCTATGTGTAGACAGCACTGGGAGCGATGCATTCTATGTATAGACAGCACCATGAGCGATGCATTCTATGTATAGACAGCACTGGGAGCGATGCATTCTATGTGTAGACAGCACTGGGAGCGATGCATTCTATGTATAGACAGCACTGGAGCGATGCATTCTATGTATAGACAGCACTGGGAGCGATGCATTCTATGTATAGACAGCACCATGAGCGATGCATTCTATGTATAGACAGCACCATGAGCGATGCATTCTATGTATAGACAGCACTGGGAGCGATGCATTCTATGTATAGACAGCACTGGAGCGATGCATTCTATGTATAGACAGCACTGGGAGCGATGCATTCTATGTATAGACAGCACTGGGAGCGATGCATTCTATGTGTAGACAGCACTGGGAGCGATGCATTCTATGTATAGACAGCACTGGGAGCGATGCATTCTATGTATAGACAGCACTGGAGCGATGCATTCTATGTATAGACAGCACTGGGAGCGATGCATTCTATGTATAGACAGCACTGGGAGCGATGCATTCTATGTATAGACAGCACTGGGAGCCATGCATTCTATGTATAGACAGCACTGGGAGCCATGCATTCTATGTATAGACAGCACTGGGAGCCATGCATTCTATGTATGCTGCAGCACATCTACAAAGCACATTTCCAACAGAACGACCTAACCCGCAGCAATGGTGAAGCCTTGGAAAAAAAAACTCCCACTCCTTCACACCTGCACACATACGCCGCGCGCGCACGCGCACACGCGCGTGCACGCACACACACACGCACACACACGCATGCACGCACGCGCGCGCGCGCACACACACACACACACACACACACACACACACACACACACACACACACACACACACACACACAAGACCATAACACGCAGGTGAAAATTCCTATAGGGTACCAGCCTCATCTACTTCTTGACTGTCCCTTCCACGAGCATCCAACAATCAACTTTGCTGCGCTCCTTGCAAACAGACATACAAGAGAAGAAAAAACCAGCAAGTTCTGAGACCGATCTGAAACTCAGACGGGAGTCAAACTAAAAGATTATCTGGAGGAAAGTTAATTCCAAAAGAGGTGTGCCGAGACTGTAGGCTGACCAGTCCATTTTTGGATTAAAGTTTGAAATGCATGCCAACAAAATGAAATGCAGATGGCAAGGCTATACGTGCAGACGAAAAAGATCAGAGCACTGAGAAGATTTTAGAATGATGCTGTTTGTGTGAGTAAGTGAGGCAATGTTTAGACTATCCTATTCTTTACCGGCAGCCAGTGGAGATAAATAAGTAGCGGTTTTATCTGATCAAATTTCGAAAATGCGAGAGACGGAATCGATGTAGTTTTAGTGACTGTGGCATGTGGAGATGATGGTGAGTAGACCAGAGAGAAGACAGAGTTTACAAGGCTTCAGGGGCTGAACACCACGAAAGGAACTCAGTGTGCATTTATTGGCCGTAGTTTACGAAGAAAAAACACATGAGAGACACACAGACAGACACTGCACAGATAGACAGACAAAGTACAAAGATACAGTCAGACACAGTACAGAGAGACAGACAGACACAGTACAGAGAGACAGTCAGACACAGTACAGAGAGACAGTCAGACACAGTACAGAGAGACAGACAGACACAGTACAAAGAGACAGACAGACACAGTACAGAGAGACAGACAGACACAGTACAAAGATACAGCCAGACACAGTACAGAGAGACAGACAGACACAGTACAGAGAGACAGTCAGACACAGTACAGAGAGACAGTCAGACACAGTACAGAGAGACAGACAGACACAGTACAAAGATACAGTCAGACACAGTACAAAGATACAGCCAGACACAGTACAGAGAGACAGTCAGACACAGTACAGAGAGACAGGCAGACACGGTACAGAGAGACAGACAGACACAGTACAGAGAGACAGCCAGACACAGTACAGAGAGACAGTCAGACACAGTACAGAGAGACAGACAGACACAGTACAAAGATACAGTCAGACACAGTACAGAGAGACAGACAGATACAGTACAAAGATACAGTCAGACACAGTACAGAGAGACAGACAGACACAGTACAAAGATACAGTCAGACACAATACAGAGAGACAGTCAGACACAGTACAAAGATACAGCCAGACACAGTACAGAGAGAGACAGTCAGACACAGTACAAAGATACAGCCAGACACAGTACAGAGAGACAGACAGACACAGTACAGAGAGACAGTCAGACACAGTACAGAGAGACAGACAGACACAGTACAAAGATACAGTCAGACACAGTACAGAGAGACAGTCAGACACAGTACAGAGAGACAGACAGACACAGTACAAAGTGACAGACACATCCGGCAAACACAGAGAAATAGATATTTTTCTAGACCAAAGAAAGACACACAGATCGAAAAGTGAGATAAAGACAGGGACTAACAGCGTGAGACAAACAGAGACGGACAGACAGACAGACAGACAAAAAGACAGACAGACAAACAGAAAGAAAAACAGACAGAAAAACAGACAGAGAGACAGAAACTGCTATGTAAAAATGACGATGCAACAAGACACTTAAAAGAAGCATTTCCCTCAAATAGACTGCAATAATTGTGTCTGCCATCATATCAAAGTTTATATTTTCAATTTACACTATTTCTTTAATTGTTTTAGCAGCTGAGATATGAACATGATTATATCATCTGATAAATATTTTTAATGGCATTTTTACAATCTCATTTGATTGACATAAAGATATAGAATTCTGCAAGCCTGGTGGATTTTTGAACAATCGCATGTCCGTGATTGATGTGCATGCAAGTCTTAGATTCGTTTGCTTTTCAATAATAAGCGTTATAAAAAAAATTCCATGTATGATTAGCATCATCATCATCATCCTCATCATTATTATCATTATCAATACTATAATTACTCTAAAGAGCATAGTAACAAGGCTTCTGGTGTATGTGTGCTTTTTATTTACTTATTTATTTCTTCTTTTATATCAAGGATAACGGAATAAGCACTATGTGCTTTTTTACATCCAGCTCCCGTGTGTTTGCAGTTTTGTAAATTTTGCCATCTGCTCCCATCAACATATAATGGCCTACTCTTTCGAAAAGCGGAACGGGTTTTAACGTGTGCGCAAGATGTTCTGCGTGCTTTGCACACGGGGCCTCGGTTTATAGTTTCATGTGGTGTGTGTGTGTGTGTGTGTGTGTGTGTGTGTGTGTGTGTGTGTGTGTGTGTGTGTGTGTGTGTGTGTGTGTGTGTGTGTGTGTGTGAGTGTTGTGTGAGTGAGTGAGTGAGTGAGTGAGTGAGTGAGTGAGTGAGTGAGTGAGAGAGTGTGTGTGTGTGTGTGTGTGTGTGTGTGTGTGTGTGTGGTGTGTGTGTGTGTGTGTGTGTGTGTGTGTGTGTGTGTGTGTGTGTGTGCGTATGAATGTGAAACCATGTTTATGTAAGGTCGTTTCGTTCTTTTGATTTATCATCTTTTCACTATCAGGGAAATCAGAGGTCCGCTGCCAGCGGGATCTTACGCTCTATTCGAGAATTAGTCTGTGTTTGCATTTGTGTGTACCTGCTTGCATCTGAGTATGCACTTGTGTGGGTGCGAGTGAGGATACGATAATACTCAAAATGCTGAAAAAGACAACAAAAATTGCGGGTATTTTTACTTTTAAAAACAAACAAACAGTTCCATTAAAAACTGTTGTCGTGACAACAACCAATGTGATAAAGGCCCCTAATACAAGAAAACTATTTCATGGATATTATCCAATCCAGTCATATTTATTGTTTTTAGCCCCCGTTAACCACAGAGGTCATATCAGGGATGATGCCACGTTAGAATTTAAATCTCAGACAAAAACTGTGTAATTACATACAGAGTAAAACAAGATTTCATATCAACTCTTCTTTCCTTCCCAGCATCAACACCCCAGCTAACCATAAGGGTCAATCCAGAACACTCACCGTGCCGTGGTGTGGGGAAAACACATAAACAGCGCATAAAACAAGATAAAACTACCACATGTCATGATGAAAACTATTACATGATATGACATACCAACTCATATTAGGCGAAAAATGTCTGATTATTTAGTACGGACACTATGTTCCATTCAAAACTGTAGTTGTGACGATGACCATTGTGGAAAAATGACTTCACAGAGAGAGAAGAAGGCTTTTTGACCAGACAATCCGTTCCCTTCAAAAGCAGAGTAATGATGACAATGGTTGTTACCAAAACCTTGGAGAAGAATGAAAGCTTCACGTAAGGTGGTCATGCATTTCCATTTTTTACTTAAACCTACAGTTGTGACAGCACTCGTTTCACAGAGGCTGAAAGAAGGCTTACAAAGGACATTCTCTTCCATTCAAAACTGTCGGTGTGACAGACAACAATCAGTGCGATAGAGATCTTTAAGAGAAATAGGAGGGCGTTACGGCAGCCATACTGTTTCATTTAAAACTGCAGTTGTGACCAGGGTTAATATGACATCAACTGAAGAAGGTTTCAGGATGGCCATGCTGTTTCATTTAAAAATGTAGCTGTGATAGCAATCATGGTGGACACAGGCCTTTAAGAAGAAAAAAAAGAAGGCTTTACGACAGACATTCAGTTCCATTCCACCCTACAGTAAGTTGTGACCGGGACTCAAGTTGTGACAGAGGCTTTAGGCAGACAGAGGCTTTAGGCAGACAGAGGCTTTAGGCAGACAGAGGCTTTAGGCAGACAGTTAGCAGCAGAGCTTTAGGCAGACAGATTAGGCAGACAGATTAGCAGACAGAGGCTTTAGGCAGACAGATTAGGCAGACAGAGGATTAGGCTTTAGGCAGACAGATTAGGCAGACAGAGGCTTTAGGCAGACAGAGGCTTTAGGCAGACAGATTAGGCAGACAGATTAGGCAGACAGGATTAGGCAGACAGATAGGCAACAGTTTAGCAGACAGAGGCTTTAGGCAGACAGAGGCTTTAGGCAACAGATAGGCAGACAGAGGCTTTAGGCAGACAGAGGCTTTAGGCAGACAGATTAGGCAGACAGACTTAGGCAGACAGATTAGGCAACAGAGGCTTTAGGCAGACAGAGGCTTTAGGCAGACAGATTAGGCAGACAGACTTAGGCAGACAGATTAGGCAGACATAGGCGATTAGGCAGACAGAGGCTTTAGGCAACAGATTAGGCAGACAGAGGCTTTAGGCAGACAGATTAGGCAGACAGATTAGGCAGACAGATTAGGCAGACAGAGGCTTTAGGCAGACAGAGGCTTTAGGCAGACAGAGGCTTTAGGCACACAGATTAGGCAGACATAGGCTTTAGGCAGACAGAGGCTTTAGGCAGACAGATTAGGCAGACAGAGGCTTTAGGCAGACAGATTAGGCAGACAGAGGCTTTAGGCAGACAGAGGCTTTAGGCTTTAGGCAGACAGATTAGGCAGACAGATTACAGGCAGACAGATTAGGCAGACAGAGGCTTTAGGCAGACAGAGGCTTTAGGCAGACAGATTAGGCAGACAGATTAGGCAGACAGATTAGGCAGACAGAGAGCTTTAGGCAGACAGAGGCTTTAGGCAGACAGATTAGGCAGACAGAATTAGGCAGACAGAGGCTTTAGGCAGACAGATTAGGCAGACAGATTAGGCAGACAGATTAGGCAGACAGAGGCTTTAGGCAGACAGATTAGGCAGACAGAGGCATTAGGCAGACAGAGGCTTTAGGCAGACAGATTAGGCAGACAGAGGCTTTAGGCAGACAGATTAGGCAGAGAGAGGCTTTAGGCAGACAGATTAGGCAGAGAGAGGCTTTAGGCAGACAGATTAGGCAGAGAGAGGCTTTAGGCAGACAGATTAGGCAGAAGAGAGGCTTTAGGCAGACAGATTAGGCAGAGAGAGGCTTTAGGCGGATAGATTAGGCAGACAGAGGCTTTAGGCAGACAGACAGAGGCTTTAGGCAGACAGAGGCTTTAGGCAGACAGAGCCTTTAGGCAGACAGACAGAGGCTTTAGACAGACAGAGGCTTTAGGCAGACAAGAGGTTTAAGGCAGACAGAGGCTTTAGGCAGACAGACAGAGGCTTTAGGCAGACAGAGCCTTCAGACAGACAGAGGCAGGGTGGGCATCAACAGCTGCAGCCAATGGCCCATGGAGTGCACACCAAACACCGCTGCTGTGTCAACAGCATTCATCTCTTGTGTTTTAGCTGATCCGGTTGCTTTGCTACAATATTGCATCCGGAAAGCGCTGTTATCGTTTTCTGCCTTTCTATTTTTCTTTTTTTTTTAAAGCCAATGATTTTTTCTGGTATGATCTGACTCTGTGTGTGTGTGTGTGCTCTATTCTATTCTTTTGTTTCGAGGATAATGGAATAAAACTGTCAGTGTGGTGTGTGTGTGTGTGTGTGTGTGTGTGTGTGTGTGTGTGTGTGTGTGTGTGTGTGTGTGTGTGTGTGTGTGTGTGTATGTATGTGTGTGTGTGTGTGTGTGTGTGTTGTGTGTGTGTGTGTGTGTGTGTGTGTGTGTGTGTGTGTGTGTGTGTGTGTGTGTGTGTGTGGCTGTGGCTGTGGCTGTGGCTGTGTGCTGCATCAAAATAATCATTCATGTGATGTGTTTTTGCTGATCCAGCTGTTTTGCCAGAGTGTTATATCATCAAAGCGTTGTTATCGTGTTCTGTTGTGTGGTTGTTGTTTTTTAAGATAATATGATCTGACTGTCCATCTGTTTCTGTCTGTCTGTTCACCGTTTCTCTTTTACTTCGTAAATAGCCATCAAATTGTACTGTGCTTTTTGTGTCATTTGTGATCTGTCTGTCTGTGTGTTTCCCTGCGTCTGTTTCCGTTTTGTTCGTCTGTCTGTCTGCCTGTCTGTCTCTTTCTGTAGCACCCCCCCCCCCCCCCCCCCCCTCCCTCCTCTCTCTCTCTCTCTCTCTCTCTCTCTCTCTCTGGATTCAAGCGTGCATTGTCGTTGCGTCTGTGTGTGCGCATGTGCACATGAATGTCCGTATGTGTATGTTTGTGTCTGTGTGCGCGTGCATACGTGCATGAGTGTGCGCATGCATGCGTCTATGTGTGTGTACGCGCACATAAGTATGTGTATGTGCGTGTGTGTGTGTATGTGTGTGTCTGTGTCTGTGTGTGTGTGTGTGTGTGTGCATGCGCGGGTGCATGAATATGTGTGCGTGCGTGCATGCACGAGTCTGTGTGTGAGTGTAGTGTGCTGCGTGTGTGTGTAGTGTGTGTGCGTGTGTGCGTGCGTGTGTGCATGCGTGCGTGCGGGCGGGCGGGTGTGTGTGTGTGTTGTGTGTGTGTGTGTGTGTGGTGTGTGTGTGTGTGTGTGTGTGTGTGTGTGTTGCATCAATACTGATCCTTCATGTGATGAAGTGTTTTTGCTGATCTAGCTCTTTTCCTAGAACTATTGCCTGCTTCAGGCGTTGTGACCGTGTTTTGCTTTTTCTTCACAGCGAATATGATCCGACTTTCTGTCTGTCTGTCTCTTTATCGTATTCCTTTTAGCTTTTCTTTTCTTAGAAAGCCTATAAATTCAATGGGGATTTGTGTTTTCTTTTGCAGCATCTAGGTTTCTGTTAATGTCTCTCTCTGTTTTGTGTGTATTTATTTTTTTATTTCTTATATATTTCTTTATTTTGAAGATAATGAAATAAGCACTCGAGTGCTTTTTTTACATCCAGTCCC
>CM060323.1:63086333-63111333 GCA_030674155.1 Stramonita haemastoma | reverse complement strand
CCTTCCACACCATCTCGGGCCCGGCGCTGCCCGTCTGGCGGCCCAGGTCGAAGTAGTGGTTGATGGGGTTGACGTTGTCGGCGATGATGGTGTGCTTCAGCATGGAGAAGACCTCCATGGTACAGGTGCAGGCTCTACACCCCTCCTCGCCCCGGCCCGCGGCCATGCCACGCCTTCCTGGTGACTGCTGCTCAGGCACTGCTCCTGCAGCATGGGCTGAAGTCCTCTTGAAAGCCAACACGGATAACTCCTCCCGGGTGTAGGATGCTTCGTGACAGAAAGCGTAGGGTCTCTGTTGGTTTGGAGGCTGTGGATGTTGTTATCTTAGATAGGTTGGGTTGGGTTGTTATTGTCTTCAATTTAACGTCTGTTCACTCTAAGTGATATTAGAGGAGTTGTGTTGTTCGCGAAGATGGGTTGTTTGTTTTTCGAGACTCCGATGTTGTTTCAGGGAAAGAGGCTTGGCGTTGTGGGTGTAGTTTGGAAGCTCCCCCCCCCAGACTGAAATCCTCCAGAACTACACGGAGGTTTGCAGTTTCAAGAAATGTTGCCCACAGGACAAGGACAAAGATCTGAGGGGTGCGTGTTGCCTCCTGAAAAACTACACACTTTGTCAGACCCTGTAGAAATGAAGTAAGTTGTGTTTCACTGGAACTCCAGATCTGGTAAGGTATTCCAAAGATGAGATGAAGTTTTCAATGTGTTTACCTGCTGTCGAGGAATTTCAAGACTTACCTGGCATTGGCAGGTCAAAAAGAATCACACACCATGACAAAAACACTGAAGCATTCTGAACCACAGTCCACTTTCTGAGAGTACTCCTCTAACCAATCTTTGATTTCTTCTTTTCACTCCAATTTTCATCCAAAGAAAAATCCCACTTTGTCTTTTGGCTTTGTTTTCAAGATCTCAAAGGCCAAAGGAAATGTTCATTGAAGAAGAAGAAGAAGAGGTCTCAAGCTGCTTAACGTGTCAGCCACATTGCCAAGGAAGGCAGGAAATTTTACGATGATTGACACCTAAACAAAACGATTGTTTGGACTCTTTAGATTTGCTTGTTTGTCTACGTTTTCTCTCATGAATGGCACTTCAGAAAGAAATCTTCTTATTCAGACACAACAGTCACATGAAACCTTTCTCCTTCAGCATCGCTCGTAGATTACTAAAGAAACTAAACTTCTCAGACAGAAAGCAATTCAAAAAGCTTTTTTGTCTTCTAAAACAAAGTACGTCTACAGTGTCTACAGTTTGTTCGTTAGCCGTTTCTTTGGGTGTTTTTTTTTGTCAAATACTTAATGAACAAAACCTTGTTTTGCGTTGTTAATGACGTATTGTGAAACTTTTCATACTGGAGAATCGATTCATTAGTTCAAGTTCTTAGCTCTGTGCGGTTTTCTTGATCTTGTTTTGCCTGCTTCAATCTGATAGACACAAAATGGGAACAAAAACATTCACAAACATGCTTGTAGTGTCTTTTTTCACACTGAAGATAGAATCAGTTCACTTCATACTGTTTCTGAGCTTTCTTGGATTTTTGTTTGTCACCACTTGATAAAAGTTTAATTTCAATACATGCTGATTATGACACTTAGCTTTTTTTTTCCTTTTTTCATTTCCTAGAGAAAAGAAGAAAGGTTGTGCTGTAGATTTATTCAGAACAAATCCGTGGTGTCGTATGGCTTCTTTCCTACAGTCAACAAAGCCTCAAGTGTGAAACGGGATCGTGTTCTATATTTCACATTAGACAGTACACACTGGGTTTTTCTAACACGTTTTGGCTGTCAGCTGTCCCTCTTGTTACTCCTGAAGGGAACTGCATACACCCCTGAAACTGCATACACACAGGGACTCAATGTAAAAAGCACATAGTGACGCTCCGCCACGAAATGAGTCGCTTAGCACATTACCCAATTTTGCTCTAGGAGCCATTAAAGGCAGTAGGGTCAAGTTGTCAATTTTGAGATTTTGATTAATTATTAATACTATATCCGTTTATCTACCTTATAATGAAATATCAAGGCATACTTTTTATCCCTTTTGCTTTTAAATGTGTTTTGAAAATACCCAAGCCCTCATTCTGACAACGTGTTACGAAAATAAACTTGTCCGTTTCTCATTTTGCCACTTCCTGTAGTCTATCATTTCAATTTGTAATAACTTTGCACAGAATTGTCCGATTTTCAATCTGATTTTTGTATTTGATAGCCACTTTATTGCACATTAATAACATGTCAATAACTAAAAATTGACCTCATGTGCACTCCGTCTCATTATGTGGTGGAGCGTCTCTGTGCTTTCCACTATCCTCTATATAAAAGAAGAAATAATTAAATAAATGAATAAATAAATAAATGTAATGATTTATTCAGACCAAGATGAAACGTAGTGTATATCTATGGTAGTAAATATTACTCCCCACAGATGTATTCTTTATCTTCTTTCACTTGTCTTTTCTTGGCTACAGTCTAAGCTCCTTGTTACTATATTCATACCCTTACATTTTTCTCACTTATGAGATAACTGCTTAACAGATGATAGCATTTTCCTGTACTTTTTCTGCAACTATATGATGTACACTCTTTCTTTACAGCGATGATGGAACTGTAAAAATAGGGCTGTCTTACATTTACTTTGTACTTGTCTATTTAAACAAACCACTGATAATGACAAACGTGGCAATTTGTTTGCATACAGCACAATTCTTTCTTAACTCTTCTTGGTAAAAAAAAATCGGGTTTGATTTTTTACTTTGCCAATATAACTGTATCATGCACTATGTTTGTTTATTCCGAACACACACACGACGAGGCGGAGTTGATTGCAGTGGATTACATGAACAAAGCGCGTGACATTAATCCTCGCGGGAAGGTGGGGGCAGTGTGCCACCCAGGCTGTTTCCCGCTGCAACAAGTGAAGCCAACGAAAGAGGATAACTCGGGTTTGTGTTCCCCACTGCTGTGTGTGGCAGTGGTAGCAATGATGTCTGGTTTACCCTGGCCTTAACCCCTGCACTGACAGTCAGACCTGCAGTCACAGCACTAGCTTCATCACTCCCCTGCCCTAACCTACAACTGACAATCAGACCTGCAGTCACAGCACTAGCTTCGTCACCCCCTGCCCTAACCTGCACTGACAATCAGACCTGCAGTCACAGCACTAGCTTCGTCACCCCCCTGCCCTAACCTGCACTGACAGTCAGACCTGCAGTCACAACACTATCATCACTTCCCTGCCCTAACCTGCACTGACAATCAGACCTGCAGTCACAGCACTAGCTTCGTCACCCCCCTGCCCTAACCTGCACTGACAGTCAGACCTGCAGTCACAACACTATCATCACTTCCCTGCCCTAACCTGCACTGACAATCAGACCTGCAGTCACAGCACTAGCTTCGTCACCCCCCCCTAACCTGCACTGACAGTCAGACCTGCAGTCACAACACTATCATCACTTCCCTGCCCTAACCTGCACTGACAATCAGACCTGCAGTCACAAACAGCACTATCATCACTCCCCTGCCTAACCTACCCTGACAATCAGACCTGCAGTCACAGCACTATCATCACTTCACTTCCCTAACCTACACTGACAGTCAGACCTGCAGTCACAAACACACTATCATCACTTCACTTCCCTAACCTACACTGACAGTCAGACCTGCAGTCACAAACAGCACTATCATCACTTCACTGCCCTAACCTGCCTGACAGTCAGACCTGCAGTCACAAAACTATCATCACTCCCTGCCCTGCCTCTGTAGCTGACCCCTAGCTCTCCCCCTGCCCGCCCCTGTGGACATGCCAGTTCCTGTCAGCTGCTGCAAGTCCTCTTCAGTGTGTGACAATGCCTCCGTCCCTGTGGAACTGACTGTGTACAAGCTTTTGTTTCTGACCTGTGTTGATCTAATGGCTGATTAACTTGCTCAAGCTTAGTGTTGAACTGAATTCTGTCTTTTTTATTTACTGCAAATCGATAATGTCGGTTGAGGTTTTAAATAATTTATTGTGTCCGTTTTTCTATTTAATAAAAAAAAAAGTGGCAATGATAATCAATGCCGAACCTTGAATGATTTAATGTACCAGATTAATCAAGTGTATTTAAAAGGGGAAAACTGACGATTTATTGTTTTATGTGTTGTTGTGCTCGCTTGTGAAACTAAAAAAAACGGTATAGAATATCCTGAATATCGATTTCAGAGAGTGATTTCTACGGACAAGCAATACGACAGTCAATCTGAAATGGATCTGAAGCTGTCAACTTGTCTCGCATCTATAGTCTGTCAGAATGATTCCTCACCAAACTCCAGTTTCTCTGTACATACTACTAGGAGAGGACTCCATTAACTGGTCTTATCTTGAAGTACATGGACATGTAAAAGATTATTTTTGCAAAAACTCTCTACAAAGAAACTTTTAGTAGTTTTACTGTAACGATTAACAACTTATTTCAAATGTTCAAACTTCTACGAACAATTTTTTTGAAAGTGTCTGATAATAAAGTTTCATATCAAGGTCAATATTACTTCGTTACTTTACATACGCGTGCAATGTTTATTTAAGTGATGATCTTAACTGCCATCATGCTTTATTAGTTGGTCTGCATTTTAAAAAAACACCTGAATCTGCATTCGCATAACACATCTTTTTAGCATTTCTATTACCTGTATTAACAGGGGCAATACTTATGCACCTGCTAAAAGGATCCTCTGTACTATGCCTTACCTTTCTGTCTACTGCAAGGAAGCTCCTTTTCTCCAAGTCTACAACTTTTGAGTGGTAGGTGTGAACTCACCACACTGATGTGCTGGGTGCAGGGTGACACATTTCCCACATCCCCACAGCCCCAGATAGGCCAACTTTCCCCCGCTCTAGTGAAGTAGGCCCCGTTGCTCATCACCCATCACACGGTATCGGCTTCATCCTGTAGCCTGAGTCTCTGCCCACCTGGTTTCAAACCCCACTTGCCTCGTGCTCTCTTGACTGGCACCTACGCACATCCCATTCGATTGTTTTCTGTCACATTCTCCTGGAGTGCTGAAGCTGCTGGGCAAAACACGATCGATAGCTGTGTCACTTTACTTTGATTTCTACACATCTGACATTTGTACATCTAGCCTGGGTTTTTTTTTTACGTTTTGCCCCTGTTGCTGTTGACGAACAAAGCACAGGAGCCAAGTATCACACGACTGGATCCCACACATGAGCACTAAGCGGTTAATCCTGTTGCCGTGACTGCTGTGTGCAGCAGCCAGCGCAGCAGTGTCCATCCATTCACACCGAGGGGATTTTCGCGGCCCCAAGAAAAGTACAGCGCCGTCAGGTGATCCACTTCTCGTAAAATCGATGTTTCAGCGCGTAGTGGAATGCCCCGCTACATCCAATATCCTCGGTGAATGATTCTGATTGATCTCCCCCTGGAGCGCTGCCTTCTTCAGCCCCTCCCCCCTCTCCCCCACAGACAGTCCAGTGACACACAGACCTGGGGGTGATATCAGCATGCACCGCTGCACCACTGATACCGCTCTGCTGGCAGCCAAGAAACACAAACAGGGTGGAGGTGTCGGGTGTGAGCCACTACAGCGATGCTGAAACGTGTGACACAGTTTCCGTGCCCCACTCCAGGCCACACACCCTCCGCTGATGCTGCTCACAGATAAAGTGCCGGCAGCGGACAAATCGATGTGCCAGTCTCAGCAAAACACTTGTTGTGTGTGTGCAATCTGTTATCGGAGCGGGAAGTGTACACAGATAGTCTCTGCCTGGCTAGGACATGACTGGGAATCATCATCAGCATCACCTCGTCTTCTCTGCTTCCCACACAACGACTCTGCTAAACGAGACAATTATTCTAGCGACAGTTTTTTTTTCATTCGGTAACAGCTTAGCAGGATACTTAGTGGATAGATTCTGTCTTTTTCTGCACGAGTGATATCATCATTCCCACACGAGTATTTCTCTTTCTCCTTATACCAGTTACATTCATTGATTTTCTTTTCTTCCCAAGGCTTTTTTCTTATGGGCTGTTAAACTTTTTTTCTCTCGCATAAACCACACTTTTTCAGCCCACAACTTTTATCACTAGTTTGTTTTATTTCCAGCACCCAAAAACCCCAGCGTACACACTTCTTCCCACAGGAGATTAGACTGGATAGAAAGTGTAATCCTGTAAGTCCTAAACTCACAGAAACAAAATCAATCTTTTATCGATTGAAAGAAAATACATAAGCCACCACTGCACTTACAATCATGAACAAACTACACACTGCAGACATCTCCTGCCACTCTGTTGTCACCAGAAAGGGGAGAAAACTCACAAGCCGCGCCGAGACGTAACAGGTGGACTCACTCTGCAGTGCAGGCTGGCAGGACACACCACGGGCCAACAGGCAGGTAGGGGTGCTGGTCCCCTCTGGCCAGGAGACGGTTAGCTCCTGTCGGCACAACGCACACCACCTCTGATGTGTTCAGCCGACATGCCCTGCTATCGACCACTGCCGCCTCCCCTCCACACCTAGTCACGCGCGCCAGCACGTTCACCACTGGAGGCACATGTGCCAACCGCTGAAGGAAAATCCCTGGAACTGTAGGCCACACTTCGCCACACCTGTCTTCGTTACATTATGTGCTTATCTTTTCTACGTTTTGTTGACATCACTTTTGGTTTGTTTTTGTTTACCCCACAAATTCAATGAGGAAAAAGTTACTTTACAACCCTGATATGATGCTAAAGAAGCACAGGAATTCGAAAAAACTAGTTCTGGAAAATGCAACAGGTCCGTACAATTTCTTTTTTTAGGTGGGTTTTTTTTTTGGTGCTGTTTTTTGTGGGGTTATTTGGTTTTGTTTGTGAGTTTTTCTGTAATTGCATTTAAATAGTTCTTTTCAGTGTTTGTTTTTTCATAAAATCGTCATTTTAGTTTTATACACAATTCACAAAGTTAATCAAAACTTTTCACCAGTGGGTTGTTTTGGGTTGTTGTTGTTTTTTATCCTACTGTTTCTGTCACAAACTCAGAACACTTTTGTCAGGTACTCACTCTCCACGCACTCAAAAAAGTCTCACAGACACAGTCTGCTTCCACCAACAGAACCAGCAGCAACAGAAACAGAAACGGCAGCAACAGCAGTAACAAGCAGATAAGTGAGGCGAAGGAGTCACATTCAGAACCGTTCAATAGCCCAGAAATCAAAACGCAAGCAGACGTAAGGCAGCCGCAGACGGCGGGAAATGACGTGGCTATGACGTTAATACGGTGATGAGAAACACAGTAATGGCAGTGGCTGTCTCCCTGATCCCATTAGCTCTGAGCTGACGTTGCCCAAGCCGACGAGTTATTTGTTTGCCTGTTCCTTTCTCCCTCACCGCGTCACTTGGCGAAGTTTGCGTGCCGCGGAAGCTGACTAGGTTGTCTCCCTGGATTGGATTAGCGTCCCTTGTTGCAGCACCCAGGTCGGGACAGGCCTGGAGAATCACTGCAACAGAGGACAGGGAAGGAGGGAGGAGGAGGGGGGGGTTAGAACGAAACAGGAATAAAAAGATTAACCTCTCTGTCTGTCTGTTTGTCTGTCTGTCTGTCTGTCCTGTCTCTGTCACTGTCTCTGTCTCTCTCTCTGCCTCTCTGTCTGTCTGTCTCTGTCTGTCTGTCTCTCTCCCTCCCTGTCTGTCTGTCTGTCTGTCTGTCTGTCTGTCTGTCTGTCTGTCTGTCTGTCTGTCTCTCTGTCTGTCTCTCTCTCTCCTCTCTCTCTCTCTCTCTCTCTCTCTCTCTCTCTCTCTCTCTCTCTCTCTCTCTCTCTCTCTGTGACTCAGTTCAAGGACAATATTTTCTTAGAAATCAGTAAACAAGTCTTTGACAGAGCTATGGCGCTGCTCTTTTCTTCTCTGCAGTTTGCAGATCTGCGCCTATAAGGATGTTGTTTGTTACGTAGTGAGAGAAGGGGATGGAGAGGAAGAGAGGGAGGCAGAAACAAAGGGGGAGAGAGAGAGAGAGAGAGAGAGAGAGAGAGAGAGAGAGAGAGAGAGAGAGAGAGAGAGAGAGAGAGAGAGAGAGAGAGAGAAGAGAGAGAAGAGAGAGTAATCTTTTAATAATCTTTTTTTAAGAGTGACAGATAAGCAGTCACCTACTTTTTCTCATCAGAGAGAGAAAGACGGAAAGAGAGAAAGAGAGAGAGAGAGGAGAGAGGGGGGGGGGTGGGCAGAGACAGACAGACAGACAGACAGACAGAAAAACAGAGAGACAGAGAGATTCTTTACTTGAATTATCACATATTAAGCACTTCTATGCTTTTTATTTGCATCCAATTCTCACCCTTACTAAGGTTCACCTCATAGTATCCAAGAGTTGAATTATCAAACTTGTACTGATCATGATTCAAAGGAAGAATAATCCACAATGGATCAGGAGCTGAGAGGAAAGACAGAGACACAGGGAATGCGCGTGTATGTGAAAGAGAGACACACTCAGACAGCCAGACATAGACAGAAGACAGACGGACAGACAAACAGAAAGATTTCATTCCAAGGATAAGAGATAAGCGCCGATGTGCTTTTTTCATTGACATCCTGTTCCCGCTCATAAAAGGCTGGCATCATAAACATCAAAGGCTCAATCATGAAACTTTCCGTATGACAAAGAAAGAATATTACTGCAATAAAGAATAAACCACAAGACACGGGGGAGAGACAGAGAGTACAGAGACAGAGAGAGACAGAGACAGACAGTAACATAATACATACAGACAGATGACAGATAGAAAGAGAGACAGACGGACTGACGGACGGACAGACAGACAGACAGAAACATGTCGACAAAGAACTTTTTTTTCAAGCAGCATCCAAAAATACACCTTAAGATGGATTCTGATCATAAGCTTTGTTCCCAGTTACAACAACAAAAGAGAAGAACATTGAGATCGAACAGAAAACATCCTCCAGTCATGTACTGCTGTTTTGCCGTGAGTGTAGTCAGTAAGGTCATGGTTTCTGATCGTGTATTAGGAGCGGAAGACAACAACATAAAAAGCATGCACACAGGTGTCGTGTTTAGACACCCTCCCTGAGGAAAAATCTGAAAGTTGGAATCCCCATGGCGGTTCGGGGCTGTAGGCATGTATGGCAACGTTTTGGCGGCTCCTGCCACGGCACTGGAACCATGAGTATCGACGATTGCCTTTCCAATGTGCCATTCCAGCGACGTGGAGAGGTAGGGTCTGCTGCATGGGTAACAGCTTGCCATCCATACTTACTTACCCAGGCTTTGGGCTCTAGAACCTAGAGTGCAACTCCATAGTCTTGCGAGACTGACGGATGCCTAGCTACCTAAATTAAGGCTGTAGCAATGGTTCAGTGCTTTGCACTGACACTACAGCAAGGTCGTGCCTTCGAAATGTCATGAAATTCTACAATTTTAATTTTAAATATCATTACAATGATTGCAAAACATTTCGCGTGATAATAGTTTATTTTGGCAAGGAATCTTTAGATCACAAACATAAAAATAATGATTCGATAGCTAAACCTTTTAGGGGGGTTGTTTTGTTTTGCTTTTTTACTGTTTTGCTTTTCTTAGCTTGTTGGTACGTTGGATGGTTGGTTAATTAGATGGTTGGTTGGCTGGTTGGTTGGCTGGGTGGTTGGCTGCTTGGTCTGTTGGCCTAGTGATTTTCTGAAGAAGGAAGAGCAGTGATTTACCAGAGCACAGGAATATGGGCCGGTAATCAGGGAGAGATTCACAGAGAGCTGATAAAGGAATTATGTTCGCTCTCAATCCTTCCATTAAAGAAGCCAAGAATCGTTTTTTTCTCCTGCCCACATTTCTCAACCACATCCATTTTTGGAATGTTAGATTAACATCAAGAGACACATTACCGTCGATTTTACCTCATTAGAAGCATCAGAAGCACGGATGATAGAAATTAGATTTCTAAATATTATTATACCGGTCATTAAGCTTACAAAGGAATATCTAGTTCGCTGTCCAGTTTCATGAATCTACATTCGCGTGATGTGGGGGACTGTATTAAATCGTTCCTAGATTATCATCTTTTTTCTGCTTTCTGTCAGAAATGCATTGAAATACTGTTTTGTAACCGAATCGTTAGTAAGCGAGAGATCTCGCGGCGCGGTTCGAATCTAGTATGACGCCAGACTGGTCTCAGCATAGCTAATGTGAAATGATTCTCCGGGTACCAATCATCTGCATCAGGCAGAAAACTACACAAAAAATCAAATGGAAAACAAAAAAGGAGTTCTCTGTGTAGTACATATTTAGCTGACGAATACAACATACTTCAGCAAGAATAAAATTTGCCTCAAGCAAAACTGCCTTCAAAGGCAAACAAGCATGGCGTGCACATACACGATAAAACCAGGAGTGGCTAAGAGCAGGATGCTGTGCACTATGGCAGCGCACTTTTCTCACTCACTGAATTTAACGTAGAGATCTTGTGTATTGCGTTGCAATTTTCTTTACAGATGATTTGTGTACATGAATGATGCATTGTTTTTTTCCACTGAAATGAGTGTGCTGTCTTGATCCTGTGCCGCCCATTCTTTGTGTTTGTTACATCTATCTACAATATAACCATGTTGCCGTTGTTGGCTGCTGCTCCCCTCAACACTCAGGGGGGGTCACCCAGAATACAGTCGTCACACAGGGCAGTCAGTGTCAGACAGTCAGTGCACACTGTACCACAAAGATGCCTACATGATTTTTACCTTTTTTGGATAGATAGATGGTTTGATGACAAAAAGCAAATTTGTTGCTCAGTCAATTTACCACCTGGAAATAAATTTTGATTCGATTTGATTACCAACTACTTTTCTTTACAGGCAACCACACTCCAACTTCAGGTTATATTTTCTCCGTTAATGAAGTTCAAGTTATACACTGATAAACTAAGAACGTGTCATAGATAGAGAAAATCTCACAGAAACACTCCACAGCATCACAACATTTCAACGCAGGTCCTTGCAGTTTACTTGAACAATAACGGTCAAAACTGTCTGTAAAGTCTGTGTTTTTACAGATCTTTGTATGGGACAGTTCTCTGAGAACCTGGGTTTTTTAGATGCGTTAGATAAGAAAGAGTTTTACTGAGACCTCGATGAACTGGCTCATCCAGAAGACTAGGACCTAGAACTCTGACTAACGGTCTGACGAAGGATGGGGGTGAGGAGGGAGAGGTGTCCGGCTCGGGATGGTGTTCGAACCCTGGATCTCTCTGTCTCTGGTCGGTTCATTTCAGGTTCACCACTGACACGCTAACTCAATCACCTGCCTCAGACCGACAATGTTGTTTGTTTGTTTGTTTGTTTGTTTGTTTGTTTGTTTGTTTATTATATCAGGGATAATGGAATAACACTCGTGTGCTTTTTTACATCCAATCCCCGTGTGTATGCAGTTTTGTAAATGTTGTCATCTGTTCCCACCGGCACACGATGGCCTACTCTTTCAAATAGAGGAACAGGATTTAACGTGTGCGCAAGATGTTGTCAGTAATTGAGGCAGCTTAGTCTCATGGCCTACATCAAACTGTTATGTTTTCACAAGTGATGTTGAGATCCACACAAGTTCTTAGCATAACACCCTGTACTCTGGTTCTTCTTGTAAGAAGAAAACTCCTTTGATGTCGAAGTACGGCTGCCTATATGATAAGCCACCTGAAAACAGCCCCACCCGCAAACTTGTCATCAAGTGTATATTTACAATCTCACAGTGATTCCTAGGTGAGGTAAGTAAGTCAGTACACATTCTGGGTCATCTCCAGGGTGTTAAGCTGGGGAACGCACAACACCAACAACATCACTCAATCCAACACTGGACCAGGACTGCCACAGTAACGTCTATTTCCTTCAGTGTCTTTAACCACACCACACATGAAGCTTCTACCCTCAATGTATTGATTTAATTCAGCCAAATGTTGCACACAGATTTCAACACATAGCGCGCTACCCAGCCCCGTTTTTCTCCTGTTCAGAAGACGCGGAGAATTCGTTCAATCACTGGGGATTATCACCTCTTGCTTACCGGCTCCCCTGCAGCAGGGAGGGAAATGGGCAGACAGGGATACCGTACTGGCCCCTCTCACGCCATTCTCACATCTACCACGCTGCACAGAGACTCCAACACACCACAGATAGACAGTCAGACACACGTGGAGAGAAAAGGAACGACAAAAGGAACATTTCATTTTCTATGGGTAAAAGAAAAATCAAATAGACAGAGAAAACGAACGAAAAAGGAACAAAATAGTATTTTCTAAGGTACAAGAATAATTAGAGAAAACAAACGAAAAAATGAGCATTTCATTTTCTAAGGGTAAAAGAAAAATCAAATAGAGGGAGAAAACGAACGAAAAAAGGAACAACACAATAGTTTGTAAGTGTAAAAGAATAATAAAAAAGAGAAAACGAACGAAAAATAAAAGGAACAAAAATTTACTTTCTAAGGGTAAAAGAATAATAAAATAAACAGAGAAAACGAACGATAAACAAAACTTTTTTTTCTAAGGATAAAAGATTAGTTAAATAGACAGAGAAAACGAACGAAAAAATAGACAAATTTGTATTTTCTAAGGGTAAAAGAATAGTTCGATAGACACACTTCTTTTCATCCAAACCTTCGAAAAATAAAAACACATAAACAAACAATGGTAAATTAAGAATGAATAAATATAGAAGCATCCTAATCATAACTGTCGTAGTAAAAAAAGAAAAAGAAAACAATGATTAGATAACAAAAAGTATCTATGGAAAAAAGAAAGAAGAAGAGGGAAGGGAGAAAGAGAAGGAGGAGGAAGACAAGAAGGAACAGGAAAAGGAGGAGGAGAAAGAAAGAAAGAAAAAATGGAAAGAAAGAATCAAAGAAGGAAAGAAGAAAGAAGGGAGGAAGGGAGGAAAGAAAGACAGTCAGAAAGACAGAAAGAACAGACAGACAGACAGAAAAGACAGACAGACAGACAGACAGACAGAAGAAAAAAGAAAGAAAGAAAGAAAGAAAGAAAGAAAGACAGACAGACAGACAGAACAGACAGAAAGAAAGAAAGAAAGAAAGAACAGAAAGAAAGAAAGAAAGACAGAAAGAAGAAGACAGGAGTACCCCAGGCAGACACAGTGACTAGAAAAGCGGACCCCAACATCCTGAGTTCACAGTGATGAAAAAGCGCTTAGCTGTGATGCCATCAGGAGGAGCAGGGAGATTTCCATGACTCGGGGAATTTGGAAAGTGGGGGGAAAGAAAGGTCTGCTTTAAAAAGTGAGAAAAGATTGGGGGTAGAGCGAAAAAAGTACACACACGCGCCACACGCACGCACACACACACACATTCGTAAGCACACGCGCACACGCGCGCGCGCGCGCGCGCGCGCGCACACACACACACACACACCACACACACACACACACAAGCAAATAAGCGAGCAAACACAATAGATAGACTGACAAATGCAGTGATGCAGCTAGACCCCAAACTTACAAACACCAGAAATTAAAACAAGTCATCAACACGGTCTGGGTAACGAATGCATGATGCAGACTAGACCCCAATTGACAAACACTGAAATTAAAAAAAGTCGTCAAACGGTTGATGCAAGTACAGACAAAAAAAGATTGATCTGTGTCTGCTAAAAAAATACACAACACAATAAACATAGCAATAATTAAATATCACATCACAAATATGATACTACAAATATATAATAAATAATTATTATCATCATTATTATTTACAACATGATAATGATATATTTTATTATATTATGTAATATATTATCACTATAATAATTATTATAATTTAATATTAATACAATAAGTCAAGACGGGACAGTACAAAAATCACAGAAAAATAAATCAAAATACTACAGAACAACAACAAAACAACAACAGAAGCATAAAGCCATAGTAAAAGGGTACACACATCAGAGAAAAATAAACCAACACTCTATGGCGACAACAAAACAAACATCAAACAACAACATAAAAAGCTAATAATCACCACTCCCCCTAAAAATTCACATGACAAAAAAACACCAAAATATCAACACACTTACCAACAGCAAGGGCACAAAGGACGAAAAGACGGACTCATGAACAGACAGACAGACTGACAGACAGACAGACAGAACAGACAGACAACGACAGACAGACTAGACAGACATACAGCAGACAGACAGACAGACAGACAGACAGATGACAACAGACAGACAGACAGACAGACAGAAAAGAATGACAGACAGACAGACAGAAAAGCACTTAACCGTCTTGTGGATAATGGGGGGGACAGGCAGCCGTGAATCTGTGGCCAGGGGCCTTGCAAGGAGAACACGTCTAAACGAATTAGTGTGGCCAGAGGGGGGGACGTGGGCAGACAGGAGGGGGGAGGGTGTTAGGGGGGAGGAAGAGGGGGGGTGTGGATGGGGCTGAGGTGAGGAGGAGTACTGGAAAGATGTGATTGTGACTGCGACAGCACGTTTGCACGAAAGGCATGTGGAGAGAGAGAGAGAGAGAGAGAGAGAAGAGAGAGAGAGAGAGAGAGAGAAGAGAGAAGACAGACAGACAGACAGACAGACAGACAGAGACAGACAGACAGAGTCAAAGACAGCTACAGAAAATGAGACAGGGAGAAGCACAGACAAAGGCAAAATCCATTGTTTCCAGGATTTTTATATCCAGCCCCCAAAGAGAGAGAGGGGGGAGGGAGACACAGAGAGAGAGGGAGACAGAGACAGAGAAACAGAGAGAGACGAGAGAGAGAGGCAATGGTATAAAACATTAGGTACATACAAGTGGGGAAATGTATCTCTTGTGAGATGGAAGTGAAGGCCACTTTAGGTTGGGTGTTTTCCCAACTTTTCTGTCTGTGTCAGCACTTTCAGTGTCTGGCAATGCTCGGATTATCATTCCGCTAAGAATGGTCGCTTGGCTGTGTACACACTCTCTGACCTCCCTTACAACCCTTCAAAAGGATTCCAAACCATGAAGCACAATGGTTGACAGACTACCTTATGTTTTATATCATTGTTTCTTTCGTTATAGTGGGGTTATCTTTACAACTAACATCATCAACAGAAAATATTTGGCTCTCTCTCTCTCTCTCTCTCTCTCTCTCTCTCTCTCTACTCTCTCTCTCTCTCTCTCTCTCTCTCTCTCTCTCTCTCTCTCTCTTTCGGGGACTGGATGTAAAAAAGTACAAGAGTGCTTAATCCATTATCCTCGATATAAAAGAATAAATCAAATCAAATCAAATCTCTTTCAACGGCAGTTTTGGAAGACCATAAAGATATATTTATTCGTATGAATGCGATGTACACTTCTCAATCAGAAAAAAGTGCCTGAGGATAGCCTACCACAGAGCATAAAAGTGAAATCTCTGCCAGGAATAAATAAAAGTACTTCTTGAGGAGCCAAACCTCCAGTCAGATCAAACAAAAGACGGTGTCTTTACAGTAATACCTCAAATCCTGTCACAGATTCACGATGAAGATCAAATGATAGAGAGTTATCACAACAATCCTCTTGTTGCTATGGGACGCTGCTTTACTGCTTTGTCTGCAAGCTCACCCAGACTATCCCTCACTATCTTGTGGAGGGGAGAAGAACACAGCTTTAGAGGAAAACTGAACCTGCCACCCTTTGCTTTGTATATGGGTGTGTCGCCACCACACCTCCATAATCAGCGCATAAACACCCAATGTCCCACACTGAGTGACCCAGGATAACGTTAAGCTATATATATATATATATATATATATATATATATATATATATATATATATATATATATATATATATATATATATATATATATATATATGTGTGTGTGTGTGTGTGTGTGTGTGTGTGTGTGTGTGTGTATGTGTATGTGTGTATGTATGTATGTATGTATGTATGTATGTATGTATGTCTGTCTGTCTGTCTGTCTGTCTGTCTGTCTGTCTGTCTGTCTGTCTGTATGTATGTATGTATGTATGGAGGGTCTCATCCAGATCATAGAAGCGCTGTACAACACCTCCAGCAGTGCAGTTCTCCTCAACGGCCAAGTAGGAGACTACTTCAAGACCACAGTCGGCGTCCGTCAGGGCTGCTTGCTCTCTCCAACTCTCTTTAATCTATTCCTGGAGAACATCATGAGGGAAACACTTTACGACTTCCACTCTACCATCTCAATAGGAGGGCGACCCATTAACAACCTGCGCTTCGCTGACGATATTGATCTCATGGGAGGCAGCATGCAACAAGGAACTCCAAGACCTTACCAACAGACTGGTAGACAGAGCAGGCGCATATGGGATGGAAGTCAGCACAGAAAAGAGTAAAGTATTGGTCAACAGTGCAAACGGCACCACAGCACAGATCTACATGAATGGCCAGCAGCTGGAAGAAGTAGACGCTTTCAAATATCTTGGCGCTACCCTCACGAAAGATGAACGCTCCACCACAGAGATCAAGACCAGGCTAGCCATGGCAACATCAGCTATGGCAAAACTGAACAAGAAATGGATAAGCGTCAACATCAGCGTCAAAACAAAAGTCAAATTGTTCAGATCCCTGGTCATCTCCATCTTGCTCTACGGCTGCGAAAGTTAGACAATGACCGCTGAAACCACCAAGCGGATCCAGACGTTCGAGACAAAAGGCTTCAGGCGACTGCTTGGAATTTCCTGGAAGGATAGGAAAACAAACACCTTTGTGCGAAGTCAAGTCGCATTGATGGCTGGCCCTCAGGAACCCCTACTAGTCACTGTCAAGAAAAGGAAGCTGGCATGGTTCGGCCATGTCACACGCCACAACACCCTCCCCAAGACAGTCCTACAAGGAACGCTAGAAGGTGGCAGACGCCGAGGCAGACAAATCAAAAGCTGGATGGATAACATCAAGGAGTGGACCCACCTGGACAGTCCAACACTCATTCGGAAGGCGGAGGACAGGGCTGGATGGCGACGGCTGGCTGCAGAATCGTCTCTCATGTCTCCTCCACGACCATCCCGGTCATGAGAAAAGAAGAAGAAATGTATGCATGCATGCATGTATGTATGTATGTATGTATGTATGTATGTATGTATGTATGTATGTATGTATGTATGTATGTATGTATGTATGTATGTATGTATGTATATACATACTTTAATCGTCTGATCTATGTCAGTACCGTTGTCTCAGATGAAATGAAGTGACAGACAGCAAACTACAAATGCATCCATGAACGATTCCTGACTGTGGTCTCTATCACTACCTGAGCACATCCTTGCATTTTTCGTTGTTGGGCATTCCTCAACTTAACATCTTCGGCGTCAACCAAAATATGCCCTCCTGTCTCACTCATCGCCCCTGGAAAGCAGCATCACATCGTAAACCACACCGGTGAAGAAGCCTGTGTGTATGACTGTTTTCAAATCCCTTACCATAAAGGTGGCTATACTCCGACTCTGGGGATTTTTTTCCAGTTATAAGGAGAGTACAAGTTGTTATGCTGAAAGCTTGTCAGGACTGAAGGCAATGTCAGCATAACATTTCACGGAATAAAAACCTTTCAATGTAGATATCAGCATTTTGCTTACATCAATAACTAACAAGACCTTGGCCAGTGCTGACATTAAATTATCCTCTATGTGTTAATTGATCTTCAAGTGAACAAAGAGCATCTTAAATTGTGACCGTGTCAAACAAAAAGCAGCTCTGTTCTTGGTAAACTGCCTTTATTCCTGACACTCAACACTTCGAGTTGTTGTTAGTCTGAGTCTTTTATCACTAAGTAAAGTTGCCAGTCCATCTGGAAAAGCCCAAACAAAACCAGAGCGAATGAAAGAGCGTATCTACCTAGTTTATCCAGAACTACTGTAAGGTGTTTTTTTAGTAAAATATTTGACACGTTAAAGAGGCACTTCACATACACACACACACACACACACACACACACACACACACACACACACACACACACACAACACACACACACACACAACACACACACAACACACACACACACACACACACACACACACACACACACACAATATATATATATATATATATATATATATATATATATATATATATATATTATAATATATATATATGCTTTTCCTTTTCTCACCCTAGTCTTTCCCTTTTTATCTTATCTCTTCTAAATCTTCTTAAGCGGGAGCTATTTTTCAAAGCCTACAAGAAGAGACACACTAAAGCCCCAGGCCTTACTATTCACAACACACGCATGTACACAGACAGATAGTACATAAAAAACAACAACAAAAACCCAACAAAAAGACAAGTACAATACGAACACATCTCATCAGACAAAGTGCTACGAAGTCCAATACTACAAGAACTCATTTCTCTCCTAAGACGTACATATAAAAAAAAAACTAATCAAACAGAAAACAAAAGCAAAGCAAAAACACTGGCACCAACTAAAAAAAGAGAAAAAGACTGTGTCTCCTTTAGCAGAGCAGACAGACAGAGAGAGATATATAAAACCATCAACTATCTTGTCAATACCAGCACACGGCTAGCACTCCAACACTCCATTCCAGAAAGGTACAGGGGACACGTACACACTAATCAGACATTCCAGCAAGATGGGGGAGGAAGGAGGAAGGGAGGTGGGGAGGGAGGGGGAGCGTACATATCGGATTGGGTGGAGAGGGAGGGTAGATGTGGGGGCTGGTGGGGGAGTAAGGGTGGGGAAAGTGTCACAGGAGCTATCTTGGAGCCGAGGGATATGAGGAGAATGACAGGTGTGGGGAAAAGAGTAGGATGGAGAGAAGAATATACATAGGCAGGTTACACAGACCACACGCTTTACTGAATAGGATCAGGGCTATGGATAAAAAAGAGCACAGTAGAGTCTCTCTCTCTCTCTCTCTCTCTCTCTCTCTCTCTCTCTCTCTCTCTCTCTCTCTCTCTCTCTCTCTCTCTCTCTCTCTCTCTCTCCTCTCCCCTTCCTTTTTGCTCTTTTCTTTCCCGCCCCGTTTTGTTTTTCTTTACATACACAGATGTTTTAGACAGAATAGGACAATAATACCAAGACTGACAGGAAGAGACAGAGTCACAGACACACATTCCACAGACTACACTGGAGATATGCAACAGGCGAGAACAGGAACTGAACACTGGCTGGCCCCAGAAATGCTGACACACGGTTATAGAAATACACATCACATAAATCAAATCAAACCAAAAGAAAAACAAACTAGTATCAAAAAGCAAAGACATTCGTATCCAAAGACTGGAGAAAGTTAAGACAAAATATTGTGAGAATTTCACAGACTGAGGCTATTATTTCCTATCGGATGAAAGTACATTATACTAACCAGAAAGTAGGAACGAGAAGACAAACAACCGCTTATGAAAATAAGCTACATTTATGAATGCACAAACAGGCAGACAGACATACAGACAGACAGACAGACAGACAGACAGACAGCCCTAGACTCACCGAATCACTTCTTCGCTCTGCCCACCCCTCCCCACCCCTGCTTAAAATATAGACACACAAACGCAACGTGCATGCACACTCACACCACACACACACGCACGCACGCACGCACGCACGCACGCACGCACACACTTGCTGGCCTGATAGAAACATCAATTTATCTTTTTACACAATTTGTACCGGCTCGTAAGGAAAAACAACAGACAGAGACATACACAAACAGATACTATCTAAGAATCTAATCAGTTAGGAAAAGTCTGACACTTTAGCACTGTGATTTGACAACTCTAGGAGGTAAAGTGTCATGTGTCAGATTTGGTAAAACATAAGAGTGGGAGAGAAAATGTGAGAGTCTCAGGGACGATAAAGGAATGGGGGGTAGAGGGGTGGGTATCACTCTAACGCTCTAGCCGACAGTTGAACGCCGACAGACAGACTGACAGACAGACAGGAGGAAAAAACAGAAAACTGAAATTTTCTAATGGTATTAAACGGTGGAAGTCACAGTTGTGCGGAGAAGACACGTAACGGTATACAGCAGAAACACGCGTTATGTGAACAGCATAAAGGTTTTCAAGGCAGACAGGCAGTCTGTGAGGAAACTCAGCAAACAACATCTCTCTCTCTCTCTCTCTCTCTCTCTCTCTCTCTCTCTCCTCTCTCTCTTCTCTCTCTCTCTCTCTCTCTCTCTCTCTCTCTCCCCTCTGTGCACATGGCACTCACGTCTAGACACAACTGGAACTGTCATTTGTTTTCTTCTTTTGTTATTGAATAGCCATTTGCAACTCCCCCCCAAAAGTTTCCGGCAAATGACAGACATCTGACAGGAAAACGGTGTGCAGATTTAGAACACCTCCTACCAATACACCCATCCGCTTTACTTCAAGGCTAAGAGCTGACAAAAACTTGCCAGTCAACAGATCCAAAGTTTTGTTTGTTGCGTTGTTGTTGTTGTTGTGTTTGTGGTTGTTGCTGTTATCCCAAGTTCTGCAGCTTGCCAGTCAACAGATCCAAAGTTTTGTTTGCTTGCGTTGTTGTTGTTGTTTGTGTTGTGGTTGTTGCTGTTATCCCAAGTTCTGCAGCTTGCCAGTCAACAAATCCATAGTTTTGTTTGCTGCGTTGTTGTTGTTGTTGTGTTGTGGTTGTTGCTGTTATCCCAAGTTCTGCAGCTTGCCAGTCAACAGATCCAAAGTTTTGTTTGCTGCGTTGTTGTTGTTGTTGCTGTTATCCCAAGTTCTGCAGCTTGCCAGTCAACAAATCCATAGTTTTGTTTGTTGTTGTTTTGTTCTTGTCCCAAGGTCTGCAGCTTGCCAGTCAACAAATCCATAGTTTTGTTGTTGTGTTTTGTTCTTATCCCAAGGTCTGCAGCTTAACACCCGGGGAGGGGGGGGGGAGGGCTAGGGCGTCCAGAATATGACCTCATAACTCTTTTATCCAACTTAAGTACCACTGTAAGACAGCAAGTAAACGCTGAAGTCAAAGTCCATTTTTTTGTTTCCAGATGGTACAGTGAATAAGCAATGATTTGCCATCTATCTAACCAAAGTAATTTCATCATTATTATTTAACTAACGTGATTACGGCAACCTTAAAAATAAGATGTACCCTTAAGGGAAAATAACTAGCATGAATGAGAAGTCTGCGTGACTGCGTGCCTGTGTGCCTGCGTGCGTGCCTGCATGCGTGTGTCTTTGCGTGTGTTGTTTTTTTGTTTTTTTTTAATTAAAGTACACTAATACGACTTTGTACTATTTTAAATATCTTTTTTTTTAGTGTTGCACGGAAATGACAAAAAAGGTTGGGTAGATTCATACTGACTCAAATCAAACACTTACTGGTTCGTGGCATGACAGCTGACAGAACTATCCAATCAACCAATCCAAACAAAGGGACGTTAGGCATTCCACAGCTCAACAGTATGTGGATCACCCACAACAGCACTTCACACCCACTCATCTCTTCTGTGCAACCACTGTGCCTTGTGAGGCCGTCACATTCTTACTGGATGAGGGTTAAATGTATGGTTGTTTTTCAAGTACCTCGCCATACAAGCAGCCATACACCAACTTCAGAGGATATTCAAACAAACTGAATAGAAGTTTACCCTTCATTGGCAAATCGAGCAGTTATACCAGCAGCTGGCTGTCACAGAGAGGCTGACACAGAGAGGTAATCAGCTCTGAACTGTCTTGTCTTGTCAACAAGAGAATGCCAATCTTCCTCCACTCCCTTTCTCTGACTAATGGAGGGGCAGAAAGGAACACGTGCAAGCTCATCAATGTGTAATGAGGACTGAGATAGGAATGGGAATACTGATGGGGCTGCAAACAGGGGGCATGCAGAGTTCTGTGGCACTGTTACCTATCTACTGGGAATGGCTGACCTAAGCCAGCCCAGCCTAGAGATGTACAAGTCACGAACTCAGCATGCGCTGTGACGTTCTCATAGAAATGAAGGGAGATAATATGCGGGTCTGTCTGTGTGCTGAGACGTAAAGGTAAAGGTGTCTCATATCTATGTGGACCTAGGGGAGCGAGGCGTCAGAGACCTCAGCTTCTCTAGGGGCCAGCATATTGAGGGTGGTACCCATCTCCACTCCCTCGCTGCTTTACCTTCCCTGACCCTAAAGAGGGCGGGTACCCATTTACAGCTGGGTGAATTGGGAGACTGGACTGAAGCCAACACGCGCAAACCGTCACCCACCCACTTAGTAACCGCGCCCGATGCTGCTTAACATTGACTTGGGGGGAAAAAAGTGCTCTGACCACTGTATATCCCGTCCCCTGTAGAGAGATGTAAAAGACTGTTAAACAAAGAATGGGCATTGGCCCTTCTGTCTTTAGCCTTGCTTTGTTGTAACCTTCTCTGTAACTATTTTTGCTGAACATCAGAGAGAATAAGGATTGCAGAGTAACGGGGACAGGATGTCAGGGACATTTAAGTTCTTTATGTCCTGTTAACCTCTAGACTATAGAGGAGTTTCTATATAATATCAAGCACAAAGTCATAACTAAAACAATTTGATTTCTATGCACCTTTTAACAAAGTGTTTCAGCACAATACCACACAACAAAACAATAAAACTCTGTTCACATATTTCAAATTTAGTATCATATCAATCATTTTAACAACATTCAGCAGAGCTGTTTGTTTGTTTGCAGAAAATCCTGTTTCATATTTATAAGTGTTTGGACATGTTTAACGTAATAGTTTGGCAAAAATATTCTACGGGTTTCCACACTTACGCAAAGAGCAATGGCAACTCACAACACTCACAACACTCTGATTACGATAATCATCATCATCATCATCATCATCATCATCATCATCTTCTTCTTCTTCTCTTCTTTGTCTTCTTCTTCTTTTTCTTCTTCATCATCATCAACATCATCATCATTCTATTTATTATTTTTTTTTATTTTTTTTTATTTTTATTGTTGTTGTTGTTGTTGTTATTATTATTATTATCATTGTCATTACATTATCATTATTATTATTATTATTGTTAGGCGGACATCATGAAAACTTCTTGACCTGACTTTTGTCATAACTTCTTGAGGAATCGGCAAGGCAGCACTGTAAATGTGCGAGCAGAGTAGTGGTAATCAGTCTACGTCTGGCGGTGGCCAAACCAAAATCTCCAGTAAAAACACAGCTGAAGACTTAGAGCAGAGATTAAGGAGAAAACGCAGAAAGTAATGAACTAATTTTGCAGCTATAAAATGGCTAGACAGCGTTACCCCCGGCTCCCTAATCTGATGACTGTGGGAATGTAAACTTCTCACAGAAAAGTTCCAAACTAACCAAAGGTTTGCTAAGGGATAAGGGTGAGAGGCGGAAGGGGACCAGGAAAAAACAGATGGATGGAGGACGAGGAAGAGAACTCTGTCTTGTTGGGGGGGGGATTCAGATTCAGATTATTTTATTGCCGTGTGTGTGTGAGAAAGAGAAAGAGAGACAGACAGACAGACAGACAGACAGACAGACAGACAGACAGACAGACAGACAGACAGACAGACAGAGAGGCACTATATAGACACTTGTATACATAGACAGTTGACTGACAGGTACAGACACTGTATAGAGACACAACAAAAGGGACAGATAGTATATACAGCCATGTAGACAGAAAGACCACAGAAAAGGGACAGATATATACACAGACATGTAGACAGAAAGACCACAGAAAAGGGACAGATATATACACAGACATGTAGACAGAAAGACCACAGAAAAGGGACAGATATATACACAGCCATGTAGACAGAAAGACCACAGAAAAGGGACAGATATATACACAGACATGTAGACAGAAAGACCACAGAAAAGGGACAGATATATACACAGCCATGTAGACAGAAAGACCACAGAAAAGGGACAGATATATACACAGACATTTAGACAGAAAGACCACAGAAAAGGGACAGATATATACACAGACGTTTAATCAAAGAGACAACTAAACGAGAGACAGGCGCTAAATACAAACACCAAAGAGAAAGAGACAAAAAGAGACACTGAAAACGAAAGGAGATCTATATACAGAGACACTAAAGACAATGCAACACAGAGGGACTGACTATAAAGACCAGGAAAAGACACTTACAATGATCACAAGGTTAAAAGAGCATCTCTTTGTACTACTTTTTATATTTAATACATTCATTTTTTTCTGTGTGTCCCTTTGTCTTAGTACTCATTTGTCTTCTCTATCATCTATGCGTTACTTTGTTGTTGGTTTTTCTCTATATATCTTTTTTTTTTCGGGTCTGAATATCCACTTTTCATGTCTAAAACAAGCATGTCTCCAAAACCCGAGCAAGACAAACAAAAAGTTGAAGCCGCTGGTTTACCTTGTCAGGAGGGGAAACACGGTCCCTTTGATACCAAAGGGCAGGATCAGAATACCAAACTAACTACAGATCGGGGGTTGAGGTTTATGTTTGTGGTGTGTTTACACCTGATATCAATTCTCTTTATCGTGTCCTAACGTTTTCCTGAGTTATCTCTTGAATACACGGCTAGAAAGTGAAAGCACATTAAGTTTATCGCTGCGTGGACTTACGGGGTTTTTTTGTAACCTATGGATTAAAATATAGAGATACAGGCAGACAAGGAATTAGACGGATTTCTCCCCTTATTGATACAGAAAGAAAGAAAGAAAGAAAGAAAGAAAGAAAGAGAGAGAGAGAGAGAGAGAGAGAGAGAGAGAGAGAGAGAGAGAGAGAGAGAGAGAGAAGAGAGAGAGAGAGAGAGAGAGAGAGAGAGAGAGAGAGAACAAGAAGAACAAGAAGAACAAGAAGAACAAGAACAAGAAGAACAAGAACAAGAAGAACAAGAACAAGAACAAGAAGAACAAGAACAAGAACAAGAAGAAGAAGAACAAGAACAAGAACAAGAACAAGAACAAGAAGTGAAGGTCAGCAAAGAGAGAAAGCACTCCACTGTCTTATCAATGAGGGAAAAAGACTTAGCACTGATTTCACCCCAGAGGACAGCCAAAGAAGGCATTCAGACTGATCACCCGTCTTCTGAGGGAGGGGGAAAAGAAAGAGGTGACTGGTAAGGGG
>CM060323.1:63063833-63083833 GCA_030674155.1 Stramonita haemastoma | reverse complement strand
AAAAATGTACTACAGCCATTGCGCAACAACAACATCAAAATATCAACAACAACAACAAACATCAACAACGGAAGCAAAAATAACAAAATCACAACATAATAAGACCAGGAAGAAGCCGAAAATCAAATCAATACAACTGAAGGGAAGAACCAGCCACCAGGTGAAGAAACTGATGGATTGAAATGAATGCATCGGTGTCCTTCACAGAGAAAGCCAGTTACATCAGGCCATTCAAAAATAGTGATTGCCTCGGTCTCTGCTTCTGCACACCAATACAGACACAGAAAAGACACAGAAAAAGACAAAAATGAAGGACAAAAAGAAAAAAAGATGAATGTGATAAAATGAAGTTAAGTGTCTGTATTTAGAACAAGAAAGTAGGCATGAAAATTCTTAGAAATTAAACCCCACCCCCTCTCTTCTCCACTTTCTCATCCCCCGCCACCATCACCACCCATCCTCACCTTTCAGAAGGAGAGAAGAGGGAAAAGACAAGAAAGAAGACGCTGGCGTGCTTCAACCAATAGTGTGCCCCATGTGCTGTGCAAAAAGGGGCAGGCAGAAGGTGTGTGCATGCATGCGCAAGTGGCAGACAGATGAGGAACTGGCCAAACTTCAATGTGGCAAATAATCAAGGAGAGAAAGAGCTGCTGATTTGGTCCAAGAAAATCTAGAAAAAATATTTTTGTTTTGTTCATTTTGTTTTTGTTATGAATTGTGCGTTCAGAGGAAGATGCTTTTTGGGACCGTGGGTGGAAAGGTGTATGCCTGTAGAAATCTTGATCTCAAAATAACCACACACGGCCAATCGTTTTTCAACATTTCCAGATATAGACTAATGAACGCTGATGCTGAATGGACAGAGCATTTCCTTGCTATCCATATGGGTCCATGGAATCGTGGGTTTGAATCTTGGCAGCAGCCACTGGTAATTGAAGCATGGAGATTTTTCCAGATCTCTCAGGTCAACCCCAAGTTCAGACCTGCCAGCACCTTTAACCCCTTTGAGTGTATCCGTATGCAGAGATCTGATATGGGTGTCAAAGATCAAATTGTTGATATCAGTGTCTGGCAAGTTACGGAAATATGAACATACCCAGCATGCACCCTGTCCCAAGAGAGGTATGGGCTCCACCAGGTTCAACTTGCCCAGAAGATACAGCATTTTACTGGTTCCTCGGCTAGAGCTCCAAGGTTCACTAGTGATAAGAACTTTTTGCGAATGCGACCGTTTTTCCCATCAAGTAGGTAGCACATTCTGACTTCGGGGATAGACACAGCCTAAAACACGCAGTGCTGCAGCCCAGTGACTTGTTAAAAGTGAAGGTAATGACTGATGAATGATACAGAACAACCTTATAGATACAGCCTACAACATGCAGTGCTGCAGCCCAGTGACTTGTCAACACGTGAAGGAATGACTGATGAATGATACAGAGCAACCTTTATAGATACAGCCTACAACATGCAGTGCTGCAGCCCAGTGACTTGTCAACACGTGAAGGGAATGACTGATGAATGATAACAGAGCAAACCTTATAGATACAGCCTACAACATGCAGTGCTGCAGCCCAGTGACTGTCAACACGTGAAGGGAATGACTGATGAATGATACAGAGCAACCTTATAGATACAGCCTACAACATGCAGTGCTGCAGCCCAGTGACTTGTCAACACGTGAAGGTAATGGTTGATGAATGACACAGAGCAACCTTATAGATACAGCCTACAACATGCAGTGCTGCAGCCCAGTGACTTGTCAACACGTGAAGGGAATGGTTGATGAATGACACAGAGCAAACGTTTCCCACTGCCCCTCGTCTTTGTCGTCTTTCTCAGCAGTGCTGCTTCAGCTTCAGGGCAAAAGGTGCAATACAAACTGATTTCTTCTTCTTCTTCTCCTTCTCCTTCTTCTTATCTTCTTCTACTTCTTCTTCTTTTCTTCTTCTACTTCTTCTTCTTCTTTTCTTCTTCTTTTTTCTTCTTCTTCTTCTTCTTCTTCTTCTTCTTCTTCTTCTTCTTTCTTCTGCATTTTCGTCGTCGTCGTGAAATGCTGTCATGAGAAAAAAAATGCGTTGCGCTGCTGTCAAGCGCCTGACAAGTCAGGTCCAGCACGTCTTACTTCGGCGTAATTACTGTATACTATCTTCTCCAAAAAAATGAATTGCAAAGGCCTGAACACCATCACAAAGTGTTTCCCTTCTGCAAATAGAATGTTCTGAAAGTTCTACAGAGCCAAAAATAGTAAAGAACTAAATAGATCAACAACTTCATTCAACTGACAGACACTACCACAAAGATAGAAAAATACTACTCCCATTTCTCACATCACTTCATCGTATATCTTATTCGTATCTTACTTTTTCTAATATCCCTTTCATCGTTTTCTTACTCCTCTCTTTGACTTGATGAAAAAGCTGGGCATGGAAGGCAGTCAGCTGTATTCTACACCTACAGTCGTCCAACAAGTCCTCTCCATGACTTTGAGAACAAAACTTGGAACTAAAAATAAAAGTGACCAGACATGGAGAGGAATGGAAGGAAAGTAAGTGCAGATAAAAGCCAGGCCGAAAGAGCCAGTGGCCACACTGGGTGTCTGGACTCCATCACCTCCTGTCCAATCAAGCTGAGACCACTTTTCACTGACTGCGGTGAATGCTGGCTGCTGCCTCCACCCCCAACCACCCCAGATACTTCAGGTTCACAGACTGTGTACACTGCCCCCACTATAGACTGCGCCTGTGCTGATGCTGACAGCGCGGAGAAAAGAGGAGCAGGGCGGGGTGGAGTCAGGGGAAGGACGGGTACGTACAGGCTGTGTGTGTCCCCCCTGACCCAGACAGCTGACAGTCAGCGAGGGGGCTGGGGCTGGAGGAGAGAATAGACAGAAAGCCGGAACGAGAGAAAGAGAGAAAGAACGCCATTTCCAAACTCTGCAGAAGCAGAATATAAAAGGGTGAATGGAGGCGAAGTGAAAAAAAGAAGTTTTCTTGAAAGACAGAGAGAGAGAGAAGAGAGAGAGAGAGAGAGAGAGAGAGAGAGAGAGAGAGAGAGAGAGAGAGAGAGAGAGAGAGACTGTCTGACTGACTGACAGACAGACATACAGACAGAGCTAGAAAGACAGGCAGGCAGGCAGACAAACACACACACACGCACACACAAAACACACACACACACACACAAACACACACACACACACACACACACACACACACACACACACAAGAGAGACAGACAGACAGACAGACAGACAGACAGACAGACAGACAGACAGACAGACAGAGAGACAGGGACACAGACACCCATAGAGAGAAGATAAGTATCAGCTAGAAGCAAGTATTTCGTCCCCCGATACTAAACCAAAAAAATTCCAAAATCCGGGAGAGACATGACCAATATCTTCATTGACGCCAAAAGCATGCATACCTGGTCAGAATGTAGGCTGCAAAACCCCCAAAACCCCAAAAACAAAAAGAAAGAACATCAGGATTCTGAAGCAACTAGGTCACTCACACTCAACCCCTCAAAGCGCCTGATAAAAGGACGGGGTACAGGCAGATACAAATCACTCTCTCCAATAAGAAGGGACACAATCAGTCTGATTAGAGGACGGGCTGAAGGTAGGTAAAGGAATGAGCAATAAGTGATCAGAGGTCTGAGAGTACACAAAAAAGGGGAAGACAAACGAAGAAGATAGAGTGAAGAAGAATAACGACGATCGAACGAGCAAATGAATGAATGAATGAATGAATGAATGAATGAATGAATGAGTGAATGAATGAATGAATGAATGAATGAATGAATGAATGAATGAATGAATGAATGAATGAATGAATATTGAAATAATAGAAGATATAATCAATGAAGAAGAGCCATGAAACATGACAAGCAAAGTTAAAAAAGAGATCAAAAATAAAAATATGAATATGAATGAAAGAATGAAGTAAGATATGAACGAATAGAAATGATTTGATGAACGAGAATCGAAACTTTTATCATTAGTCCGAGGAAGCAAATAAAAAATAAGGTAACAAGATAACGATTTGTTTCCAATTCCAATACACTCAGAAACAGAAAGAAGACCATAGATACAGAGTAAAGGAAATGACATCACAAAAACAAACGACAAAGAAAGCAACAAGAAGAAAGAAAGAAAGGACAGCATGATAACGAACAATACAAACACAACATAATCTGGAACTAACAAATAACACCCACAACAATAACACAACAGTAATTAGGGTTATAAAAAAAGTTACAGGCTACCCTATAATGTAAACGTAATCAGAGACAATGCTATGGTTTGAAATGTGATTTCACGAGAATGCCTTACCTCGTCCTTTGACAAGACAGCCAATTATCAGCAGGTCCATAAAAACATGGTGATTAGCCTCAGACTTGCGTACCCATTAAGAGAGGTTATGAATGAAAAAGGATACATAAAGGAAATGATTAATAAAATGAAAACAAACAATTGAAAAGAGATCACTGGATTTATCAATAAAACAATAATTAAAGATGATTCAAGACAGTGGGCATAGTCTAAATAGGTAGTAGAAATGACAAAACTAGGTGGCAATAACATATTCTGAAGCGATAACGAAGAAGGGAGGAATGCATTTATATCAAATAAAAAACCTATGAGATCGCACCCAGAAAGAAGAGCAAGAATAAGAAATACCAAAGAAGAAAGAAAAGAAAGGTAACAGAAAATAATAGAACAAAGAGAAAGAAATACGTCAAAGGACACAAGCATAACACATTCAAACAATGCTGATGGAAACACACAACACTCAACGACACGCAAACCGCAAAACGATCATCTGACGACACGCTACCACAGCACGCGCGCGCGCGAGCATTAGGAAAATTACTGTAAATAAAATCGTATAGACCTACCAAAATCCTTTCCATTCTTCACCCTCCCATTCATCCACAAATTTCTGTGCCCTTAACGTAAATGGGCAGTTGTCTAAATCAGCAGGCAGTAAATGGACATCAAACTAATGAGAAGAACACACACACACACACACACACACACACACACACACACACACACACACACCACACACACACAACACACAACACACTACAGTAGAAAGGCAAGAAAGGTTGCCTTTATGGCTCAGACACACTCCACCTGGTTTGGATCGGCTCTTACTGTTTTATCCCGAACTGCGCCTTTATTTCAGGCATTAAACCCACGATGTCTTGATCAATAGCTTAAACGCACCTACCATGGACAAATTCATTGTTTTTTTATGAAACAATTTATTTTATATCTTTTAATTGTTCACTGAATACCTCATCTACTGTAACAATTAGGTGCAGAAAAGTTCATATTTCTGGCGGCCAAAGTGATATTTCTGTTTGCCATAATGATTTCATGATGATTTAGAATGAAGATGAATAATCGTGTTTACTCTTAAAGTTGAGTTTAGTGCTGATACCTTCTACAAGGAAGTTACATAGATGAGTCTAAAACTGGTTGTGTCAGAGTTTACAGTCATCGCAGTCCGATACTTTCATTACTGACTCTTTCTGATGTTTGATACTTTTCTTTCTCATTTTTAACTTTGGTTGAAACAGTGTGTGGTGTTGTCTCACCGCATTACTGTAAGAGACTATACAGACACAAGAGCGGATGCCCTGATAGTTCAAATAGCTTTATAGAAACTGAACTTGAAAATTGAAATTCTTTTGGTGATGCAAGATTGCTTCTAAGGACGCAAAGTGACATGACTCCAAAGCGTGCAGAAGGTATTCATTACAACACCTAGGCCAATAGCAGTCTAGGTACATGTGAACACCACACAACACTTCTCCTCCCTCCCCCTCCTTCACTCCTCATGCAATGTTCAGACATCACTCTCTCCCCCCACCTCCATCAATTCAGATCATCATCCTTCTCCTCCCTCCCTCCACTCCTGCATTGCAAGTAGATTTTTTTTAGATGATCATCACATCCTTTCTCCTCCCCTCACTCTGCAGCATGTAGATACATTTTTCCATCTCTTTCTGCGTTTTTTTCCAGTCAGAGAGAGAGAGAGAGAGAGAGAGAGAGAGAGAGAGAGAGAGAGAGAGAGAGAGAGGAGAGAAGAGAGAGAGAGAGAGAGAGAGAGAGAGAGAGAGAGAGAATAGGGCACAAAATTAGAAACTGTCGTGCTCCAACTAATTTTTCCCTCCTGTGTCGTGGACTAGGTGTACATGCAAAGGCTTTGTGCCACACGTGAAGGCAAGTGGAAGACAGATGAGGGACATCATCAAAGGCGAATATTGCTGATAATCAAAGAGAGAGCAGATTTCCTGATTCCTCACAGAAGAAAAAAATATATTGTAAAAAAAAATTCGAGAAACCTTTTCATATCCAGTGTGCTTCTAAATGATACTGCTTTTTTCAGATTGCGATTAACAGCAAGGGTATATTTCGGCACAAATCCAAGATACAGAAATAACCACTGCTGCCAATATAATATTTTAACTGTTCCAAATATAGACTAGTGCTTTCTGATTGTTCTAATGGTTTCGTCTAAATCAAGTTTTAAAAGAGAAGTGTTCCGTTTTAGAGGAAAAGTTGTGATCCAAATTGATAATGATATCATCTACACAGAAAGATGTACACCAAAGGCCTGTTCCTACAAAACAGTTACAAAAGGGTTTCTTTTCTGCTAAAAAAAATCAACGTTTGTTAGATACATAAATAAACAAATGAATGAATAGAAAACAGATTATTAAACAGATAGCTAACAGAAAAATAAAGAGTCTAAACCGCACCAGCCTGTACAAAAAAGACACAGCAATCTCTCTGATACTCTTACCTTTTTTATTTTATTTTTTATACATTTTATACTCCTTTAAGTCCAAGGCAGATTTATCTGCATAAAATTCGGGCTGCTCGCCCCGGGAAGAGCGCGTCACCACAAGAGCAGCGCCATCCCTTCATTTCTTTTTCTTTTTCTGTCTGCAATTTATTTGTTTCCCTATCAGAGTGGCTTTTTTCTACACAATTTTGTCAGGGACAACTGTCTTGTTGCGTGGGTTCTTTTACGTGCAACACACGTGACCTCAGTTCATTGTCTCATTCGAAAGACTAGGACCCAGACTACAACTCATAGTCTGATGGATGGGGGGCGGGGGGGGGGAGTTTCGGACCCAAGCGGGGATCGAACCACTGTCACTCCGACCCAAACTTTTCGCTTTCTAGGCAGGCGCGATACCTCTAGACCACCAGTCCACCTCTTCTTCTTCATCATCATCGTATTCTTACTTCATTCAAACGTTGACGGCCTTGCAGCCTGCTGTGATTTCTATGTGTAGTCTTGCTAGTGCAACTGACAGAAGATTATGGAAAACAGACTGAAAAGAAGACAGAAATACAAGGCAAACACGACAGGTCCAGGAGCAATACTCGGTGTTTAGACTTCATCGTCTGGTGTCCAGCCAGGCTGGCCATGCTTTCACAGCCGTCTCCAAGCTGCTTCCCTACACCAGCCAGGGTGTTTCCAGTCCCCAGACTGTGTGTACACTGCCCCTCCCTCCCTCCCTGTACTGCCGGCCTGCCTCTGTTGATGGACACAGTGCAGAAAGGGGACCACAGATTGGAAGGAGGGTGAGTAAGGTCGGTGACCAGCTGACCCAGACGGATTAACAGTATGCAAGTTGGCTGCCTGAGGGAAGGTAGACAAAAAGCCAGACTGAATGAAAGAACAGGCTGTGTAGACAAGGCAGAAGATGGCAACCAACCAAACAAAAAACAACTCCGGAAAGAAAGTGGGCAAAGAGATATTGTCGTACGCACGCGCGCGCGCGTGTGTGTGTGCATGTGTGCGTGCGTGCGTGCGTGCGTACGACATGCGTGCGTGCGTGCGTGCGTGTGTGATACACACACATACGCACAGGGAGGGGGATGAAGTTAGAAAGAGAGACAGAAGAGAAGGAGACCAGAGAAGGTGACTAGCAGCGGCAAACAAACCAGCAGTTCAGCTACAATAGCCGATACTCCCACAATCCAATCCCTACAAACTGCAGACCAGATGGACTCTAAAGGAAAACCTCAGCCAAAATAAAACTGTTCATTTTTGCTCTCAGACAAAGAAGGAAAATCGCAAAAACTAACATGAACAAACAACAACAACAAAACCAATAAATAAATAGCATTCAAAGCAACGAATCCCGGGTCACTAGGTCATACACTAGTCACCACCAGGCCGGATAGACAAGAAGAGACAAATCACTTTCTTTCCAATAAGAACAGCACTAGCAACAGTACATACTGATTGGAGGGCGGGATGGCGCTACAATAACAGGCGCTAACCGATCAAAGATGTGAATTAGAGGAAGAAAGGACGAGGAGAGAGAAGAAGAAAGAAGAAGAAGAAGAAGAAGAAGAAGAAGAAGAAGAAGAAGAAGAAGAAGAAGAAGAAAACAACAACAACAACAACAACAACAACAACAACAACAACAACAACCAGAAGAAAACAACGAGAAGAAAAACAAGAAGAAGAAGAACAAGACAACAAGAACAAGAAGAAAAACAGCAAGAAGATGAAAACAAAGACAATCAACATCAGGATAATGCCAAGAAGATCACCACTACTACCATCACCACCAACATCCCCCACCACAAACATCACCACCCTTACAACCACCACCACCAACACCAACAACAAAACACCATCAACAACCACCAACACAACAACAAAGAAGCAAGACCGCAAATTGAAAAGGAGGACTGTGTCAGTGAACCAGTGCCAGTGAGCGGGTCAGGGTGAGGGAAACAAATGCATCAGAGTGCAGCAGAGGACGGGGCAATCTGCCCGCCTCGTTAGACCGCGGTGATTAGTCATTGTCCCATCAAAGAGAACTCAGAATTAAACAGGCCAAAGGTAGAGGGGGGACGGAAAGTAAAAGAAAAACTCAAAATGAAAAGAAAGGGGGGGGGGGAAAGAGGCAGGACTAAAATGGAAAAAAGTTTGGGTTTTTTTTAAAGGAACAAAGACGAAAGAGAAGAAATAGGATGAACAGTTAGGTTGTGTGGGGATAGTTAGGTTCGCGATTGGGTGATTGGGTGGTTGGTTTGGTTAGGTTGGTTGATTGGTTGCTTGGTTGCTTGTTTGCTTTCTAATAGATCTTTTTTTGTTTTTTATAAGACAAGTTGTCCTGAAAACAAAAATGATACTAGAGAAGAGTTGTTTTTTTAAGTGTGCACATTGGTTATTTTCACTTTGTAAATAGCAAAGACACATAAATTCAACCATAAGTAAGCATGCAGGCAGTTTTGAGACAATTTATTTCCTTTAATCATGACTGTTCTTTTCAACAGCATGCTGAAGATCTAAGGGCGTAGCGAGGGTTTCAAAATGTCACCAGACAGCAGCCCCGATATGGCCTTGATCTCTGTGGTCGATGGGCCATAAACAAAATTGGATTGGATTGGATTGGACCGTTAGATAGAGAAAGATAATTTGAATTGATATAGTTTTTATTTGGTATAGTGTGTATGCATCATATGAACGGATAAATGAACAACTTGGGGTCCGCCATTTTTGAGAAATTTGTATAACTATGTCCCTCCCCCGTATCTGTCTGTTTCTATGTTTGATGATGAAGAGTGTCAAGCAAATGTTGGTCAGGAAACCCTGTGTCCCCTTTTCACTTTCCGCAAATATTAACTTGACCGTTTTTAAAGGCGTAATTCGGCATCGACACCGTGAGAAGTCAGTGGGAAGACACATTTTATTTTTCAAGCAGCGAGTCGTGGGCAACTCAGGCTTGACGGAGCCTATTCCTCTCCAGGTATAAAAGAGTATGTTAGGTAAGTGTACCATCCACACCACTGACCATAGCTGACCTGCTCTGCTCTTCCACGAAATGTTTTAACTTGTGTACCAGATGTTCTGCCAGAATTCGCTTACAGCTTGGCATCTCCATTTGTTCTCTCATTCGGAGGGATTTGACAGGAGGGAAGTCAGTGCCAATGTCAGCTCCAGGGGAAGATGCCCTGGAGAGGACAGCTCAGCGGAGACTGGAATCTGTGCTCTCAGTTATCGTCAGACCACGGGGCTACCTCGCCCCTTGTTGATGCTTCAGAGAATAATGAATGTCTAAACTACCATCTAAAGGAACAGTACTGATTTATTACCAGATTAGCAATCCACGACACTGACAGATGTCATATTTTCGAACACAATGCCTTACTTTTTGGAACTGCTCTCGGGTTAATTTTGCGTGTGAACGATCACTACCTTATTGAACAGTTCCAGAAGTATCTGGGATTAAAGGATCACTGCCTTATTTGGAGAGTTCCAGAGTCACTGGGATTAAAGGATCATTATTATTATTATTATTATTATTATTATTATTATTATTATTATTATTATTTGAAGAGTTCCAGAGTCACTGTTGGGGGCTCTGTGTGGTGAGCAAGATGAGCATGGCAGAAGCTGTCCCTCTCCAGTGAGCAAAGGCAGGTTGGGTATGTGTGCACCATCCATACCACTGGCCACAGCTACCTGCCCTGCTAGGAGTTTCCTTCACAGAAAATGACCTCTTGCTTTTTATGCTGTTTCCAGTCTAATTTTGAGTTTAGGTTGTCACTATCCTAATGAAGAGTAGTGACCGAAGCATTTTACTTTATAATACGATCGCCGCTCAAAGATTGTTCGAAGGCAAACTGGTCTCTGTGTGACAGCAAGGAATGTTATTCCTATGAATAGAATACTCTCTAATTTTGATGGGTTTGTTTTACATCTTTGGGCGAACTTCTCTACGCTTATCACACATCCATAATGGAGCAAAGCAAATCTTAGACAAACGAACGTGGAATGTACTTAGCGTTCCTTTTTGCTTGAGCACAGTATCCACAACTCATTAGCTTACAGAGCGACACTGAAGACTCAAGCTTCCTAGACAGTGGTCCTGATTTGAGGAGTCAGTTTGGTGCTGTTACAGACCAGTATCCAAATGCTAGCAGTCGTTGATAAGCTGGACCGGTTTGTCTGCTTAGTGCAGAATCCACAGAGTCCAAGGAGAGACTGGATTGCTGCTCAGCCAAGAGATGTCACCTCCTTCCTTTCATCCACCCAACAGCTGTGTGTGGTGACCACTGCAAGTTGTTCGGTGTCCTGGCTCATAATGTTTGTTTTCTTCTGATTGATTCTAGTCTGAAGTCCTCGCAGGAGCAGAACAGAAGATCCTATAGGTATTTCTCCTTGTAAGTTGTCGAAGCAGAAGCTCTTCAAATGGTGTGTTTTGATAGGAACTGTTTTGATCTTGGGTTTTTTCCCAGGAACAAGATCGACAGAACCTGCTTGTTTAGCAGAATTACAACTAGCAAGAGATCTCTGCATTGCAAAACAGGCCTGGAGCCCATCAAGACAGTCACCAATGGATTGGGAGGAGATCTTCCTACAGTAGCCCCTGCCTAAGGCAGGAACTGAACTGCCAGTTGACGCAGAGGGAAAGGGACACTGCAGTTTTTGGCAAATGAATCAGAGGGACAGCTGCAAGAAGAAGCAACAAGGTCCCTGTCTTCAAGCACAGCCTGTGGCAGGGACTACCCTTCCCACAGCCATCGCCCTGCACAGCCACAACAGCGCGTGCTGCCCCAGTGCCGGCTGCCTGGGACTGTTGGTGCAGACTGATGGCCTGCCACTGCTGACTGACCAATGGATGCCAGCTACATGTCCCATTGCTGACCAATGGATGCCAGCTACATGTCCCATTGCTGACCAATGGATGCCAGCTACATGTCCCATTGCTGACCAATGGATGCCAGCTACATGTCCCATTGCTGACCAATGGATGCCAGCTGCATGTCCCATTGCTGACCAATGGATGTCAGCCACATGCCCCATTGCTGACCAATGGATGTCAGCCACATGCCCCATTGCTGACCAATGGATGTCAGCCACATGCCCGATAACATTGACATCATCATCCCACTGCCACAAAAGTCTTGCTTCCTTTTTTTCCCTCATGTTTGGTTATTTATTATATTTAATGTAATGGTTATATTGGCATGTAGATTATTTAAGATCATACAAAAATGTAAAATAGCGTACAAAAACTACATAAACACTGCACTGTACAATTAACCTTTCTGAACTAAAGGAAAGAAAGTTAATTACAAAGAGAGACAGACAGACACAGACACAGAGACAGACAGACAGACAGACAGACAGACAGACAGACAGACAGACAGAGAAAGAGAGAGAGAGAGAGAGAGAGGAGAGAAGAGAGAAGAGAGAGAGAGAGAAGAGAGAGAGAGAGAGAGAGAGAGAGAGAGAGAGAGAGAGAGAGAGAGAGAGAGAGATGGAGAGAGAGAGAAGTTCTTGACTGTGAAAATAATGGATAAGCACCACTTCACTTTCACATCCGCTCCTTGCCTTCATTAGGGTCTCATTAGCCTTCCTCTGACATGAAACGAGACATCCGGGACAGATCACAGACAGACAGACAGACAGACAGACAGAAAGATGGAGCAACAGAGTTCAAATTATAAACAGACAAACAAAGAGAGACAGGCACAGAAAGCCTCACGATCAGAGACTGTTAAAGAAAAGAAGAAGGAAAACAGACATAATGAGAACACCACCCTAATCAGCATCATGCCCTGTCATTTTCTCCCTCACCAACACCACTGCCTCTCTTTTCAGCACCCCCCTCCCCTTCCTTTCTTTCTCCTCTCCCCCTCCCCCCCTTCCCTCTCCCCAGCGTCCTTTCCTCCCTTGACCTGTGTGCACCCTGTGAACCGTGGTTCTCAGCGCGGCCTCAGAAACAGGCAGCCTGTGACAACACACCTTGTCTTCCCTTTATCTGGGGTGTGCAGGGCGTTAGCACAACTCCCATCTCCTTCCTTCCTTCCTTCCCTCCTTCCTTCCTTCCTTCCTTCCTTCCTTCCTTCTTTCCTTCCTCCCTCATTCAGGGTCCTGTCTTTGATCCTCCCCAACGTGTTACCCAGCCTGTTCTGGGCACAGCTCCGCTGCTCATTATTCCTCTCCTTTCTGAAGTAAATTGAACACATTTCTCCTTCGTTTTTTCTTCTTCTTTCGTTTTCTCTGTAATTTTACACCTTCTCAATCCCTCTCTCTCTCTCTCCTTCCATTCTTCCCTTGTTCCTCTCTTTTTATTTCTTTATTATTTTCTCCCTTTCCTGCCTCAAATTTAAATTGAGAGGGTGTAGAAATCGATTTCCATCAAAATGAAGATTGCCATGGCGCGATGAGGTTTTTCTTTGTCCTATCTGCTCTTTAAAGAAAAGAAAAAAAGCAGGTTTTAACTAACCACACTCATGTGAGCTGACACTTGAAGATTGAAGATTGTGTCCCTTAGTCCGTTCTCTGGTCGGAATCTGTGCATCAGACTTAAGAATGGTCTGCTTTGATTGTCGTTGTTTTCCCCCCACACACACTGTTCTGCAGTACAGTGCCACTGCTCCTAGTCCTGCTACCCGTTCCGTAGTCAGTGTCCTTTGTGTTTCTTTGCGTGTTCATTTGGTTTTATTATCGTTATTAATCCCATGTGTGAGATAGAGCAATGTAAACTATAAGCAACTTCAAAAATTGCTACCTACTTAGAAAAGTGAAAACATAAATATAAATATATATATATATATTATACATTATATGATATACATATGTGTGTGCGTGCGTGCGTGCGTGCATGTGTGCGTTCGTGTGTGTGTATGCGTGCGTGCTTGCGCTCGCACGTGTGTGTGTGTGTGTGTGTGTGTGTGTGTGTGTGTGTGTGTGTGTGTGTGTGTGTGTGTATGTGTGTGTGTGTGTGTGTGTGTGTGTGTGTGTGTGTGTGTGTGTGTGTGTGTGTGTGTGTGTGTGTGTGTGTGTGTGTGTGTGTGTACATGATGGGACATTAACGAAAACTTAAAAAGTGGCTGACACCGCACTTCTTTAAAGAAAAAAATTCTGATGCCAAGAATCTAATCACATTTTCAGAGAAAGAAACTGCAATCAGAGGACATGGGGCTTTATCCATTCCAACACTTGAGTATCTCACAAACAGAGAAAACTGTTCCTATTGCTGGGCCAGAGTTTAGCCCAAAATCTTTGCTACGTAGAGCATGATGTGACCATTTTCAGATTTAAGTTGATGTACAAAAAAATCTGTGGCCGCCCCATGTGGCACACCTTTTAGTGTAAAGGAAAAGGTGCTCCCATAAACCCTGCACCACCATCCTCTTTGACACACCTTGTAGTGTAAAGGAAAAGGTGCTCCCATAAACCCTGCACCCCCATCCTCTTTGACACACCTTGTAGTGTAAAGGAAAAGGTGCTCCCATAAACCCTGCACCACCATCCTCTTTGACACACCTTGTAGTGTAAAGGAAAAGGTGCTCCCATAAACCCTGCACCACCATCCTCTTTGACACACCTTGTAGTGTAAAGGAAAAGGTGCTCCCATAAACCCTGCACCACCATCCTCTTTGACACACCTTGTAGTGTAAAGGAAAAGGTGCTCCCATAAACCCTGCACCCCCATCCTCTTTGACACTGTGATTTACGGTGACTGGGGGGGTTAACTCCATTTTCTGAACGATGCATGTTTTGCAAGAAAGAGCCGAGTTTTCAACAAAACAGCTTTTTTTCTGGTTCCATATTTCGCCTAAATTGGCTTCCATAAATCTTCATAGAAATGAAATAAATATGGATAAACAGCTGTATTGCTTTTGAAGGAACACATTGACTACATCGTTCCCTTTGTTGCGCTCTTGTCACTTGCAATATTCTGTGACATTTCCAGTTTCTGTTAGAAATCGGACTCTGAGTCATATCCTTCTCTATGACTAATACAGTAGGAATTGATTCGTTCCTGAATGATCTCATTTGCAGACTTATTCGGGCCATTAAAGCCTTCTTTCACATCATGGAAACTACCTTCATCTGGGGTGTAAGAGTCGTCAGCCTCCCTCCTTGTCAAAAGAAATGGAGGAACTAGAAAGACTTGAAGTGCAGGCCTTTCGTCTTTTGTTTACTCTCTCTCTCTCTCTCTCTCTCTCTCTCTCTCTCTCTCTCTCTCTCTCTCTCTCTCTCTCTCTCTCTCTCTCTCTCTCTTCACTCTCTCTGGTTTTCTCCTCACTCTCTTCCTATTATTATGCAGAATGTGTCTCGCTACAAAAGAAGGCTCACGGTCCAATTCGCGCCCTGCACAAGCGCAGCATCTTTCATTATCTTCCTGTGTAGGATTAAAGCTAACCACCAGTTTCTCCGCGCATTACTGTTTTCAACCGAGTCGTTGAAGCGATCACTTCTCATTAGGCTCCAATCATCTCCATCTCAAAGGCCAGTTCGTCTCTTCTTTCACACCAGCGGTTCGGGGTGAACGGGCCTGTAATAAACTGACCGTCTTCATTAATGAGCGATGGTTTTCATTCAGAGAACTGCCATTGTTGCTGCTGCTGGCGGTAAAGTGACGGTGATGGTTGTGGCAAAACAGCAGCAGTGGCAGCAGCATTAGTGAGGGCAGAGGGGGACTAGAATATATGAATGAATGAATGAATGAATGAATGAATGAATGAATGAATGAATGAATGAATGAATGAATGAATGAATGAATTAATGATATCTTTCTTTTCCAAGGGTTACAGAATAAGCATTCACATATATGTGTTCATCCGGCCCTTGCCCTGATCAGGGACTAGAAGCAGCGACAGCATCATCACCACTACCATCACCAACAGCAGTAGTAGTAGTAGTAGTAGTAGTAGTAGTAGTAGTAGTAGTAGTAGTAGTAGTAGTAGTAGTAGTAGTAGTAGTAGTAGTAGTAGTAGTAGTAGTAGTAGTAACAGCAGCAAAAACATCAGCAGCAGTAGTAGTAGAAGTAGTAGTAGTGGGCTGAGGAAGAGAAAAACTGGCAGAGGTAGTATGTGTATCTGTATCACCCATGCGTGCATGCATGCATATTGTGTATGTACATTTGAGTAAGCGCACAATTTTATATGTATGTATGTATGTATGTATGTATGTATGTATGTATGTATGTATGTATTATGTATGTATGTATGTATGTATGTATGTATGTGTGTTTTGTGCGTGCGTGTGTACGTGCGCGTGCCTGTATGTGACTGTCAGTATGCCTGTGTCTGCATTGTATGTGAATACGTGTGTGTGTGTGTGTGTGTGTGTGTGTGTGTGTGTGTGTGTGTGTGTGTGTGTGTGTGGTGTGTGTGTGTGTGCATATATATGTGTGTGCATGCATGAACGCTAGTGGACGTGTGATTCACCCACAACCCACAACCCCTGCCATGCGCCAGGAAAAGGGTTTAAATGAGGACACGAATTCTAGACAAAAACATTGGCAGCTAATCCGTGTGGCTCAGGTACACAACGAAAAATGGATTAATTCAATCACTGAGGAAAAAGAGTGCAAACTGGAAAGAAAAATCTCGATTAATTCTGCCACCGTAAGATAACATCAATAAAAAAAAATATTAAAAAAAAGATAATTGGCACCCAATCCACCTGATTACTTTGACAATGAATAAACAAACGAGCATAAAACTATGAGTAAATCTGCGTGAAAAAAGCGGTTTTTCCAGTGACACTATCAGATCACACACGATTATTTCAATAAACCACCATGGATAATATGATCTTTGGTGGGTTAAAAATCGCCCTTTACTTGACAGCATTTTGTTCTTAAAGTGCATATGACAAGATCGATCGACGCTTAAGCTACGTGGATAACAGAGTTTGACTTTCATTCTGGGTGTCCATGAAGTCGTGGGTTCGAATCGATTTCGTTTTTGCAGGGCCAGATCAGAATAGAACAACTCTCTTCACTCATTACGAAAGGTGATAGATTCACTGTCCTTTTTCCCGCTCCTCGGCTAGAGCTAAGAGGTTCATCAATGAACAAGGTTTTTTGCATATTATTAAGGTAGCCGCTTTCGACTTCGGCGAAGATATCTAAACACGACACCAGTGTGCAGTACAATATAGTGCAATGCAGTGCAATGCAATTGCAGCGCAGTGCAGTGCAATGTAGTGCGACACAGCACAGTGCATTGGAATACAGTGCAATACGGTGCAGTGCAATGTAGTGCAATACGGTACAGTGCAACGTAATGCAATACAGTGCAGTGCAACGTAGTGCAACACAGTGCAGTGCAGTACACAGCAGTGCAGAGTAGTCTGTACCAACTTTCAGCCACTGCCTATTTTTCGGTGTAAAATTCGCCACAAGTGCGGGCAGCAAGAACACCACCCTACCCTTCCCTTCCTTCAGGTTCAATTTTCCCTCTCCGCTGATAAATTATTTTGTTTTCCTATAAGACAGTTTTCAATAGAATGTTGCCAGGGACAATGATTGTCTTATTGCATCCAACCCTCACTCTCTGTCTGTCTCTCTGAATGTACATCTATCTGTCTGTCTGCCTGTCTGTACTTCTGTCTGTCTGCTTGCTCTCTCCTCTCTCTCTCTCTCTCTCCTCTCTCTCTCTCTCTCTCTCTCTCTCTCTCTCTCTCTCTCTCTCTCTCTCTCTGGGGCTGGATGGAAAAAAGCACATGGGTGTTTGTTTATTCATTACTTTCGAAATAAAAGAATTTAATTTGATCTGATTTAATTCATTTTAATCTAATTTGATTCTCTCTCTCTCTCTCACTCTCTCTCTCTCTCTCTCTCTCTCTCTCTCTCTCTCTCTCTCTCTCTCTCTCTCTCTCTCTCTCTCTTTCTCTCTCAAACTCTCTCTCTCTCTTTCTGTCCCTTCTTCAATTGTCCTTTTTTTCTTGTGTGTAAATAAACAACATGTCTCATTTTATTCTCCTTTGTTTCATTCCGAGTTAATTTTATTTTCTGGGCCATTCATGATTTATTGTTGCCGAGGGCCGTATCACAACATATTTTTGTCTGATCACACCATTTTTCTGTAACAAACAACATTTATTCTCTCTCTCTGTCTCTGTCTGTCTGTCTGTCTGTCTGTCTGTCTGTCTGTCTGTCTCTCTCTCTCTCTCTCTCTCTTCTCTCTCTCTCTCTCTCTTTCTTTCTGTCCGTCTGTCTGTCTGTCTGTCTGTCTGTCTGTCTGTCTGTCTGTCTGTCTGTCTGTCTGTCTGTCTGTCTGTCTGTCTGTCTGTCTGTCTGTCTGTCTGTCTCTCTCTCTCTCTCTCTCTCTCTCTCTCTCTCTCTCTCTCTCTCTCTCTCTCTCTCTCTCTCTCTCTCTCTCTCTCTCTCTCTCTCTTTCTGTCCGTCTGTCTGTCTGTCTGTCTGTCTGTCTGTCTGTCTGTCTGTCTGTCTGTCTGTTCCTTTGTATGAGACTAGAGGTCCCGTGTGCGAACGCACGCAGAACATCTTATACAAACGTTAAAACCTGCTCCTCTGTTCGGAGGAGTAGGCCATTATGTGCCGGTGGGAACAGACACACACATACACACACACGTGCACACTCACACACATACATACACACACAAACAAATAAACACGAACACACTCACGCACACACACACACACACACACACACACACACATACACGCATATACGCACAAATACACACACACGCACAAGCACAATAACACACCCCAGCGTGCGTGCGGACAGGGAAAGAAAATGGGGGAGACAGAGACACGCACACACAGTCAGAGATTGATATACACTCCTAGACTCGCCGAGACACAGACACAAAAAGACAAAGAAAGACTGAGACACACAGACAGACAGACAGGCAGACAGACAGGCAGAGCGACAAAAGCACAGGCACATGCATAGATACAGGCAGAGAGACAGTGACGAGAAAAGGCAAACATAAAAAGGCTAGGACAGATAGACAGACCGAGAAAAATCGTAGGAGACAAAACGATATACAGAAGAAAAAAAATTTAACAGAAACAGACGAAGACTGCGGAAGACAGGGCAAGTATTAAGGTAAGAGAACTAGAAGAGAGAGAGAGAGAGAGAGAGAGAGAGAGAGAGAGAGAGAGAGAGAGAGAGAGAGAGAGAGAGAGAGAGAGAGAGACAGACAGACAGACAGACAGACAGACAGACAGACAGACAGACAGACAGACAGACAGACAGACAGACAGACAGACAGACAGACAAAAAGACAGACAAAAAGACAGACAAAAAGACAGACAGACAGACAGAGACAGACAGAGACAGACAGACAGACAGAGATAGAGAGACAGACAGACCAGACAGACAGACAGAGGTGGCGACAGAGGAGATAGGCAAACAGACCGACTGCAGGCAGACTGACATAGCAACATATGGTCAAAGATTCCTGCAGGAACAATGGAATAGAAAACGTGGAAAGAGGGGGGGGGAGGGGCTGATCATAGATGGACATTCCAAACACTGTGAGCAGATCTGACAAAGTAATCACAGCAAGTTAGGTTCTGTTTTTTGTTTTGTGGTAGTTGTTTTGTTTTGTTGTTGTTTTTTGGGGGGTTGTTGGTTTATTTTGTGTGTGAGTGTTGTTTTTCTTTAGGAGGGGTTGTTATGGGTTGGGGAGTTTTTCCAAACAAAGGAGCAAAGAGTGACGATGATGAAGGAGAAGCAAAGCAGATTGACACACTCAGACTTTGGAACACAGTGACAAAAATACCAGCACACACACGCGCGAGCACACACGCGCGAGCACAAACACACACATACAGAGTTAAGAGAAAAGATGAGAGAGAGAGAGAGAGAGAGAGAGAGAGAGAGAGAGAGAAGAGAGAGAGAGAGAGAGAGAGAGAGAGAGAGAGAGAGAGAGAGAGAGAGAGAGAGAGACAGACAGACAGACAGACAGACAGACAGGAGAGAGAGAGAGAGAGAGAGAGAGAGAGAGAGAGAGAGAGAGAGAGAGAGAGACAGACAGACAGACAGACAGACAGACAGACAGACAGACAGACAGACAGACAGAGAGTCACAAACAGTCAGTAAGAGACAGACAGAGAGACAGACAGACAGAGCAGGCTGATTGATGCCAGCAAGCAGGGCGGCATCCTGCATTGGAGAAGTGGGTCAGTCAGTCAGTCAGTGTGTGAGTGTTCAGCTGATGGATGGATGA
>CM060323.1:63021333-63061333 GCA_030674155.1 Stramonita haemastoma | reverse complement strand
TGTAATATGCTTTGTATTGTATGTGCATGCATTTTTCCTTATTTTTTTGTGCTAGTCAAGTTTTTCATGTTCATATGCAACCTATTTAAATTGATTTGATTGTACAGCGCAGTGAGCCCATGTTTTGGGGAATTCGCGCTAGATAAGCCTCCATTTTACTATTATTATTATTATTATTATTATTATTATTATTATTATTATTATTATTATTATTATTATTATTATGTATGCACAAATGCATTACAGTGCAGGAGTATATAATATGATATTTAGGCACATTATATCCATGTGCAAATAACTTGAAAAGGTTAAGTTTCAGTGTCTCAAAAAGGTTTATTCCATCCAGAATCTTTTATTTAGTCTGAGTCACTTTCGCAACATTGTACAAAACAAACTCCATCCCCACCCCCTTTTAAAAAGAACAAATTTTCACAAGCAAACATGAAATTAAATAAGCACCCCACCACAAATACAGCACTACCCAATTGTTTGTTATCTATTTTAATTTATACAGTTTGCACCTGCATATGTAAGTATTTCCCTTTAAGAGTGGCATTTTCTCCAGAAAATTTGCAAGTGACAACTGTCTTCTAGCCTTGAATTCTTTAACATGACTATGAACCTTGTCTACTTCTGTTTATATTTGTAAACATATTTTGTATAGGCCTATGCCATGTATGAACATTAACTGTATTAAGCGTTTTTGACACAGTCTATTGTGCCTGATAAAACTGTCATTCTTATGGTAATCTTACCTCCCCTTCATAGGCTATTATAAACAGTTACATTCCTTGTAATTGTTTGAAATTCTCCAGAAGTCCACCTAAAAGTTTGGATCTGATGGAAATGAAACAGCAATTTTTATATAAAAATGTAGACTCCACTGTTTACCTGTCTGAAGGAAGGGCAGGTACAGGGACAGGGTGAAACCAATGATTTAAAATACGTTTTATTTTCTATTTCTGAACTGATGACAGGAAGAGACACCTTTAAATTTAGGGATTGTTACTTTGATAATATGTTGTAAAACTACGCAAGCAACAGCTGTATCTGTGAGTTAGGAATTTGAAATCTTTACAGGGATCATCTCAAACTTCTAATCCTCCGAAGTTTGGAGGAGATGTGTTGTCTATCTTCCTGTGTTTGTGGTGTTTTGGGGTTATTTTTTATTAAGAGCTGGGGGATAGGTAAGGCTGGAGATGGGTAGGTTAGATAGTAGGAAGGTGGTGCATAAGAGGGAGGGAAGATGGGTAAGGGGGAGGGCAATAAGTAGGGGAGGGAGTGAGGGAAAGATAGGTAATTAGGTGGAGGGTTAGAAGGAGGGGGATAATGGATGGGTAACTGGGGGGGTAGATAAATGGAGTGAGAATGGATAGGTAGCATAGGGGGATGGGAAAAGGATAGGTTTAGTTAGAAAGTGGTTTATTCCTTTTCTCACAAGGGAAAATTTGTTCTCATAACCTCTGGGTCTGTCTGTGTAGCTGTTTATGTTATAAGAGTGGTATTTTCTACAGCAATTTGCCAGTGATAATTTTCAAGCTGTGGATTCTTTCACGTGCATATGCACCTTGTTTACGTGTATTTATATTTGCAGATGCACTATGAGTGCGTGATGAATCTTTGATTCTTTAGCATGTTATAAGTGTTTAAGTCAAGGGGAGGAAGGGATAGAACAGGGGAGGGAGGGAGAGGAGGTTGGTTAGGGGGAGGTAGGGGTAATTTCAGGTGAAGAGAGAGGGTTAATAAGTTATGGGGGGAGAGAGTCGGGTTTTGGGCAGGAGGTGAAGAGGAGGGGAGGGGTAAGTTTACAGGAGGGGGGTAGGTTGGGGGAGTGGAGGAGGAGGGAGTTAGAGGGGAAGGGGGTAGGGAGGTAGGTAGGGTAGGATGGGGGAAAGAGGAGATAGAATAGTGGAGGGAAGGGCAGAGTAGGTTAGGGGAAAGTTTACATGTGTCATGGTTCATAATAAGCGGGCTATATGTCTTTGAGTAACAAACTAAGTGGGAAACAGAAGGCCAATATAATGTTTCCCATGTCACTATTGTAGAGGAGGGTCCAAAATATGTGTATGCCGAGAATCATGCTGTCACCCTCATTTGCAGGTTTTTATTTTATTTATTTTATTTTATACCACTTTATTTCACAGCAGATTTCTCTGCGTGAAATTCGGGCTGCTCTCCCCGGGGAGAGCGCATCGCCACAAGTGCAGCGCCTACCCATTATTTTTTTCTTCCTCAGGGATGTGTCTAAACACGACACTTGGGCGCATGCTAGTTTTTTTTATAATTTTGTCATCCGCTCCTACCTGCACACGATGGCCTGCTCTTCCGAAAGGCGGAACGGGGTGTTAACGTGTGCGCAAGATCTGCGTGCGTTCGCACACGGGGCCTCAGTTTCTAGTCTCATCCCAATGACTTTTTGCCCAGTGTCCTTGCGTTAACCGCTGGGCTAGTATGACTGTAAAATGAAGAAGTTCTATGGGTGCTTCTGGACTTTAAAGAGTAAGTAAAAATGCCTGAGTGGGCAGACATTCTCAGAATCCACCAGCTTGCTAGATATGCTTAAACCGTGGCTTTGACTGCAAAATCCTTATGCCAAGGAAGTTTTGAAGTATCAATCATAGTAGTACAGCAGACGTGTTCGAGTTACTGCAACCTGTCTTTCAGTCCTTTCTTTACCTCAAACCTTATCGTGGTCAGATTGTCCTCAGAGCTCCAGTTGCTGGACTGTGTCATAGAGCTGGCTGTTTGAGCATGATACAGAGGTGTGCCCACATGACCGTGTGTGTGCTCTGTGATAAATCACTTCTGTGTTGATGATTATCTTGTTCTCGGTGTGTGCTCTGTGATAAATCACTGCTGTGTTAATGACCATCTTGTTCTCGGTGTGTGCTCTGTGATAAATCACTGCTGTGTTAATGACCATCTTGTTCTCGGTGTGTGCTCTGTGATAAATCACTGCTGTGTTAATGACCATCTTGTTCTCGGTGTGTGCTCTGTGATAAATCACTGCTGTGTTAATGACCATCTTGTTCTCGGTGTGTGCTTCGTTCTGTGCTGTGTGCTTCGTTCTGTGCTGTGTGCTTTGCTCTGTGCTGTGTGCTTTGCTCTGTGCTGTGTGCTTTGCTCTGTGCTGTGTGCTTTGCTCTGTGCTGTGTCCTTTGCTCTGTGCTGTGTCCTTTGCTCTGTGCTGTGTGCTTTGCTCTGTGCTGTGTGCTTTGCTCTGTGCTGTGTGCTTTGCTCTGTGCTGTGTGCTTTGCTCTGTGCTGTGTGCTTTGCTCTGTGCTGTGTGCTTTGCTCTGTGCTGTGTGCTTTGCTCTGTGCTGTGTGCTTTGCTCTGTGCTGTGTTTCAGCTTCAGCATGGCCACAGACTTTTACTGCTCCCTCCACGTCCCTTCATGAGGTCAGGCACAGTCAGGTCAGTCGGTCAATCCTTGTCAGTCCGCTTCTTTCTACTCCATATACATGCTTGCGTCTCTCCGTACAGCAACAACAGCCAACATAAAGGACTAGAACGCCTTTCTAACCAAACCGCCAGAGCAAAATCGATTCCTGACATGACAATACCCAATGATTCATCAGGTTTTACCAGCAGTTTTACAGCAAGTGAGTCACCTGTGTCGATATGTTTTCTGACTTTTGGATATCTTTTTTGCATTTTATGATAACCAAAGTATCTAATTTATTTGTGAGAAACCATCTTTACTGGAAACGTAAAGCTTTGAAAGCACAGTAAAGACAAGGTCACTGCTGACATGAGCGGCCAATTTCAACATGGACATTGGTTTTACCGCCGTTCAATTTTTAAGTGTCAAGAAATGAAAGATTGCGATCACCACAGTCTTTTTGCAGTCATTGTCAAAACTTTCATCATTTGTGAAAGTAAAATGCAACTTTTAAACAGAAATTCAACGCCCCAAAACACGGCTCTCTGCTGCTGACCGTTTTCTTCTGCACCCCCAAAGTAAGTCATGGAGTGGACTCCATTGACCTCACTTACCTCTTTTCTAGAACAACGTAAGGAGTCACTGGAGCACTCTCCAGACTTCTCCAGGCAGTGCGTTACGAGCAAGGGAAGCCTAACGGACCCATAACCCTGATCACAACCTACCCTGCCCCCAAAATAACTTCCAATCATTCGGCCAAAGATCAGTCCCTATCGACCCATTTTTCTCTGAAACCCCACACCATTTTCTGCCAAACTGTACACACCTTCAAAGCGGGTCGTCAGACAGAGTGTGGCCAGAAGCGTAGATGAATGTGTCAATCTCAGGGCGGGCTGTGTGCACTAGTCTGTTCTCCTGCACAGGCCAGGTCACAATACTGTACGTTAGCCTACATGTTTGTTGGGTGTGCTTTGAGCGCAAAGTTTGATGCGAGTTCGTTGTGCGAACGTGTTATATGATAGCAGAAATAGCAAAGGCTGCAGCAGTTAGAAGTTAGGTTGTCGTAGCAGCGGCTGAAGTAGTAAGTAGCAGCAATCTGGTGTCGCTTGAAATAGAAAGATATAAAACAAGAGTACAGTAGTGGTGGTGGTGGTGGTGGTGGTAGTAGTAGTAGTAGTAGTAGTAGTAGTAGTAGTAGTAGTAGTAGTAGTAGTAGTAGTAGTAGTAGTAGTAGTAGCAGCAGCAGCAGCAGCAGCAGCAGCAGCAGCAGCAGTAGTAGTAGTGGTAGTAGTAGTAGTAGTAGTAGCAGTAGCAGGAGTAGGAGTAGTAGTAGTAGTAGTAGTAGAAGTAGTAGTAGTAGTAGTAGTAGTAGTAGTAGTAGTAGTAGTAGTAGTAGTAGTAGTAGTAGTAGTAGTAGTAATATAGTGATGCTCTATATTTACGAGTTAAACTTGATCCTTTAGTACGCCTTGTACTGAATCCATGTAAAATCAAGTCAAGTCAAGTCAAACAAAGTGTGTGCGTGCGTGCGTGCGTGCATGCGTGCGTGTGTGATTATGTGTATGCGTGTGTGTTTTTCACTATGTGTGTATGTGTTATCTGGGGGGGGGGGGGGCAGCAGCTGTTAATAGCGGATGGAGGGGGGGGAGATTCTGGCTCGGCTATTGCGGTCAAGACAGGATCAAGAAAAGGGAAATGGGTTTTCACCAAACCATTTCGATTTTGTCTGTATTTTCTCCAAAACAAAAGAGAAAACTACAATAAGGAACAAACACAAGCATAAAAGGGAAAAATACTGTGAAAAAATGGGGGGAAACTTATGACTACAACATTTTTCAACAGAAAAGTAAAAATAATAATGATAATAATAATAAAGGATATAAAAAAAAACGCTGAACTTAAAAATGTCCAAATGGAGGAATGGCTGAATGAATGGATGAATGAATGAATGAATGAATGAATGAATGAATGAATGAATGAATGAATGAATGGCTGAATGAATGGATGAATGAATGAATGAATGAATGAATGAATGAATGAATGAATGAATGAATGAATGAATGGATAGATCAATTGAAGAATGAATGAATGAATGACTGAATGAATGAATGAATGAATGAATGAATGAATGAATGAATGAATGAATGAATGAATGAATTCATTTATGAACATATAAATGAAGGATCAAACGAATGAATAAATGAATACGGAGACAATGAGAAATTATACAAAAAGTGGCTATAGCATCAAAAAAGGAAGAATAATGATCATGCATTAAAAAAACAAAAAATCAAAACAAAGGAAAAAAACAAAGAAATCTAATCAAAGAAACTAACAAACAAAAACGAAAACAAAAAACATAATTATAAAAACTCAACAAAAGCGTGACAAAAAAAAAAAAGGATTTTCAAAAGCACTCTTTGACATAACAAACGGTTTTCATATCAAAGACACACTGGGGGGAAAAAATCCATTTTTCTGCGTTCTGTGGGGTCTCCACAGCAATCTATCTCTTTCAATCTCTACAGAAAGAACAGAACAATCCCTTTTAACCAACGGCCCAAACTGTTTTCCGTCTCAGTGAACAATCAATGGAGGATCAGACGGTGTGAGCGCCTCCCAAAAACTCTGGAAGTCTTTTCCTAGTCACACAGTACATTGTCAGGATGATCGGCTGAAAAGTGTTTCAATATACCTTTCTATTATCGTCTTTATCCTGATTCTATCTGTGTGTGTAAGTGTGTGTGCGTGTGTGTTTGCGCGCGCGCGCGCACGTGTGTGTGGGGTGTGTGTTATGTGTGTGTGTGCGTATGTGTGTGAGCTCGCGCGCGCGCACACTGTCACACTCCTCCCACCTGGAAATCCCTGTGTGATCCTGAATACACGCTGGATGAAAAGCTTGCCCTTATGACTGCGTTTAGATACGTTCTCACATGACAGCCATACTCCGGCCTCAGAGGATTTTTACCTTCTTTCAAATAGATAATACAGGTTGTGAAGCCTAGAAGCTTATCCCAGATAAAGACAAGCTCCACATGAACTTCACAGGTAATAACATTTGATGTAGGGCTGTGGTGCTTTGCTTACAGCAATGTCTGACAAACCTTTTTGGCCTGTGCACGCTTTCATCTCAAAAGAATGAAAAAGTTTATTCAGAAAAGGAAAAAAAAGTATAATGATGTACACAGACATGATAAACAAAAGCAAAGAACAAAGACTTTATCTCTCAACTCATCACGTTTATAGCCATGCTCATCATAAAGAACAACACAGATGAGATGAACAGAAGAAGAAAAGGGAAAACAGAGAAAAAAGTGTGTGTGTTTTTTCAAAAGCAACGATTTCAAAAGAACTCATTGACATAAAAGACGCCTTTCGTTTCAAAACGCTCTGCCTAAATCAAAACCGATTTCTGAAATCCTCAGAATTCCTATCACCCGCCCTCAATCCCTCCCTTAATCTTCAGAAAGGAAAAGAACAATCATTTCTAATTAACGGCTTTATGTGGTTTCTGTCTCTGTGAGCAACCCTCGGATGATCAGGCGGTGTTGGTGGCTGCCTTCCCAAGAAACCGAAAAGCCTTCCGCTATCCACACACAAAATGGTTCTCACTAATCGCTTAAAAAGTGTGTCCATTTTGATACTTTCTCTATGCCCATCATTGTTGTTGATCTGTCTGTCTGTATGTATGTATGTCTCTCTGTCTGTAGACCTAAAGAAAACGGCAGCATCTGTAATAGTAACAGCAGCTGCAACGCAACATTGATAGAAGTAACAGCAGCAGTTCCAGTACTCTTACCACTGCGGTAAGGCAGAGAGAGAAAAAACAATGTTTAAAGTTAACCGTTTTCATCGACTTCATAGTTTTTAAACAAAAGTTAGGGGGGGGGGGTCAAAAAGGAAAGAAAACAAAACGACAAAAATCCTTTCAAATCAAAACAGAAGAAAATCAACATTAAAACAAAAACTATGTTAACGGTTACGTATTTCTTCTGAACGCAACAGTTTTTACGGCACTGTGGTTGGAAACAAATTCTAAATGAATGGGTAAACAAACAAATGAATGAATGAATGAATGAATGAATGAATGAATGAATGCATGCATGCATGCATGCATGCATGAATGAATGAATGAATGAATGAATGAATGAATGAATGAATGAATGATATCAAACCAAATGTTCCTTCTGTCTAATATGCTTTCTTTTTTTTTACAGAAACGCATGCAGACAGATGGAGATAAAGAAAAGAAATTCAGGGAAACAAGGACACCTAAAAAAAATGAATTTCAAAGAAACACACATGAATCCATGATGTTTGTGGCCCCAGTAACTAGGAGAACAAAGGCATGGCAGAAGAGAAAAAAACAACACACAAAACAAAATCACGTGCCACCATTCGAAACGCACTGACTGACAGAACACAAACGGCTTTCTTGTCAAACCCTGACCCAAACAAACAGAAAAGATTCCTGTCTGTCATCTTGGAATCCCTGCCACAATCAATCCCTTTCAACGGCTTTGGGAAGAACAAGAGAAACCAAAGCGATCCCTTGTAATTAAGGCCCAACACGTTTTCCATCTCACTGACCAGCCATGCGCTGTTTGCTGCCCTCCGCACAAAGCCCAAACCCTTTCGCTTTCCTCACACAAAACTGGTTTGATGATCGCTGGAAAAGTGTTTCAGTTTACAGTTTTGATACTTATCTTCTTATTTTCATCCTGTATTGTCTTGATGTCCATCAGTGTCTTTCTATCTGTGTGGTTAACTTATATAAAAAGCAACTGATATAGTAACAACAGCAGCAGCAGCAGAAAAATCTGAAGCAATATAAGTAAAAGAAGCAGTTGTAGTATCGTAGACATTATCAGCAATCATGTGTGTGTGTGTGTGTGTGTGTGTGTGTGTGTGTGTGTGTGTGTGTGTGTGTGTGTGTGTGTGTGTGTATGTGTGTGTGTGTTTTCTCTGTGTGTTTTGTGTGTGTGTGTGTGTGTTTTGTGTGTGTGTGCATGTGTGTGTGTGTTTGCTGTGTGTGTGTGTGTTTTGTGTGTGTGTGTGTTGTTTGTGTGTGTGTGTGTGTGTGTGTGTGTGTGTGTGTGTGTGTGTGTGTGTGTGTGTGTTGTTGTTGTTCTTCTTCAATTTAACGTCTATTCACAATCAGTGATATTAGACACAAAAAGACAAACAATTCAGAGAAATGGAACTGTCTAACAACTATAACCATAATACAATGAAGTAATTGAATTAACACATCAAGTAACTGTATAACTAATGTAACTACAACAGAATAAAAGGCATATATATGTACAATACAATATACAATGTCGAGAACTATACCATGGTGGGCAGAATGCCCTTGCTTAAAATCAGTGAATGACACATTTACTTGCACTATAACAAATTACTAACACAACTCTCTTTCAACAGCATAGCAATTTCACAGAGCAATTTACAATTATTCAAAACTTTCTGCAAAGATCTCTCAGGTGTGGTGGGAAGGTACTTTTTTAACACTTGACATTCCAAAAAAATATGAAAGTTTGAGATTGCCCCACCACACACACAATGCACATTTCTGGAAAATTTTGTATGGAAAGCATTTAACTTCAATCTATTAATAAGACTTATGACTGGCCTTTGGCGGGATATATCTAACCCGTAAACGAGAAGGAGAGAAAGAAATTTAATTCAAAAATAGAAGAGGTACCATAGGAATACCCCGCATTTTCTTGTTTTTTCCTTACATGTTTCCAGCAAGCACTTTCCAACAGGTTATAATTCTCATGAACTGACACTGGTACATTCAAGATAGCAGCAGAGTCTGAATGAGCTGCTGCATTTTAGCTGCTCTGTCAACCTTTTCATTATAAAAAATATTGCAATGAGATGGTACCCAGCAAAAGGTGACACTGGTGCCTCTTAAAATGAGAAAATGTATAAGATGATTTATTTCAGTTATAAGATCTTGCTTAATATTAGACCCAGAGTTTTTAAGAGATTGTAACACAGATTTTGAATCAACACATAACAAAACCTGTAAAATAGGCAGAGGAAAGTCAATTAAGTAATGTAAGGCCATCAGAATGGCAGTTAGCTCTGCTGTAAAAATAGAATGATTCTTTCCAATATGGTATAGTTTTTCAACCTTTAAGGAGGGAATTATGAAGGCTGCACCTCCATCATTACTATTTAGAAGAGAACCATCGGTATATATTTTAAGATGTAAAGGGTAATTAACTGCTATGTGCTCTTTTACCTGAATACTGAGAATGTGACTACCTTTTACTTTTTTACAGGTAGAATGGTCAATGTCAAACGAAGCTTTTTGAAGTTCCCATGAAGGACTAGGAGATAAATGAGGCGAGGACTGTTTCATTACTCTGGGATTAACTTTTGACTTTTCAAAAAGATCTGCTGTGAAAGTGCCAATTGTAGTAAGAGAACAAATATTTTTGGCTCTGTTAGGAAAATGCTCATCCGATCTCGGGTAGATTTCATGATCAACATTGTTTTCAGTAGCTGAGCTTCTTATTATGTACTTTGCCAGCATTAATTCGCGATATTCATCCAGAGGCAGAACTCCTATTTCTTTGTAGGTGCCTAAGGATGAGGCATGTGATGGTACACCCAAAGCAAGGCGAAAGGCTTTACAATCAAGACTCCTAAGTTTTTTCAGTAAATATTTTGGAGCATTAAAAAAGACTTGTTGGCCGTATGTTAGTTTAGAACGAACGAGAGCCAAGGATAGATGTTTAAGAACTGTGACGTCTTGTGCCCATTGTTGTTTACTCACTACTTTTAAAAGATTTAATGTATTTCTGGGTTTTTTCAACAAATATTTAATATGATAATTCCATGTTAGTTTTGAGGTAAGATTTATTCCCAGGAATTTAACAACGGGTTTGTACTCAAGATACCTGTCTTCGAGTTTGAACTTTGGCAGGGAAGGGGAATCAGCTCCATTGTTGAAGAGTACAATGTTAGTTTTCTCTGGAGACAGTTTTAAACCATTTTCTATCATGTAAATACTAAGATTATCAAGCTCAAGCTGGTATACTTTCTTCACATAATTTAGTTGTCTTTTTGGTGTTGACTTTTTCATGGTTGTCTTCATCCACATGCAGAGGTCATCTGCATATTGAACAAGGACAACATTATTCGACAACGAACTAGGAAGGTCAGAAACCAAAATGTTAAAGAGATAAGGAGCAATAACAGAACCTTGTGGTATACCCATTTGAGGAAATCTTGGGTTAGAATATGTATTTCCAATTTTTACTTTGATACTTCTGCCACTAAGAAAATTTTTAACATAAAAGTAAATATGACCAGACAAACCAATAGATTTAAGTTTAAATAGTAATCGTGCATGCCAAACTTGGTCATAAGCTTTATGAACATCAAAGAAAGTAGCAAGGATATTTTTTCTACGAGAAAACTGATGTTTAATTTGTGTTGTAAGCTTAACAAGATGGTCTACACTTGATCTGCTTTTACGGAAGCCTGCCTGATTAACTGGGAGCACTTTATTTTTGTCACAAAAATACACCAATCTATTTAAGATAATTTTTTCCAAAAGTTTTCCTGTATGTGAAGTTAATGCAATGGGTCTATAGCTATTTATATCTTCTTTGGCTTTCCCTTGTTTTAATATAGGAATAATTACAGACTGCTTCCATAGTAGAGGAAGTGAGCCCTCTGCCCAGCATTTTTGAAATAATTCATGTAACAGTGAAATCCAGTTATCAGGTAGATGTTTTAACATTTCATTTGATATAGCGTCTTCTCCTACAGATGTCTTTTTGTTACTAAGAGATTGAATGGCATCTTTGACCTCTTGCAGAGTTATTGGAGCATTTATGTACAGTGAGTCATCAGAGATGGGATCATTATATTTATCTTTTTGCATTTCCTTACTTCTTAACCTAATCTGTGTTTGAGACAAACCTTTGTCACTCATCGTATTAGCAAACATATCAATAAAAGCTTCTCCTTTATCTGAGTTAGTTGGGAAATCATTATTTTTAATATTGATAGGATACTGGGGTAAACAAATTCCTCGCTTCATGTCATTAAATTTTTTCCATACCTTTTGTAGATCTTTATGACTACTTACTTCTTTATTACAGAAAGCAGACCAGAAATCACTCTTAGCCTGGGCTATGACCCTGTCAGTGGCTTTATTAACTCTCTTCAAAATAGCATGATTTTCTGAGGACTTGTTTCTTATGTACTTTTTAAAGAAAAAATTCTTCTCATCTACAGCTTTCTGACAGGTTTCATTCCACCATATGTTACCTGTGTGTTTTTTAGACTTCACTGACGAACGTTTTGGGATAGAGTTATCTGCAGCCATTAGAATCCTTTCTACAAACTTAGCATAAAATTCATTGATATCACTGCTTATAAAAAGGCTTGTTTCTTGTACTCTCAAGAGAGACTGAAACTTGTCCCAATTAGCATTGCTATAGTTATATTTCGGTACAATGTCCTTAACTTTGTCTATTTGCACAGAGTTATCATACAGAGTAATTACAATTGGAGTGTGGTCACTTCCTAATGTATCATTATGTGTTTCCCATGTACAATAAGGGGCTAGAATGGGTGAGATGAGGGATAGATCTATAGTGTGTTGTGTGTGTGTGTGTGTGTGTGTGTGTGTGTGTGTGTGTGTGTGTGTGTGTGTGTGTTGGTGTGTTTTCTCTGTGTGTGTGTTTTGTGTGTGTGTGTGTGTGTTGTTGTGTGTGTGTGTGTGTGCATGTGTGTGTGTTTTCTGTGTTGTTTTTTTTCTCTGTTGGGGGGGGAGTATTCTCTCCAAAGCAGACAGAAAACATTTCAAGATATTTCATGTCAACCATTTTTGTTCTGTTCATGGTCTTTTAACAAAAAAAGAAGAAAAAGCAAAGACATAAGAAGGAAAATAAAAACAAAAGTAAGTATTGAAATTTTCAGCTGGATATAACCGTACTCTTACAACAAAATACTGAAAACAAACTATACAGAAAGAAAGAATAAAACTGAAAAAAGGAATCAATGATTTAGTGAATAAATGATTTGTTAAATAAATGGATTTTAAAATTAAACTAAACGATAGCTATGTCTACTTGAAAGTGTATTCACTTACACGAATTTCTTTTAAAAAAAACTTTTATGATGAAAAAGAGACGTTATAGCAGAACTAAAAACACGATGGCAAACAAACCAAAAAATCAAGGGAAAATATGTATTAAAGCAGTTCACTTTCGAAAGCACCCATCCACATAACTTCAGCTTTCACACCACAAATCTATTTTCAAAAACCTCTCTGATCTGAAAAATCCCCGTCACAAGTAATCCCTTTGATCGGCTTCAGAAAAAAAGGACAATCCCTTCTAATTAACAGCCCAAAACCTTGATCGTCTCAGCGAACCAATCTTCCGATGATCGGGTGGCCTTACAAAGAAATCCCAAAGCCTTTCCTTTTCACAAATAAAAGTGTCTCCTTAATCGGTAGAAAAGTTTCAGTATTTTTTTAGTTTTTTTATATCTTTTCCATCCCGATTCTGTCTGCGTGTCTGTGTGTCAGTTTGTCTGCTTGTCTTTCTGTGTGCCTGTCTGTCCTTGTTGACCTATTAGAAGCAAGAGCAATAGTGACAACAACAACAGCAGCAGCAACAAGAACAACAGTAACAACAACAGCAGCAGCAACAACAGCAGCAACAATAACAGCAACAACAGCAACAGCAGCAACACATTACAACAATTACAACTACACACAACAGCACAACAGCATCAACAGCAACAGCTACAACAGCAACAACAAAAATCGCAATGAAGAAGACTCCAGACACAAGAACATTGCTATCTATAAATGAGAAACTTTGGGTGAAATAAGTCAAATAATCATCAAGCTAGAAGTATCTCACAAGTTAAAATGAAACAGCATTTGACATACACACGCACGCACACACACACAGAGTAAAAGCAGAAGCTATTGTAGTATTCTTAGCATAACGCGCGCGCGCGTGGTGCTGGGGTGTGTGTGTGTGTGTGTGGTGTGGTGTGTGTGTGTGTGTGTGTGTGTGTGTGTGTGTGTGTTGTGTGTGTGGGGTGTGTGTGTGTGTGTGTGTGTGTGTGTGTGTGTGTGTGGTGTGTGTGTGTGTGTGTAATTGAGCTTTCACTGAAACAGACAGAACAAAAATGTTAAGAAGTTTTGAGTCAACCTTTATAATTGCTTTCGCGACTTTTTGCACAAAAAGAAAACACTCAAGACGGAAAAGAAAAGCGGAGAAAAAACACTGTTTGAAAAAAACAGCTCAAAGTACGTTATTTTTAAGACGAACGTAAAAGTCAAATCAGAAAAGTACTTAAATTGATTGATTGATTGATTGATTGATTGATTGATTGATTGATTGATTGATTGATTGAATGAATGAATGAATGAATGAATGAATGAATGAATGAATGAATGAATATTTTTTCCATTCCTCAACTACATCTCCGAGGTTCACCAATGGTGAGATTTTTGCCATGACCCTTTTTGCCCACCATTAAGGTAGCCGCATTCTGACTATGGGCATGAATGACTAAATGAAGGAAACCAAATGCAAGTGAAATGTGCTTTAAACGCGTATTCAGTTAAAGGAAAGAAAAAAGTTTTCTTCAATAAAAAAAAATTCAACTGAAACAAGGAAAAGCAATGAAATAGAACAAAAACAAAAAACAAGGCAGGATGAGCGGAGAAAACAGGGGAAAAAACGAAGCAAACCTAACTAAGCCGGTTTTTCAAAAGCACTCGTTCACACTGAAGCGGGTGTGCTGGGCCTGACTTGTCAGGCGCTTAACGGCAGCGCAACGAATTTTCGCTCCTAAGACAGACGACAATAGTTGCTGTCTGAGGGTTCGACGAAGAAAAGCACTCGCTAAATGACTTAGGGCTTTGATGCTGCAAACTCAGTGACCAGCAGAAGTCCCTCTGTGATCCTCAGAATCCCATCCCAAATAACCGCTTTAACGGGTTCAGAGAGAAAAGAACAATCTCTTCTAATTAACGGCGCAAAAACTTTTCCCTCTCAGTGAACAATGTCCCGATGATCAGCTGGCCTTCCACAGAAACCTGAAAGCCTTTCTCTTTCCACACATGGAAATGTTTCGATCATCGGTAGAAACGTGTTTCAAATTACAGTTTCCAAAATCTTCATTCTCACTCTGTGTGTCTGCGTGTTTGTTTGACTTTACCTGCTCTGTCTTTGGTGGCCTTTAATGAAGCAGCAGTAACGGCGATAACAAGAACAGCATTAGAAGCAGCAAGAAGAGAGTAGCAGCAACTTCGACAACAGTTCCGATAAGGGCAACAGAGTTTTCATCAGTACCAGCAAGTTATGCGTGTGTATGTAGTAGTAGTAGTAGTCTTCAATTTTACGTCCTTCCACATAAAGTGATACTGGACGGGGTAGGGGGAGGGAATTTAAAAAATAGAAATAAAACTAAAATAATAAAAATAAAATAAATAGATAAATAAAAAAGATGATGATGATGATTATAATAATAAATAAAATAAAATAAAATAAAAATAAGATAAAGATGAATAGATAGATAGAATAAATAATGAAATTAATAAACTTAAAAGAAAACAATAAAACAAAAACCCAAACCCCTTAACATAAAATCTAATGATAATAATAACAGTTGAAATATTGTAAAAAGAAGAAGGAAAGAGAGAGACAAAGACAGAGAATAGTTGGGGGATGGAATGACTAAAGATAAATAACGATTCAAGAAAAATATGCACCAAAAAAGAATGTTAGCATGTGTGTGTGTGTGTGTGTGTGTGTGTGTGTGTGTGTGTGTGTGTGTGTGTGTGTGTGTGTGTGTGTGTGCGTGAGTGTGCGTGTGTGTGTGTGTGTGTGTGTGTGTGTGTGTGTGTGTGTGTGTGTGTGTGTGTGTTATAGTTATTGTATTATCAGCGCTATGGTATGGTCAAGCCACTGGGTGTGGAGACATACTATGCACTATTAGTTGTTCCTTCACTCATACAGTCGGTCAGTTATGCATCCTCTGTCTGCAGTGACTTTACAAGGCTGCTGCTGTCGTTCACAGCTGTCCCAGCTGCATACACGCACATCCACTCCGCTCCACTCTTTGCTTCCCTGTCTGCTACTCTCAGATCAAGCAAAGTCACTGAAGGCCATCAATATCAGGCTGCCGTCAGGCCACCCACCAAAGGCGCCCTCGCGCAATGCACAGTATGGACATACAATATCATTTCCAAACTCTCGTACTATTCTAAGTATGGGACACAGAGCATCATTTCTACACCCCAGTCACGGGGTTCTAAACAAAAGACATGCGCTCCGGAATATTTCCTCTTCTCCGTAGAACGCTTAGACAACAACTATCACTATCTGTCAAAATGAGGGAAAATGTGTTGTTCTGCCGTTACATGCCTGACAAGTCAGGTCCAGCGCATCTCACCGGCGTAGAAGAGGATTGTTACCTTTAAGTCTTTCGGGGGAAAAGGCAGGAGAATAAAACAAAATGGCAAAAACAGACAAGAAGGTGGTGACCAGTCAGAAAATGAACAGGAAGGAAACGAAGAGAGGGATAGAAAGAGGAATTCCTAGCACAGAACTTAGAAAATGTGGGGATGCTATTTATACTCACGGCCCCCTGGCATCCACATGGGGGGGGGGGGAGAGAACTTATTTAATAGCACTCCAATGTGCGTTTTTTTATCTACAAGATGCAAGATATCACAAGCCAAGCCCCATACTAAAAAGAAAATAGCTCAGCTGCTGATCTAGAGTGAAGAAGATGCCAATCTTAGAGTAGGCATTGTTGCCAGAACTTTTCTATAGACAGTAAACTTTAAAAACGGGTTCTAAAAACTGCGGCATGAAGCGTTCCAACAAGCGTACAAAAAGAGAGTTGCTCGTCATATTTCGGGGCGCATAACAATTACGGCATCCGAGACGTTCTCTTTTTTTCTATTAATGCATGATAATGATAAACATGAGAGTGGTAATGTTGATGCTACGAAGATCCGCGCAGATTTGAGACGACGTGAGAAGACAGAATTTTACACTTCCGTTCAGAATATCCCATCTCGGTGCCAGCATGGCCTGAGAGACAGAGGTAGGGGCGTGCCGTTACAATGGGTAACCTGAGCCACATCCACAACAGACACCGGGAAAGGGATGGCACCTGCCTGTGTGGCAGCAGAGGCTTCCTGTTGAATCTGCCATGTGATTCACAAGCTGGTGAAATCCGGGAATCTTCCAAAGCCGCAGCGGAGAGAGGGGAGGTAATAGAGTAAACCAGCGCTTCCCAGTCACAAGTTTACAGTGGAAGTATTCCATCCAAAGTAGAACATGCTCAGCAATCATCATCGTCACCATCATTATCATCATCATCAACAACAACCCTATTATTCCTATCACTACCCTACTACCATCACCACTAACATTATCATCATCATAAGCAGCACCAGCAGCAACATCAACATCAACATCATCATCGTCTGTACTGCTCTCCCTTCTTCTTCACCATAGTCCCCCTATTCTTTCTCCTCTCCTCCCTCCTTCTCTCCTTTTTTTTTTCTCTCTCTCCTCTTGTCTTCTTTGCTTCACCCCCCTCCTTCTCTGCCTCTTTTTTAACTTTCTGTTTTCTTCTTCCTTCATTGTTTGTTGTTTTGTTGTTGTTTGTTTCTTCTTCTTCTTCTTTTTCTTCTTCTTCTTCTTCTTCTTCTTTTTCTTCTTCTTCTTCTTCTTCTTTCTTCTTCTTCTTCTTCTTCTTCTTCTTCTTTCTTCTTCTCTTCTTCTTCTTCTTCTTCTTCTTCTTCTTCTTCTTCTTCTTCTTTCTCTCTTCTTCTTCTTCTTCTTCTTCTTCTTCTCTTTTTCTTTCTTTCTTCTCTCTTTTCTTTCTTTCTTCTTCTTCTTCTCTTCTTCTTTCTTTCTTTCTTCTTCTTCTTCTTCTTCTTCTTCTTCTTCTCTCTTCTCTCTTCTTCTTCAACTTCTTCCGTTCGTCGTCTACTTCTTTTCCATCTTCTTTACTTCTTGTTTTTCTTCTCCTTCTCTCTACTTCTTACTTCGCAAAGACGCTTTACCTTGAGTACACAACTATTGCAGGACTGGTATGAACCAAAAGGAATTGTTCGTTGTGAATTCTAGGCACGAACCATAGTGGCCTATGATACCATTTTTCCTATCCTTCATGACTGGTAGGGATGGAAACAGTAGTACTGTTACTAGGGAACTTCAGATAGGTTCAGCACTACGTGACATGGATGAATTCCACGCTTTCTTGGATACTATCATTATACTGACGTATTCCTATGGCGGGAGATATGCAAGTATATGCTGTATGCTTCAGGCGCGAGGCGACTTGTTCAACATTGTAAAAATTGATGTTCATATTGTGAATGATACATTGGCATATACCCAAAATGACAGTAACAACACACACACAGATGAAGTATATGTATTGTACATGTGTATGTATATATATATATATTATATATACACACATATAAACACATGCACGCACGCACACATTCATATACACGCACGAGCGCACACACACATTTACACACGTGCGTGCCTTGTAAGCACGCACGCACCCCCCCCCCCACCCCACCCCTCACACACACACACACACACACACACACACACACACACACACACACACACACACACACACACACACACAAAGAGAGAGACAGAGACAGACAGACACAGACAGACAGACAGACAGACAGACAGACAGACAGACAGACAGACAGAGGAAAACCCAAACATGTCAACAAACAGGAAAGGAAAACAGCACAGGTTGTGTAGCAGGGAGCCGAACTATCGGGCTACAGCATCATCATCAGCAGCAGCAGCAATAGCAGCAGTAGTAACGTGGCCAGCAGCGGCATGCAGGGAGCGAGGTAATTTGATTAATCCTGTCTTCCCTCATTAGGGAAACGCCGCCAAGATTAATTCGATTAATCGATACTTTCTCTAGTCCTTTGCGGCATTTCAGCCCCTAGGTTTTGATTTCTCTGTCTGTCTGTCTGTCTGTCTGTCTGTCTGTCTGTCTGTCTGTCTATCTGTCTGCCTGTCTGTCTGTCTGTCTGTAAGGCTGGCTGGCTGTCTGTCTGTCTGTAAGGCTGGCTGTAAGGCTGGCTGTTCGACTACATGGAAAACAAGAAAACATACGGTGGGAAAGACCTAATTACAACAAATATCACCACTCCTTAAGTAAGCTATGGGCTGTGGTGGTGGTGGTTGGGTGGCTATGGTAACGAAAGCTGTATATCTCTATTTTATAATCCACTCTCTCTCTCTCAAGCTGTGTCTGATTACACTATGTCTTAACCCACAAAGTACTCCTTAAAGGAGAGAGAGTGTTTTACAGGAGACAGAGGAAAGGAGATATCATTAGGCAGGAACAGCTTTCATTCACAACTGAAAAGAAAAACCAGTCCAAGATAGCGTTACAAAAAAAACACACCCAAACAAAGCAGTTTTCTCTCTGCTATTGCAAGATAAGAGATAGTGTTCTGGGAAACTTGCAACAAATACAGCTGGAATCCAAACAAACAAGTCGTGTGATTAGCAAACAAAAAGAAAATAACCAAGGAAGCAAACAGATAAAGAAGATAAATGCAACATTCTATAGAGAAAGAAGGAAGAACTTTAAAAAAAAACATAATGCAAAAGCAAACTATATCTGAAAGGTGATCAGATCCAAGAGCAAGAAAAGAAAAAGGAGCTATATCAATGGCTAAAGAATCAAGTTAGTCAAACGGCACGAAGTGAATGAAGGCATAAAGCTATCAGACAAACAAGACAACCGTGTTAAATTACTTAAAATCATTTCCTCGTGTGTGTGTGTGTGTGTGTGTGTGTGTGTGTGTGTGTGTGTGTGTGTGTGTGTGTGGTGTGTGTGTGTGTGTGTGTGTGTTGTGTGTGTGTGTGTGTGTTTCTGTCTGTCTATATGTGTGTTTGCGATTCTTTCTGTGAGTTTTAAGCGGTGCTTTTTCGTGATTTAGTTTACTTTTGTTTTGCATCATCTGTTGTTGTTTCTTCACTGTCCGCTTTTTATCCAGAGTGATTAACGGTCAAATCAGATGACAGATATGATTAAAACAAGCGATAAAATTGCATGATAATTTGTTAAGTTTCAATTCACCGCGGTTAGCCTCATTGATGAAGACGTGAGAAATGTTAAGTTTTAAAACCCATTTCACACAAACAAACTAGATCAAATAGAGACAAATAATTATGTGTATATTTACAAAATAAGAAGAAAATGAACTGTGGGAGTGATAACAAAGTCACAACAGTGTTAAAAGGCAAAGGTAAAAGTGTCCCTTAATTCTTTCAATCCCATAGACCTATGAAGTCGTAGGGGAGGAAGGCATCAGAGACCTCAGCTTCTCTAGGGGCCAGCATATTGAGGGCGGCACCCATCTCCTCTTCCTTGCTGCTTTACCTTCCCTGATCTGACCCTAAAGAAGCAGGTACCCACTGACAGCTGGGTGAACTAGGGGGCTGTACCGAACCAATGGCGCGCAAACAATCACCTATCCACTTGGTAACCGCGCTCGATGCTACTTTACATTGGTTAGGGGCAAGCGAGTGCTCTGATCACTGAGCTATCCTGTCCGCACAAGAATATTTTACTCTCCTTAAATGGGCAAGAAGGAAGAAGGCAGGCACAGAAGAGTATACATCGTCATTTTCAAATCAAGTCCCATTCGCAAGCCTCGTCTGATTACATTTTCTTTTACCCAACAAACTGTTTCCAAAAGAAGCAGGAGAGAGTATTTTAAGGGCGGAAAGGAGCCAGCGACTGTCATTAAGCAGGCCAAACCCTTCATTCACAACGAAAAGGGAAAAATCATACAAACACTGTATCACACAAAACATCCAAACAGCTTTACCCGTATGCAAATTTGAGATAAGGGAAAGCATTCTGAGGAAAATGGAACTACTGGAAAAACACGGGCAAAATCTAAAGAGACAAGACGTGTAATCTTCAGACAAAAAGATGGCCAACAGAACAAAAAAACAGAGAAAAAAGACTGGCTGCATCCTAAAGAAAACAGCAAACAGAGAAGAAGAAAAAACTGAACAAACTGGACCCCAAGCACGATCAAATCAGACACCAACAAAGAGAAGGAGAGCTGCATCAACGTAAAAACCTAAGTTAAAACAAACAACACACACACACACACACACACACACACACACACACACACACACACACAACACACACACACACAGAGAGAGAGAGAGAAGAGAGAGAGAGAGAGAGAGAGAGAGAGAGAGAAGAGAGAGAGAGAGAGAGAGAAGAGAGAGAGAGAGAACTAAACAAACAAAACTTGCATCAACATGAATGAAGGCAAACAGCTTCCAAGCAAATAAGACAAACATGCCACTTTGCTTCAAGCTATTTCTCCCTGGTTTCATGTGCGCGAGCGTGTGTTATGTGTGTGTGTTCTGTCTGTTTGTCTGTGTCTGTGTTCGCGCATGCGTGTGTGCGTGCGCGCATGCGTTGCGCGCGCGCGTGTGTGTGTGTGTGTGTGGTGCATGCGTGCTAGCGTGCGTGCGCGCGCACGTGTGTGTGTGTGTGTGTTTCTTTTCTTTTTGTTTGTTTTCAGTGGTTTTGGAAAGAGTAGCTTTGTTTGGTTGCAGTTTTTAGGAAGGGTGCATCATATTTAATCTGAAATCTTTGTTACAGTAAATATGTGAAACGGTTAATAGGAATATTTTTCGTTCCTCGGCTAGAGCTCCGAAGTTCACCAATGGTGAAAATTTTGCGTATGTGACAGTTCCCCCCCCCCTCCCCACCACCTCCACCATTTAGGTAGCGGCATTCCTACTTCGGCGATATTGTCTAAACATGATATCTGCGCGCTTGCGTTATCTCAGATTTGTCATCGCTTCCTACCGGCACGGAATGGCGAACGGGTTTTAACATGTGTGCAAGATGTTCTGCGTGCATTCGCACACTGAACCTAAGTTTTTTAGTCTCATTCGAAGGACTTTTTTGACATTCATTCCATTTTCTCGTCAAACTGGGAAAAAAGAGCAAACCTGGGAATCGAACCCAGACCATCCTGGTACACTTGATAGACAATGAGCGTTTTAACTGCCTTGCCACCTTCCTTCTTCAACAATGGTAAAATAAAATAAATAACAGTAGAATTTCTCTGAAAAATAACAGAATGGGATTTAACTGCTAAACGATGCACATCACCATTTTTAAATGACGCGTCCCCGAAGGCGAAACGTGGCTACCTTCAGTGGGCAAAAACAGTCGCGTACGCAAAATCTCACAACGGTGATCCTCAGACCAAGTTCTAACCGAGGAACGTGGGGGAGGGAGAGAAAGGGGATCAATTCTCCTTGCAAGACCCTGTGATACATGTTCTCTTACTCGCAAACTATGTCTGCAAGAAGCGAGAGACAGATTGAGGGGGGGGGGAGAACAGAAGAAAGGAAATGACATTAGGCAGGCAAAACTTTTGATTAAAACTGGCAAAGAAAAAAATAGAATAATAAAGAGAGGCAATACCATCAAATAAAACATCAAAGCAGCTATGCCACTGTAAGACGGGAGATAGCATTCTAAGAAAAATAAAGAGTAGGTCGGAAAAACACAGCAAGTTTTCAGCAAAACAAAGCGTGTGATCTTTAGATGAGAGACAAATGACCAATAAAATACACACAAACAATAACAAAAAACATGCCTGCTGTAGTCTAAAAAGAAACAACAAACAAGTAAGACAAAAATAAACAAACGACATCTACAACTCGATCAAATCAAAACTCAGCACCCAAAAAAAGAGTTGCATCAAAAAATATTAAATAAACACGCAGGGAAAATCAGGAAGCAGGTTGCAAAAACATGGCTGAAGACAAAACGCTTTCGAGTAGACCAAATAAAAACACGCTAACTTGGTTTAAGTCATTTCCCAACGGTTTTTTTGTGATGATACCGTTAGATAGTGATGTGTGTGTGTGGTGTGTGTGTGTGTGTATGTGTGTGTGTGTGTGTGTGTGTGCGTGCGTGTGTGGTGTGTGGTGCGTTCGTGCGTGCGTGCGTGCGTGCGTGTTGTGTGTGTGTGCTCTTTGGTTTTCATTGGTTTATTTGTTTTTATGGTGTGCTTTCTTGTTATTTCTTTTACCTTTGTTTTGCAAAACCGTCTGTCTTCATTTTATTGTGCAATTCGTCTGAAGAGATAAATGATCATATTGTGTGATTCAGAAAAGCAAAACACGATAAAGTTAGCGATGAAAAAAGATCACAAAATGCAAAGTGCCGTCACTTCACAGCAGCGGGTCTTAGTGATTCAGGGGTTAAAAAATGTTTTTTTAACCAAATTCTCACAACAAAACAAAACATATACAAATCTGTTGAATTCAGATGAAGGAAAAAGCTATAGAAATGATAACACCCACCCCCGTGAGGATGCCGGAGGCCTTCAGATAAACGGCATCTGGAAATTCTTTGCTAGGAATTCCCTCTTTTCTATCCCTGTCTTTGTTCTTGCCATTTTTGGTTTTCTTCCTGTTACTTTCTGTCTATTCGCTGTCTTCTTAGTACATTTCTCCAGCCCTTTCCTAGAAAGACTTAAAAGTAACATATTTCTCCAATGCCGAGTCTTATGCTCTGGGCCTGACTTGCAGAGCTTAACGCAGCCCAACCATTTTGGCCACATGACATAACAGTAGTTGTTGTCTCAGCGTTTCAGTGAAGAATGAAGAATGACACAATCACAACAATATAAACTCTCCCATCACAAGCCGCCTTGGACGCAGTGGTTCACGCCTGGGTTACGGACTGGAAGGTCGCGGATTCAAATCCCATAATGAGATAGGATTTTTCTGACTCGGGCCGGCTCCTACCCAGAGTGAGTGTGCTGTGGCTCAGTGGGAAGACAAGGACCACACAGTCAAGCTTCACCCACTTTACGGATGCAATTTGAGATCGTTCTCTAATTACCTGACCAACACCGTGCACGCACTGGTGGATATATCATGATAGGAAGTGTAGATTGCAACCCTGTCAAGTTGTCTCAAAGCACATGCACTTCCAGAGCAGCAGCATTATATCATCCTCATCACCACTGGTCATCATGCAGTACAGAAAATTGTCTCTGATTCAGAGGCCTCAGTTGGTCTGGTCTCATGGTGTTCTCAGATTCGGTTCCCCATACCCTGCTGTGCCAGTGGTGAGTTTGTGTCAAAGCCTTTGGGGTTGGGGGTTCATGAGAGACGGTCTTCGGAGGGACATTGTGGTGGTCGCCACCCCGGGAGGGCGTCTCACTCAGTCTGGCTCCGCGACTGACAAACTACTGTTGTCCGTATGTGGTGGTGTGCTGCGTATGTTAGCTCAGAACAGGCGCCACTGAACACCACGAAAGTGACCCAGCAGCAGTGCAGGGCCCTTCTGGCTGGTGGCCCACTAAGCATGACATAGGTGGGCTCCCTGTGGACTTCCGACTCTGCGAATACGACATAACGATATGGGAATGGCTACAGCGGAGAGATTGACGTGAGCAGTGTGAGAACAGTGGGACAGGAACATCACAGATGATGAGGCAGCAAAACAAGCATAATAGAAAAAAATACATGTATACAATATAAATATATAAAAGTATATCAAACTCCTTGAATGGGCAGAAGGAAGGAGGCAGACAAGAAGACATACATCGTCATTTTCAAACCCAGCCCAACAGTAGTGCTGTCTGAACGTCAGACGACGAAGAATAAGAAATTCAATCTCGTCCGAAAACTTCGTCTGATTATATTTTCTTTTAAGCCGCAAAATAGATCCTTACAAAAACTACAAATCCAGACACGGTATTTATTAACAGAATAGAAGCTAGGAAAGGCCATTAAGCAGGCAAGAGCCCCTGATTAAAGCTGGAAAAGAAAAAACACAGTCAATGATAGCAAGACAAACATATCCAAGCAGTTTTACCCCTCGCCTTTGTCAGATAAAGAGACAGAATTCTGCGGAAAACAGCAGGCTGAAAACAGCACAGCCCAAATCTAAACAAACAAGATGGGCGACATTCAGACAAAAATCCAACACCCAAAGAAAAAACTGAACCATTAACAAAGAGAACAGCTGTACTACATCTGAAAGACAAGCAAAAACCACGAAACAAAACAGAACAAAGAAGACTTACAACATGTAGATCAAAAACCAACAAGGCAAAACAAAAAAAGCTCTCTCAGCATAAAACCCCAAGAAAACCGGCAAAGGAGCAAGCTAAAGAAAACCTGCAGCGACATGAATGAAGGCGAACAGGGCTCCTTCAAGCAAATAGAAAAACATGCTAATGTGGAAAAAGCCATTTCCCTCTGCATGTCTCTGTCTCTGTATTCTCTCTCTCTCTCTCTCTCTCTCTCTCTCTCTCTCTCTCTCTCTCTCTCTCTCTCTCTCTCTCTTGTGCGTGCGTGCGTGCGTGCGTGCGGTGCGAGGCGTGCGTGCGTGCGTGCGTGCGTGCGTGCGTGCGTGGGGGTGTGTGTGTTGTTCTTTGATTTTTGTCGGTTTGGTTGATGATTATTGTGTTTTTGTGTTTTGTGTTGGTTGGTTGGTTGGTTGGTTGGCTGGAGAGATTGAGATGGGAGTCGTTTTAAAAAAATCTTCTACTTTTTTTCTTTGACTTCGTATTACTCAGTTTTAAAGTTCAGTTTTATAAAACGTAGTTTAGATGAAACATCAGTTTAATAAAACATCAGTTTTTCATAAAACGTTAGTTTATATGAAACGTCAGTTTAGATAAAACATCAGTTTTCATAAAACGTTAGTTTATATGAAACGTCAGTTTAGACGAAACATCAGTTTACATAAAACATCAATTCAGATGAAACGTCAGTTTACATAAAACGTTAGTGTAGATGAAACGTTAGTTTACATGACACGCACAAACAAAACGCCACAAAATTAATCATAAGAATTCCTCATTTTTTTCCTCATCAATTAACAGAAGTCAACCTCCGTAATAACGAAGCGGTAAGAAATACTGTTGTAATTGTTTTGAACCAGACGAACTTCCACACAAAAAACAGACCTTAATGTAGACAGCGCGTGTTTTCTTACGGTTTGTGAAGGCAAATAAAAACGATGATCAGAGTCTTAGCATAAATACAAAATATCACATTTCCTTGAACAGGAAAGGATAGGTAGATATACTAGTTAGACATTTTCCAACCTATTTTTTGTCGAAGCCTTTTCTAATTATTTGTCGGCGGGGCTATAAACAAAATGACTGGATTGGATTGGATTTTTTTAAAACTCACAGCATGTATCTATAAAAAGCAAGACAGAAATTCAGGGGATAATTGATCAGTATACACCACAAAGCAGGTAAACTCTTGGATTTAAAAAAAAGGCGAAGAAATAGCAGAAAACTAGCATCACGTTCAATATCATAGAAGCTTTGCCTTTCTTACATAAAATATTTGAAGTGGATAGCGGGAATAATACAATCCACACTGTAGAAAACTCTGAAAACAAGGGGAAGGGGTTGAACAGATAAAGGTATAAATAGCTCTCTTTCAAGTACGTTCTTCCACTGATTTTGAACAAACGGTGGCATACACAAAATCTCACCATTGGTGATCCTCAGAGCTCTAGCTGAGGGACGAAGTAAATCCACTCCTCTTTGCAAGCCTCGTCTGATTATATTTCCTTCTAACTCACAAAATGTGTCTGTAAGAAGCAAGAGACAGCATCTTAGGGAAGAACAGAAAGCGAAGAAAATCATTAAGCAAACAAGCCTTGATTTAAAAGGCAAAAAACAGAAACAATTGACATCCCACAAAATATTCAAAGAGTCCTAACCCCATGCCTTTGCAAGATAAGGAGGGATAGCATTCTGAAAAAACTGGCCGGCTTGCAAAGACACAGACAAAATCTATACAAGCATGTGAGACAAAAGCAAAGAATTAACAAAACAACCAAGCAACCCAGACTGCTAGATAGAAATAACAAATACACATGAAAACAAGTATGCCAGCAAGACCCCCAATATGATCAAACTCAAAAACCAATAAAGCAGAGAATTGTATTAATATAAATGCCCAAGTAAGCGAACAAAAAAAATAAATGAAACTCCAGCAACATCAACGAAGACAGACAGCATTCAGATAAACGAGAAAAACATACTATGTTAGGCTGGACCCTTTTTTTACATTCCACACTGTGTATGCGCGTGCGTGTGTACGTGTGTGCACGCGCGCGTGTGTATATGTGTGTATATCTGTTTGTCTGTCTGTCTGTCTGTCTATGTATCTGTCTGTCTGTGTCTGTGTGTGCGTCTCTCTGTCTGTTTGTCTGTGTTTACACTTCTTTATGCGTGTGTATAGGCACGCACGGTGCGTATGCCAGTGTGTTGTGCGCGCGCGCATGCAAATTAAAATCCCCGCTAGAATATACGGCAGGCTGCCCATTCTTCCATTGCCCGAGCCGAAGGAGAATGGCCACATATAAACCAGGAGCAGGAAGCTTTCATGGGAATGAATATTTCATAGCCCTTTGTGGTTATGCAACAACTCTCTCTCTCTCTCCTCTCTTCTCTCTCTCTCTCTCTCTCTCTCTCTCTCTCTCTCTCTCTCTCTTCTCTCTCTCTTTTCTTCTCTCTCTCTCTCTCCTTTCACTAAAATTTCATCTATTCCTATATTTTCTGCTTTCTTTTTCTCTCCATATCTCTATCGCTCTTTCATTCCCTTCTGGAAACTCGCCTATCTCCAGCTATCTGGCAAAATCGCAGATATGTTTCGTCTCAGCTTCTGCCTCCTGTTCCGTCTGTAAAATTGCAGTGTGTGTGTGTGTGTGTGTGTGTGTGTGTGTGTGTGTGTGTGTGTGTGTGTGTGTGTGTGTGTGTGTGGTGTGTGTGTGTGTGTGTGTGTGTGTGTGTGTGTGTCTGTCTGTCTGTCTGTCTGTCTGTCTGTCTGTCTGTGTGTCTGTGTATGTCTGTGTGCATGTCTGTGTGTGTGTCTGTCTGTTTGTGTCTGTCTGTGTGTGTATATGTGTGTCTCTGTGTCTGTGTGTGTGCGTGTGTGTGCGCGCGCGCGCGCGCGTGTGTGTGTGTCTGTCTGTCTGTCTGTCTGTCTGTGTCTGTGTGTGTATGCATGCTCGCAGTGTATGCTCGTTTCGTGCGGTTTGATTGCACGCATGCTGTCTCTATTATCAGGTAAAGCTTCATACAAAAGTGATTTTACTGTTATTATCATCATTATAATCATCATTATCATTATCGTTGTTGCCATTATCATTCTTGTTATTATCACTGTTGGTTATCATATCATCATTGTCATCTTCATCATCATCCTCATTATTTTCTTCACCAGCAATACTATTATCTCAGCTGGTGCAATGATCTAAGGAAAGATCTTTGTATTGCATATATATCTTCATTTTTGACATTATCATCTGTCAAGGGATTTTTTTTCTTAAGCTCTAATCTTAGTGTTGTAAATTAGCAGAAGATTTTCGTTTTGCTTGGTATCATGACATCTTTGACGACAGTTCTCCAAGGCAAGGTAAGTGGCAGAAGGAAAAGAGGCAGACCACCATCATCCTACATTGCCAACATCACTGAGGTCAGTGGTCTGGGAGGGCTACAGGAGATGGTAGAACTCAGCAGAGACAGAGAAAGATGGCGAACACTGGTGGCATGACAACTGCCTGACAACTGAACCGGTTCCTCGATCTGAAAGAAAATTGTAACTTTGCTTGGTACCATGACCTTACAGGAGCTTTTAGCTTGCTTCATTAAGTCATTTAACAGGAGCTTGTACTTTTGCTTTATTCCATGAAAGATTTTAGTTTTTTACCATTCCAAAAAATCAACACATTGAATGACAGTTATAAAAAGACCAATCTAATGTGAGAGATGCAAAAACGTGCATGACCTTAACATCATTATTATGCTGGCTTTAGCTAATGATCAAACAAGCTTTGTTCTACAAAGTCTTCGTGCTAAGAAATACAATTAATCAACATTAGAAATTGCTCACTCCGAGTCGTGATAATTATAACGTTGAATTCTGTGAAGTCACATATTGACTATGATTGAGAGCCACGGCAAGAGTAGTAGAATTAACAAACATTCCTAAATCATACAATGCACTGAGTGGTCACAGTCTTCTTGTCAATACACTGAGGCAAGCACGAAGGGTTATATCAACGTAAACATGCACGAAAGCACACATGCCTGTATTTAGGCGATGGACACGAACTGACTGACTGACTGACCATCGATCGCTTCATTCAAATCAGTCCTCCACATTATATAGTCCCTGCAAGAGCAAAGAGGAGAGAGGAGAGGAGAGCGAGAGATAATGGGGTGTGTGTTTGGGTAAGGATGGACAATGCAGGCCTTAGTCTCTCTCACCGGTGCTTGGGGTGGTATTGATTGTGGGTAGGAGACTCCTCGTCTTTGTTGCTCAGCGATATGTTATTCCACACCTTTGACCCCTTTGTGCGTCTGTTTTTCTTAATTTATATGCGTGTATGTGTGTGTGTGTGTGTGTGTGTGTTGTGTGTGTGTGTGTGTGTGTGTGTGTGTGTGTGTGTGTGTGTGTGTTATGTGTGTGTGTGTGTCTCTGTCTGTCTGTCTGTCTGTCTGTCTGTCTCTCTGTCTCTGTCTCTCTGTCTCTCTCTCTCTGTTCTCTCTCTCTCTCTCTCTCTCTCTCTCTCTCTCTCTCTCCTCTCTCTCTCTCTCTCTCTCCTCTCTCTCCTCTCTCTCTCTCTCTCTCTCTCTCTCTCCTCTCTCTCTCTCTCTCTCTCTCTCTCTCTCTCTCTCTCTCTCTCTCTCTCTCTCTCTGTATATAATAATCTCCATCGGTCTATCTATCGGTCTGTCTCTTTATCTCCTTCTGTATTCAAATGATCATTACGTTCTACAGGTGTGTGCATTTGTATGAACATTTGCGCATGTTTCCGTGCGTGTGTGTGTCTCTCTGTGTGTACGTGCGTGCATGTTGTGTGTATGTTGTGGTGTCTGTGTGTCTGTGTGTGCGTGCGTGCGTGCGTGTGTGCGTGCGTGTGAGTGTGCGTATGTTTATACCTACACGCATGACATAAACAAAAAGATAAAGAAGGAGACGAGAAAGAGCGGCAGAGACATGTTACAAGATTCCAACAATCCCCACATCCTTTCCTTCAGTAGCACAGTGCTGTGCAGAACTGACCATCTTCCCTAGGCTAGTGCCCACAGCCCCCTTCACAGGCATTGCAACCACTCAGCTTTTACCACTTTGGCTGTACTGGCTGAAAACACTCTCCTGCTCTAAAGTCCTTGGAACTTGTGGTTTTGTCTAACACATTCACACTTTTATTGTATGAGCATTTCTGAGATAGGGAGAGACAGACGGACAGACAGATAGGTAATGACTATGAGGGAGACCGTAATACAAATAGATGGTGGTGTGTGTGTGTGTGTGTGTGTGTGTGTGTGTTGTGTGTGTGTGTGTGTGTGTGTGTGTGCTGTGTGTGTGTGTGTGGTGTTGTGTGTGAGGGACAGAGGGGGGAAGGAGAGAGAGAGAGAGAGAGAGAGAGAGAGAGAGAGAGAGAGAGAGAGAGAGAGAGAGAGAGAGAGAGAAGAGAGAGAGAGAATGAAACACTCACACAGACACACACACACACACACACACACACAACACACACACACACACACACACACACACACACATACAAACACATAGAGAGAGAGAGAGAGAGAGAGAGAGAGAGAGAGAGAGAGAGAGAGAGAGAGAGAGAGAGAGAGAGAGAGAGAGAGAGAGAGAGAGAGAGAGAGAGAGCAGTGTAGCACAGCGGAGAAAGACTAGCTCTCAGCTCTTTAACACACTCCGAGCTATAGAGCACTATCAAACCAATGCAAAATATGGCCTCTGAGCTCGATTCTGCATAAACTCTAGAATTTATCATTAATTTTAGGCATAGTGTACGTTGGCACGAGTCAAATCCAAGAAAACTGATCCACGCCTGATTCGCTGGTGTATACTTCTTTCCTTTCACGCACTTTTCCCAGCTGTGGTATATTTGTATATACATCAAATATTGGTGTCTCGTTTTAGTAACACACACAGCACGGCATTCTGCTCCAGCTTCTTCCGCAAGAGCAGCAATTAGGACCACCCCCACCACATCACAACACCACCAGTTCTTCCGTCCACCCCCTTCAGCTCTCCCCCCCCCCTCCAGACAGCTGTAGGACAGTGATGCTGAGAACTGACCATCTGCCATGACAGCTTTTAACACCATGCATGCCATAGTGGCCTTACCGCCTCTACAGGGTTCAGGGTAGATCTAATGGCTTTGTCTGGCACAATGAAACTTTGGTACACTCCATATTGTTCTGAAAGAAAGCGAGACAGACGGACAAACAAACGGAGAAAAAGACAGAGGATGAGCGAGGTAGGAAAATAAAAGAAGAGGTAGTGAGAGAGACAGGCAGACAGACAGACAGACAGACAGACATCTAAACAGACAAAGACGCACAGAGAGAGAGAGGTGGGGGAGAAAGAGAGACAGACGCACTCAGAGAAAGAGAAAGACAGAGAAGGAGGGAGAGATATTGAAAGACAGAGACAAGGAGAATGGGTCAGACATATAGACAGACAGACAGACAGACGGACGGACGGACGGACGGACGGACGAGCTGTAAGACTGTGATGTTAACAATTGGCAGTCTGTACATCCTGTCCACTGCCCCGTTGCCAGGTGTTACAGCCCCTCACCTCAGCTTTTCACGCTCTGCTGTACCGCCCTCACAGTCTCTGCTGTGCTCCGGTATAAAGCCTAATGGCTGGGTTTGACACATGGATACTCCAGTTACAGTACAGTTTGTGGCACTTCTGAAAGACGACTGAGACGACGACAGACAGACAGACAGACAGACAGACAGACAGACAGACAGACAGACAGACAGAGGCAGAGAGAGCGATAGCGGAAAGAGACAGAGAGAAAGAGATAGACAAAAGGGAGACAGACTGACACAGACAGAGGTAAAGAGGGGGACAGTGGGAAGAGACAGAGAGATCGAGATAGAGACAGACAAGAGAGAGACAGACAGACAGACAGAGAGGGGCAGAGAGAGACAGAGAGAGACATGGCGAGAAGAGACGGACAGAGACACAGAGAAACAGAGAAAGAGATAGACAGACAGTCAGACAGACAGTAAATAAGAGAGGCAGGGAGGGAGAGAGGAGGAAGTGGAAGGAAGAAAAAAAGACAAGAACAAGACAGACAGACAATAACCTGCAGGACAGTGCTGTTGAGGACTGACCATCTCCACACCATGCCTGGACAGCCAGGTCCCCGCTAACATCCTATGATGACAGCCCGGGCTCCAGCCACACCACACACACCCTCCAGTTCACATCAGTGCTGACTCCACTCCGCCCCAAAAAGTCCTTAGGATGAGACTAGAAACCGAGATCCCGTGTGCAAAAGCACACAGAACATGTTGCCCCCGCATTTAAAGCTGTTCTTTTTTTTATTTCATTTATTATTTCGAGGATAATGGAATAAGCACTCATGTGCTTTTTTACATCCAGTCCCTGCGTGTATGCAGCTTTATCAATTTTGTCATCCGTTTCCACCTGCACACAATGGCCTTTTCTTCCGAAAGGAGAAACAGGCTTTAACGTGTGCGCAAGATGTCTTTTCGAAATGCTAGGCCATGTATGCCAGTGGGAACGGACGACAAAAGTTACAAAACCGCATGCACATGGGGAAAGCATGTTAAAACAAAATAACTAAGCAAATTAGTGCTTATCCATTATCCTCAACTAAAAGAATTTGAAATTAAAAAAACAGACATATGCACTGGGCAAGTGACAGCCATTACCACCCCCTCAGCCTCTTACTGTGTAGCCTGAAGCACGGTCCAGGGAGCATGGTCTAATGTCTAATGGTTTTGTCTGGCACACTCACACTTCACTAACAGTATACTGTGTGTGTCTGTGTGTGTCTGTGTAAGTTTGTAAGAGAATGGGGGATACAGACACACACAGAAAGACATCCAAAAAGACGTGAGAGACACACAAACAAAACAGAGAGAAACAGAGACAGTCAGAGAGAGATGAGACTTGCGCCAGAGACTTTAAAGACTGCAGGACGTTAATTGCAATATTGCTCTCCTGACCCTCCACGTTTTGTGGTCACTTTGGGCTTTTTGTAGCCTAATTATCCGCTGCTGCATTAAAAAGTCTGTTATGTCAAAGCAAAGCAGTATATTATATTTTCTTCGTTTTACATAAGACCGTGGTCAATTCGATGAGCATTTGACTCATACAGTAAGTGGAATAAAGATTGTAGACCCAACTTACTAAGTACAAAACATACAAGTGAATGAAAAACAGTCGTGACACTATAATTGATTTGTGAATAAAGTATTGATCAGGTTCAGTTGCCAAGGCTCATGCCAAATGCTCATTTTCTTTACACTGATGCACTTCTGACGGTTGAAAGAGTGTGGACAAAACCGTCTGTCTGCTACATTCAATGCAAATTCTGAATCAATCTGATCTCCAGAACGCTGTCTGTGAAATAGCAGCAAACACGATTAACGCTATCTTGACCGGCTGTCTTCTTCTTCACCCTCTTTAAATTGAAAAGCCATTGAGGCACTAGCATTGCATGCACTGAATTTCCCAGGCAGTGTGCTGTGAGCAGATTAACTAGGAACATAACAACAACAGGGGAAGACAAATGATTTGTCATTTAAATGGAGCCCTTATCTCACACACGATGCTGGCACCACTCACGGAGATCAGACGATGTGGCGGCAGCACAAGACGCCGCACTATTTTACCCTGCACTGTGTGTTTGGCTTAATAGCTCTCCCGCGACCTCTGAGACCCGTGTCCCTATCGTGCGTCTGTTTTTACCTGGTCACATTAACATTTCTCTTTCTGCAGCCTTACACTTCCATTATCTGCGTTATGATTACAAAGTAAACATGACTGTTTACTCCATGCTATGATTGCAACAAAAGATGACTGCAAGATGCCGATGGATGGGGGCGGCAGCCATTGTTGTTGCTATCTGAATGAAGGATGGCAGACATCAAGCCACACACAGGCAGGCCAGAATCTTTATCATCCATCACGTGTTAGCTCTTTGGGTACACCAGACACACCAATATCAAGCTTATCTTGACAGAATAACATCCTCATCCTTCAACAGTGTGGTTTTCAGTAAAACTGCTCTATGAAGCAAACAGATAGCCATTCTTCAGGGAAGCACCGCCAAGAAAAGCTGAAGGGAGCACCATGACTTTTTTCTCTTGACCTGGAACACCATGAAGCCCAGAACTGCATTTCATAAATCACCCAGATGTCAAAGGCCAGCAAACTGCAAAGAACAGGACAACATCTGACACAACAGAATGTTTGATATATAGTTTATTCAAAAAGGGGTAATGGTAAAGGTGTCCCATAACCTATGTGGTCGTAGGGGAGCGGGGTTTCAGAGACCTCAGCTTCTCTAGAGGCCAGCATATTTAGGGAGGCGCCCATCTCCTCTCCCTCGCTGTTTTACCTTCCCTGACCATAAAGAGGGCAGGTAGCCATTGACAGCTGACCATGAGCTATCCCGCTTCCCTAAAGGATTTACAAACCGAATATGCCTTCAAGGGGCCACCAGTCAGGAGATGTAGAGGAGAAGGAAGAGAAGAATGAGGAGATGATGGTCACAATGTAGAAGGAGCAGGAGGAAGAAAGAAAGAAAGAAAGGACGACACACAGAGACACGACAGACAGAGAAGAAAGAAAGAAAGAAAGAAAGAAAGAAGAAAGAAAAGAAAGAAAAAAGAAAGAAAGAAAGAAAGAAAGACAGAAAGACAGAAACAAATAAAAAAAGAAAACAAAACAAAAAAAAAACAAAGAAAAAAAGATAAAAAGAAACAAACAGGAAAAAAGAAAACCAAGAAAGAAAAACAAGAAGAAAACAAGAAAGGAGCAAGAGGAAGAAGAAGAAGAAGAAGAAGAAGAAGAAGAAGAAGAAGAAGAAGAAGAAGAAGAAGAAGAAGAAGAAGAAATACCACAGAAGAAACTAATCATTCCTCTATTGGTGCGCAAAGGACATCCAGAAGGGAAATTAGGCAAAATGTGTTTTCAAGACTCACAAATTCTCTCCACTCTCAAACTTACCTCCCTCCACTCCCGTCCCCATCAACCCCCCCCCCCCCCCCTCTCTCTCTCTCTCTCTCTCTCTCTCTCTCTCTCCCTCTCCCTCTCTCTCTCTCCCCCCTCTCTCTCTCCCTCCTTCCCCCCAAAAAGATATCTTAAACTCTTTATCCATTAGCTACTTAGTCACACAACGCTCGCCGTCTCGTTTCGATCCAGAACCCATTTTTGCAGCCTTCCTCCGCCCCCCTGACAGTCCTCTGAAGCATTAGCATTCAGGAAGCCAGACTAACAGATAAACAATTAGAGAGGTAGACCACAGACGGAGAGACAGACTAGAAGACACACAGGCAGACAGGCAAGGAGATAGACAGACAGGCAGGCGAGCCAACTGAAAGAGAGAGGGGGGAGGAGAAAGAGAGTTAAGTCGATTCAAATTCTTTTATTTCGATAAGTAAAACAACCAAGAACCCCTGTGTTGAGAGAGAGGAGAATATATATATATATATATATAAGGGGAGAGAGAGAGAGATATATATATATATATATATATATATATATATATATATATTAGAGAGAGAGAGAGAGAAAGTGAGAGAGAGAGAGAGACTTCAGACTTTTACTATACATCGGCCTAAGGCCACAATATAAAAGCAAATTAGGCATAAGGAATGGTACATGACAAGAGGGAGAGGGAGGGGAGAGGAGTGAGACAGACAGACAGAAGACAGACAGACAGACAGACAGACAGACAGACAGACAGACAGACAGAGACAGAGGCAGAGGCAGAGACAGACAGACAGACAGACAGACAGAGAATCTGGAAGATTGCAGCATCTCTAGAAACGATAAAAGTGGTAGTGGGGTATTACAGAAATGTACCCTCTTGTATTATCTTCTCCTAACATGTAATTATTGGTCACCGCTATCAAACTTCATTTTGTTGGTATGTCAGATATAATAGGGTTTTTTTAGTCATGCAATACTTATTTCATTGTGCCTATCTATGTTACTGCATTATAGCACTTTGGACTATTTCAAGGTGAAGTGTTATGCAAGTTTTCAGTTATATTAAAGTACAATTATAGAAATAACAGAAATATATGTCAGAAAGTGTCTGATGGTGACCTGTTTTGGGGTGACGAGTCATTTTTTTAAAATTTCAACGGTGTACTAAAAAGAAACCTATTCTCAAACTGTGCTTTACAGTATCCCCGTGTAGTGCGACCAGTTGAGCAGAGATTTGAAACATTATCAGTAAAACAGGCATGCTATGAGAGAGAAAGAGACAGAGGTCACATACATACATACATACATATACATACATTACATACATTACATACATACATAAACAAAACACACACACACACACACACACACACACACACACACACACACACACACACACACACACACCCAAACAACATACACACAGCGCACACTTACGAGCGTGTACACACACACACACACACACACCACACACACACACACACACACACACACCACACACACACACACACACACACACACACACACACACACACAACACACAGGCCGGAGAGATGGAGGAGGACGTCAAAGCATCACCCCGCACCAAGAACCCCCGTGTTTTAAAGCTCGAGGACAAAAACAAACAACAAGCAAAAGAAAAGCAAACAAAACATCCATGAATTTCTTTTTCCCCTAAAACTTTCTAGATTGCATGTGGCAAGCCGCCAACACTTCACCCATTTCTTACTTTTAAAAAAACCCAGCAAAGTTGCAAGAACTTTTAGGGGAATTCTTTGAATACATGTACAAACAGTTCTTAGTTTCAGCCAAAAGCACTCAGACAGTGCATGCGTATCACTATGCAAGTTTAAACATTCTATCCAGTCTTCAACAATCTTCATGTCCAGTTTGTGTGTTTGTTGTAGTTTTACGTGGAGGGTTTGGTGCATGTTAGTATCTGGGGGGGGGGGGGGGGTGTCTGAGAAAAGTATGTGCAATTGCATTCATACCCGCCATGCATTTTGTTTGTGTTTTCAAAGCTTACAAGCTCCCCCCCCCTGGGCTAAAGCTAATACAAAGATTATTACACTGTGTTCTGTGGTGTTTTCTCTGCTGCGCGTCTTTATTTGTAAAGTGGTTGCTGTTGCGTTCTGTCGGTTGGTTGGTTTGTTGACGGGTGTGCGCCCTCTGTTGTTTTATAACGCTTTTCTGGCTGTATGCTTGTTTGTGCGCCCTCTGTTGTTTATAACGCTTTTCTGGCTGTATGCTTGTTTGTGTGGTGTTGGAAGGGTGAGGGGGGGTTATATGATGTTGGTTTTTTGTGCTTTGTGTTGTTTTGTAGTTGTGTTTCCTGCTGTGTGTGCTTGTTTGTGTGTGTTATGTTTGGGTGTGTTTGTTTTCTGCTTGTTTGCACGATGTTCAGTTTTTGTGCTTCCTGTTGCTTTGCCCTGTTCCGCCTTCTTTGTCTCTGTCAGGGTGATGGTTTTTCTCGTTGTTTGTATTGTTCCCTATTGTTTGCTTCTTAATCTGGGTGGTATTTGTATTCTGGCTTTTTTGTATTGTTTTGCACCATTTTCTCTCGTCTGGTATTTTCATGTAAGGCTGGATTTTTTTTCATTGTTTTGCATTGATTTGCCCTTTCTGTTGTTTTTTCTTGCTTTCGGGGGGAAGGATGCTGGGGCGTTGTTTTTTGTTTGTTTTCTATTTGAAGGATCATTGGGTTTGGGATTTTTCCGTTCCATGGCTAGAGCTCTGAGGTTCACCAATGGCAAGAAATTTGTATATGCGACCGTTTACCCACAAGTAGGGTAGCCGCTTTTCCACTTCGGAGATGATGTCTAAACACGTCACCTGTGTGCGTGTGTTTATTAAAGGTCTTCATTCATTCCTGCAGGTACGCAGTGGCCTACTCAATCGAAAGGCAGAACGGGCATTCAGCGTGTGCGCAAAATATTCTACGGTTTAAAGTCTCATCCGAAGGACTTTTTGTACCCTCCAGGGGAAAAGTTTCCTCGAGCAGAGGTCTCGGCGGTGGCTCAAATCCGGGCAGTAGATCACCAGCTCAACGCTTTCACCACCAGGCTATAAAACAATAAATAAAAATAACAAATAAACAAATAGTCATTGTCCTTACGTTCTGACACTGCATCCCGAGTCATTGTCCTTACGTTCTGACACTGCATCCCAAGTCATTGTCCTTACGTTCTGACACTGCATCCCTAGTCACTGTCCTTACGTTCTGACACTCCATCCCTAGTCATTGTTCTGACACTGCATCCCAGTCATTGTTCTGACACTGCATCCCTAGTCATTGTTCTTACGTTCTGACACAGCATCCCTAGTCACTGTCCTTACGTTCTGACACTGCACCCCTAGTCATTGTCCTTATGTTCTGACACTGCATCCCTAGTCATTGTTCTGACACTGCATCCCTAGTCATTGTTCTGACACTGCATCCCTAGTCATTGTTCTGACACTGCATCCCCAGTCATTGTTCTGACACTCCATTCCTAGTCATTGTTCTGACACTGCATCCCTAGTCATTGTTCTGACACTGCATCCCTAGTCATTGTTCTGACACTGCATCCCTAGTCTTTGTTCTGACACTGCATCACTAGTCATTGTTCTGACACTGCATCCCTAGTCATTGTTCTGACACTGCATCCCTAGTCATTGTTCTGACACTGCATCCCTAGTCATTGTTCTGACACTGCATCCCTAGTCATTGTTCTTACGTTCTGACACTGCATCCCTAGTCATTGTTCTGACACTGCATACCTAGTCATTGTTCTGACACTGCATCCCTAGTCATTGTCCTTACGTTCTGACACTGCATCCCTAGTCATTGTCCTTACGTTCTGACACTGCATCCCTAGTCATTGTTCTTACGTTCTGACACTGCATCCCTAGTCATTGTTCTGACACTGCATCCCTAGTCATTGTCCTTACGTTCTGACACTGCATCCCTAGTCATTGTTCTTACGTTCTGACACTGCATCCCTAGTCATTGTTCTTACGTTCTGACACTCCATCCCTAGTCATTGTTCTTACGTTCTGACACTGCATCCCTAGTCATTATTCTGACACTCCATCCCTAGTCATTGTCCTTACGTTCTGACACTGCATCCCTAGTCATTGTTCTTACGTTCTGACACTGCATCCCTAGTCATTGTTCTGACACTGCATCCCTAGTCATTGTCCTTACGTTCTGACACTGCATCCCTAGTCATTGTTCTTACGTTCTGACACTGCATCCCTAGTCATTGTTCTTACGTTCTGACACTCCATCCCTAGTCATTGTTCTTACGTTCTGACACTGCATCCCTAGTCATTGTTCTGACACTCCATCCCTAGTCATTGTTCTGACACTGCATCCCTAGTCATTGTTCTTACGTTCTGACACTCCATCCCTAGTCATTGTTCTGACACTCCATCCCTAGTCATTGTTCTGACACTGCATCCCTAGTCATTGTTCTGACACTGCATCCCTAGTCTTTGTTCTGACACTGCATCACTAGTCATTGTTCTGACACTGCATCCCTAGTCATTGTTCTGACACTGCATCCCTAGTCATTGTTCTGACACTGCATCCCTAGTCATTGTTTTGACACTGCATCCCTAGTCATTGTCCCACCCTTCCTTTCTCCCCATTGTGTCCACTACTGCCCTGTCAGCGAGCCTAGCCCCAGGACAAAAGGCCAGTGGTCATTCCTCATGGACAAGGACACAATGGTCAGACATGGAGTTCTAACCAGCCATGACGGCCTCATAGCTGAAGTGCCTCACGTGGAATGCTGACAATGCTGACAGAAATCAATCAGAGCTAGTAGCCTTTCTCTGTTCAAGTACATACAACTCCTAAGATGCTGATCATTGTGGTACGTCTGTCAAAAGCCTGAAGTAACAACCAAGACGTTTCTCTCCAAATCGGTATATGGGAAGAACCAGGGAGATTTTATAATGATGATAAAGTGTCTGTCTAAACTAGTCGAAGGGAGAACAAGAATGAAAAATGGTGAGTGAGTAAGTGGTTGAATGAGTGAGTGAGTGGTTGAGTGAGTGAGTGAGTGAGTGGATATATATATATATATATATATATATATATATATATATATATATATATATATATGTATGTATGTATGTGTACGTATGTATGTATGTATGTATGTATGTATGTATGTATGTATGTATGTATGTATGTATATATAATACGTGCGCGTGGGGGGGGGAATCTACATTTTATGTCCACTTTCACTCATATCAATCAGGTTTTGTTATCTTAAAAGAACTGTAACCGAATCAAAAGCAAACTTTCCCCCAGTTGTTTTTCCAGTGACATCATCTTAAGACTTAGCGCTGTTTGTAAGCTGCTCTCCATTCATGTATTCCAGGGCACGATACAAAACCTAGATTCTTGGACTGTGCATCTCACTTTCAAACTCCAGTGAAAAAGCACAAAAAGTATCATTCAGGAAAGACCACTGAGGTTTTACGCACAAATGA
>CM060323.1:63013833-63018833 GCA_030674155.1 Stramonita haemastoma | reverse complement strand
AATGTACAAGTAGCGCCAACATTTCAGTGCAGTGCCCGCAGGAAAGAAAAACAGCGCAAGAAGCCCCACAACCCAGCAATTGTCACCAGGAAATCAAAATGTTCTGTTTATTTGGAATTTGTTCACTGGTTGCCTTATTTGCGGTGTGCGGTTTTGCTAGGTTTTTGTTGTGTTGTTGTTTCTTTTTTTGTGGTTTATTTAGAGAGTGGGTGATGGTTGCTTGGTTTGATTGCTGCTGGGTTTACACAGCTGACTGCCTGCCTGTCTGTTATGAAACACGGCCTGCATGAGGCCACCACGTCAGGGGGAGGGGAAGGAGGAGGAAGAGATGATTGTGGTGAAATAGGAGGATAAGGAGGAAATGAAGAACAATAACAACAAGAGGAAGGAGAACAAGAACAAGAAGAACAACAAGGGAAAAAAACAAGAACTAGAACAGAAGAAGAAGAAGAAGAAGAAGAAGAAGAAGAAGAAGAAGAAGAAGAAGAAGAAGAAGAAGAAGAACAACAACAACAACAACAACAACAACAACAACAACAACAACAACAACAACAACAACAACAACAGCAACAACATTTTGATGTCGTAACTTCTTCTCTAAAGACCCTCAACTTTTGTATTTATAGACTAACTTTACCATCCTTGCATTCTTATGAACTTTTGCTCTCTCCTTCACTCTCTGTTTTTTCTGTCTGTCTTTGTTGTTTCTGATGTTGTTGTTGTTTTCAGTTATGTCAGGGAGCACATCTACACAGGACAAAGGACTGGTGGCCACGCCTTAGCTCCCTTTGGCAGACTGCCCGGAAATGGAGAGAACCATGCGGGATTGAAGCCAGAAGACCCCACACCACCACCCGGAAATAATCAACAGAAATCAATGCTCCCCCCTCCCTCCCCTCCCCCCAAAATTGTTTTTTCCGTTGATTGTTTGTTCTCATTTTTTCACCTTTGTAGCTAGCTCGTTACCTGTACTGACGGTGAAATGTCACATCACCACTTTAGGACAGATGACAATATTTACAAAACTGCATACACACGGGGACCGGATGAAAAAAGCACATGATTGCTTATTCTGTTATCCTCGATATAAAAGAATAAATAAATAATAATAATAAAATAAAAATAGGACGGTGGAAGGACGGTGGCAGGATGGTTAAGACGTTCGCCTGCCAATAATGTAAACCGCGAGTTTCTGGGTTCGTACCCAGCTCGTCCTTTCTTCCCAGTTTGACGAAAAAATCGAACTGAATGTCAAAGTCATTCGGATGAGACTATAAACCGAGGTCCCGTGTGCAAACGCACGCAGAACATCTTGCGCACACGTTAAAATCCCGTTCCACCTTTCGGAACAGCAGGCCATCGTGTGCCGGTAGGAACGGATGACAAAATTAAAAAAAATAAAAATTCCAGCATGCACACAGGTGTCGTGTTTAGACACCATCCCTGAGGGGAAAAAAATAATGGGTAGGCGCTGCACTTGTGGCGACGCGCTCTCCCCGGGGAGAGTAGCCCGAATTTCACGCAGAGAAATCTGCTGTGACATAAAGTGGTATAAAATAAAAATAAAATATAAAATAGTCCGTGTGTGTAGTTCAGATAAAATCGAAAAATACGAGACCTACTTAAAGCTTGTTGTGCTGACACAAATCTATAAAGAAAGTTCTACGTGATTTAGGGCAGACAGTAAAACTGCTGTGTTTCTGAACATCATATCAACTGAAGTACTTACAGAGAGGTCTATAGATCTCAAACACAAGGAGCATAAAAAGCATATACCACAAAAACTGAATGCTACACAAATTTTGTTTCATCTTTCGACATCAACGAAAACGGCGTTTATTGAAAAAAAGTTTTAAATAACAATCTGAATTTTATTGATTTTCATGTTTTGTTCATTGGCTCAAGCTGTCCGGTTGTTCACCAATGGTGACAATTTGTGTATGAGACCGTTTGCCCCCTATCGAGGTAGCTGCATGTCAACTTCGAGCATGATGTTTGAACACGATACCAGTGTGCTTGCGTGTTTTTTTCAAGTTTGTCGATCGTTCCCGCAAGCGCTCCATGGCCCTTGTCTCTTTGAAGGTGGAACAGGACTTAAACATATGAGCACATTGTGTGTGTGTGTGTGTGTGTGTGTGTGTGTGTGTGTGTGTGTGTGTGTGTGTGTGTGTGTGTGTACGTACACGATATCTTGGAACACAGGGCTGAAATCTAATATGCTATATCATATTTTTTAACAAATTCCCATGATGCAGTAACTATGTAAGAACACAAAAAATCAAGAGCACAACGCCAAACGTGTTTGGCAGAACAAACGGATTAGTTTTTATTCAAAATCTTCTTCAGGCTAAAAAGATGTCAAAATGACATTAGATAAATGGTAATTATGTATTTGTTCTTTTAGATGAGAAGAAGAAGAAGAAGAAGAAGAGAAGAAGAAGAAGAAGAAGAAGAAGAAGAAGAAGAAGAAGAAGAAGAAGAAGAAGAACAAGAACAAGAACAAGAAGAACAAGAAGAAGAACAAGAACAAGAAGAACAAGAAGAAGAACAAGAACAAGAAGAACAAGAAGAACAAGAACAAGAAGAGAAGAACAAGAGAAGAAAGAAGAAGAAGAAGCAGCTAACAAAGCAGAGGAGGAAGAGTAACAGCACCAAAAGCAGCATCGCCGCCAACAATGAAATCAATGCCTGAAGCATCTGTAAAAAAGAAAATAATAACAAAAGAAGACTGATAAAAAGTAAAAGAAGAGGGGAAAAAAGCTCCAATGCATAAAGAAAACTATAAGAAAAAGACAGCAGTATTCATGACAAAACTGATGGCATCATCATTGCAGATTACAGCTGGTCCCCTCTTCTACACGACATGCGTGCACAAGCACAGTTTTCTGCAGAGCCAGGACAGCCAGAACTTTGATTGCTCTTTGCTTCATAAAAAAGAGAGGGAAAAACCGACAGCAAACGAGAAAGATGTGCTGTGTTGTGTTGTACCATGTCAGAGATCACAGTCTGGTGATACGTTTTATATCTTAAGCAAGATTTGTTTGCATACAATGACTTCACACACACACACACACACACACACACACACACACACACACACACACACACACACACACATATATATATATATATATATATATATATATATACATATATATATACACGCACGCACGCATGCACGCACGCACATGCGCGCGCGCACACACACACACACAATACACAGAGAGACAGAGACAGAGAGACAGAGAGAGCGCGCTACTCAAAGACAGAGACAGCGACAGAAGCAAATACAGAAAGGCAGATGGCAAAACTAGTACAAAAGATACACACGGACGGACGGACGGACGGACGACGGACAGACAGACAGAACAGACAGACAGATAGACAGATAGACAGATAGATAGATAGATAGATAGATAGATAGATAGCGGGAGGGAAGGAGGGGAGGGGAGGGAGGCACTCGAGACGGAGACAGACAGAGAGCATTAAGTGACTTTTCCTTTTAACCAACCAAATAACTCCCCAATTAGCGACAGAGGCAAACAACCAAGCAATCGTTTAGCCAATCAACCAGTCAACAAACGAGCCACCAGTCAACAACCAATCAAAGATGTTGCCAAGCAATCAACCCCCCCCCCCCAACCCCACCTGTAACCAATTAAGAAAGTACAAGACAACTTCTCAAGTGACCCATTCCGAAAACAATAGCCAGCCTACCAGCCAACCAATCAAACAATTCCTAACAAACATAACAGTTTGATTTCCTGGCGAAAATTGCCAGGCTGTAGGGTTTCGCGTGCTTTTTGGCAGGCACTGAAAATGCTTGGAGCTACTTTTCTATTCAAAGAATCCCCCAAAGTTCTATAACCTGGCCATTACTCGTGCCCAACAATAGCTAGTATTTGTGGGTACGGTACGGTGGGGGTGGGGGTAGAGACTTGAATAGGCAAGTTAGAATTATTTCTGTGACAATGTCTTCGCCATTTTTTTCTGTATTATTTTTTTTTATACTCACGTCGAAGGTCATTTCTGTTTTCACTTTTTCTTCTGTCTGTTAGTCGGTCTGTCTGTCTTTCTTTCTTTTGGTTGCTTTTTTCTTGTTTTTTTGTTTTGTTTTTGTTTTTTTGGGTGGGTAGTGTTATGATATACCGGTAATGCCTAAAAATGACGGAGACTGGATGTTAAAAAAGTACATAAATGTTAATCGTTATCCTCAAAATAAAAGAGTTTTGTCTTGCCTTGCCTTGGCAATTCAGATACTGTAAAAATGCATTTCTTTCTTGGAAATAGGAGGGATGGGAGAGGATTTGGGAAGAGAGGGAGGGAGGGAGTATGGTGTAAAGAAGATATAAGCCTATCTTGTTACCCTCCATGAAACGTTGAAATTGTAGCGTATTCTCTAGTTCGTCTCTACCACTCCTGTATTCTTACAACCATTTCTTCTCTCTCTCTCTCTCTCTCTCTCTCTCCTCTCTCTCTCTCTCTCTCCTCTCTCTCTCTCTCTCTCTCTCTCCTTCTCGCTTTCCCTCCTGCCTCCTTTCTTTTCTTTGCTGTTTTCAGGCATGTCACGGAGTATAATTACTAAGGACAAAAGGCTGGTGGCCACGCATTACCTCCCTTGGGTGGAATTGGCCGGAAATGGAGAGGGCGGTGAGGAAGGCCTCAAGCCCTGGCCGGAAATCATCAGTGGAGATCAACACCCCTCCCCCCCCCCTCCCCCAACTTCTCTTTTCTGGATGGGTTGCTTTTTTGTTTTGTTTTGCTTTGTTTTGGGTTGTTTTTCTTGGTTGTTTTTTTTTGGGGGGTGGAGGTTGCTTGTTTGCAGAGTGAGGGGGTTATTTTGTTGCTTTTCTTGGAGGGGCTGTTTTGTTTCATTTGCTGGACTGGTTCTCAGCATCTGCTCATCATCAATGTAGACAGTCAAATGTCATGTTAACACTAAAGTCTGTGTTTGTGTCACTGAGACGAGCTCTCCAATACTCTGTAAATGTAAGTGTGCT
>CM060323.1:63006333-63008833 GCA_030674155.1 Stramonita haemastoma | reverse complement strand
GGTTTCTTCATTGTCAACATCATACCATTGTACTTTGTAGAATGTCCATAAAAATAAATACAGAGGTATTAGACTGTAGATAAGCTTATTATTTGTTTATTCATTTATTTATTAAGTTATCTCGATGATAAAGGAATCAGCATTTATATGCTTTTTTATATCCAGTCCCCCAGTGTATGCAGCTTTGTCAATTTTAACATCTGTTCCCACCGTCACACATTGGTCTATACTGTATGAAAAGTGGAACAGGATTTAACTTGTGCTCAAGATATTCTGCGTGCGTTCGCCCACGATGCCTCAGTTTATAGTCGTATGGGGAGAGTGGAGCATTGTTACGTGACTTTCTCTGTCCTTGATGCTGGCAGGTACCTCTCTACAGCTAAGGAACCCTAGTATAGAGAAGCCACGATGTACAAGGGTCACTCATCTGCAAGGCTTTCACGTTCAACTCATCCTAACCTTGTTTGAGAGGAGCGAAAGTCCTGAGCTAATTTGTCCCCTGTAGAATGTCTGCAGCCTAGTCTACTCCATTCTGTTCCAAATACTGCTACAAGCACCACCACATACGCGATTCCCTGGTGACGTGGCGATGGAATGCAAGTGGTCATCTAGCAATCACCAGAGTCCACAAGTTTCAGCAGGAAAGATGCAGTTAGGCAGCTACTACTTTACTACAGGAGGTCAGCACCTACTACTTTCAGAGGTCAGACATATGATTAAGAGGAAGTCAGCACCTACTACTGTAGCTACAGGAAAAATTAAGTCAGGTTCGAATGGTGTAATCTGTAACTGGGTGGTCCTCATTGCGTCCCTTGCGAAAGAAACACTAGCGCAACGCTGTGTCACTAAAATGGAACACACCAGTGAGTTGTGCATGTACCTTGGGTGGCAGTCCTAAGTCTCTCCTTATACACTTGACTATCATAGTGAATCTCAGTCTGTATATATAGTGTCTTCACAAAGGCCACATTTCCTTTAGCTGTGGGCATGCTTCGGTGCTGGAAGATTTCTGCTTAGATTGAAAAACTAACTTATCTGAACTCAGAAATTCGAGAGAAAAAAGAATGACATTATCGTCAAAAAATAGTAGTTGCCTGTCCTCAAGCTTGCTATAATAATGTACAATTAAGTGGTGCTAAATACAAAAAATACACAAATGTTTTTGATACACAAGGCAGAGAGGAAAGCCTAAATTAACACATTTTAAACAATGAATCTGTTTACAAACAACAACTGAAGCCAAAAACCCATACAGAAGCATAGTATAAGTAAGAAACAGCCCGGTCATTATCACTGTTAGTTTCGGAAAAAAACAAAGGAGCAATCTGTTCTCCATCTCTCTACAACTCGCCACAGCCACGTTCCCACCATTATCAACCCCTATCCCACTAACACACGTGCACACACACACACACACACACACACACACACACACACACACACACACACACACACACACACACACACACACACACACACCCTAACCATCTGCTGACTTCCCATTCACACCCTGGCTGCAGTATGGAACAGACCAGCCGTGTCCCCCTCCTTGCACACAAACGGCAGCAGCAGCATCATTGATCCCCTGCAGTTCCCTGCCCTGCCAGCCCACCGTCATTCACAACGGTTCCTGCCACCCCGGGTGGAAAGCGGGGGGACACGCAGGGTGCTATGTTACACGGGTAGTTTGTGGCAGCGGTGTCGTTACTAATGGAAAATCAGTTACCTGGGTTTCTCTCTCTCTCTCTCTCTCTCTCTCTCTCTCTCTCCCTCTCTCTCTCTCTCTCTCTCTCTCTCTCTCTCTCTCTCTCTCTCTCTCTCTCTCTCCCTCCCCCTCCCCCTTTTAAGAAAGGCTTCTCTCTACCACATTAATGTTTGCCACATTTTACGCGCGTTACGTATGTGCCGAACTCATTAGTTTGTATCCTTTTATACGAAACACTAGCACCCAAACCACCACTCCTGGTCTCATAAGAGTAAGCCATTGTGTGCCAGTAGGAACAGATGACAAAACTGACAATACTGCATACACACGGGGACTGAATGTAAAAAAAAAAACATGAGTGTTTATTCCATTATAATTGGTAGAAAAGAATAAATTAATAAATAAATAAATGAATAAATAAATCAATAATAAATAAATATGGATTGAGAGAAATCTAGATTTCAGATGGGAATTAAACCGGCTACATCAAACTGAAAACTTGTGTATTACCACTGGAGCCCTGGTCCAGCACTGTGGTGTGTTCTCTGCTCTGTGCTGTCCAACAGCAGGAGTCACACACAGGACAGCTGTCATCAGTCAGGAGGGGCCATCTCCTCAAAGGTTACACATGGAATCTTAGGGGAGTGAGAGAGAGAGACACACACACACACAGAGACAGAGACAGACAGAGACAGACAGAGACAGACAGAGACAGAGAGGAAAGGCTGACAGAATGGCATGCACTGGTCAGACCTGAGCTATGTGAAGGACGTGTGTGGTGAATTGACCATCCAC
>CM060323.1:62998833-63001333 GCA_030674155.1 Stramonita haemastoma | reverse complement strand
GAATACTGGTATAGGAAAAGATGAAACAATTTCATTCTGTTTAACTTTTAAAATACTCCTAGTCTTACTTCTTCCTGAAGATACACATTTTTATGTGCTCGATAAACCAATCGTTCCTTCGTTCGATCAGTTATCATAAAGGAGACAACGGAGAAGATGAAAGGTCTGAAAAGGCCACAAAAAGCATGGCTATACATGGGCAAGAAAAGCTAACCCAATTTTGTCTTCAGCAAAATCCATTTTAGATTCTGTCTCTTGCAATTAGGAGATAGAACCTGAGAGGAATGGAAAGATTCCTTCCACCGCTTCAAGAAACAAACGGATATTTAAACAGGAAAAAATCAGAAGAGACAGAGAAAAGCGAACAGAAAAAATATCATTGGAGAGACACAGAATGAATGAATAATTGTATGGCGGCTGAATGATGGACTGAATGAATGAATAAATTGTATGCTGGCTGAATATTGACTGAGTGAATAATAATTGTATGCTGCTGAATGATTGACTGAGTGAATGAAAATTGTATGGCTGCGAATATGGACTGATGAATGAATAAATGACAATGCTGAAAGATGACACAACTACAGTAAGTAGGAATGCAAAAAACTTTTTCCGTCGATTTCAAATATTTCGGGAATAAAACAGTTCTTTTACATGAGAAAATATCTTTAATACAAATAGTACTATTCTAATTTTCAAAATGTCGTAAATTTAGGACAAACTCAACATCCTTTCACTTTCCACCTGTAACACACACACACACACACACACACACACACACACACACACACACAACACACACACACACACACACACACACAACACACACACACACACACACACCACACACACACACAAAAACACACACACACACACACACACACACACACACACACACACACCACCACACACACACACACACACACACACACACACACACACACCACCACCACCACACACACACACACACAACACACACACACACACAACACACACACACACACACACACACACACACACACCACACACACACCACACACACACACAACACACCAAAACACACACACACACAACACCACACACACACACACACACACACACACACACACAACCACAAAACACCACACACAACACACACACCATCAGCAGCAAATCGCAGATCGGTGTCTGCAGCAATACACAGGGTCGGGGTGGTGTCGGCTTACAGACTACACAGGCCCCCTCTGCCTCCCTCCCTCCCCCTCCCTCCTTCACCCCCATCTGACAGCAGATGTGCAGACGCATACATCGGATAGCACGTCCCATCTGCACATCCTGTCCCGCCTCTCATCTCTTTGGCTTCTCTTCTTTCACGGTGGTGTTTTCTTCAATATCATTTTTAATTGTTATTTCTTTTGTTGCTGTTTTACATGCATGTGTTGTCCTTGTTCTATATCAAATGACAGACATGCTAGGATAATGAACAGTTGGTTTTAAATTAATTTTTGTGGGTTTTCCCATTCTTAATTCTGTGGATGTTTCATTTGCATCATATTTTCGCTGTTTTATTATTCATTTTTTATTTGTTGTTCTTCGGCTAGAGCTGTGAGGTTTTCCAATGGTCAGATTTTGAGTATGCTACCGTTTTCACTCACAATCAAGGTAGCCGCATTTCAACTTTGCAGATGGTGTCTAAACACAACACCTGTGTGCACGCAGATTTTTTAATTATGTCATCGTTCCTACCGGCACAAAATGGCATACTCTTCCGAAAATTGGAACCATTTTTATTTCGCGCAAGATGTTTAGCGTGCTTTCCCGCTCGGGGCCTTGGTTTACAGTCTGATCCGAAGGACTTTTGGGAGAGTGGGGTCCGTGCTATGTTAACTCCAAGGTAAAGTTCCCTAGAGCAGGGGCCTCAGTGGTGGATGGATCCCAGGCCGTCAGATCACCAGCACAACGCTCTGACCACTGGGCCATCTATCGATACCCTGCCACCTCTCCTTGTTCTAGCTCAAAGACCAGCTATCCTGGCAGTCTGTGTTGGTCTCTTATTTCAGTGTTTCTGTTGAGTGTTAGTTTTCGGGATGAACTCTCGGCGCAAAGACAAATGCTGGCTGAAAGTGGTCAGCCCTAGCGCAACTGACATGTGTTGGTCATGCAAACAGAAACACGGTCAAATCTGATGACGACAATTCTCCACGTTAAGGTTGAGGGCAGAAGAAAAAAGAGGTAGATCACCAACATCCTACATTGCCAACATCACTGAGATCAGTGGTCTGGGAGGGCTACAGGAGATGGTAGAACTCAGCAGAGACAGGGAAAGATGGCAAACCCTGGGGGCATTGTGTGCAGTTCCTACGGACGACAGCGGAGATGGAAACGGTTAAATTGAGTTGTTTTAGTTTTATTTCTATTTTTATTTCTTTTCGTTCTTCTTCAAATAGCGGTTATGTTTGTAGAATCAATGCAAGTCTCTTGTCTCAAAAGTGCTTACTTTTGCTGTTTGTTGTGTTGTGGT
>CM060323.1:62983833-62991333 GCA_030674155.1 Stramonita haemastoma | reverse complement strand
TCTACAGAAAAGAGCTGTCAAACTAATCCAATTAAATCCTGATACACTGACCACCATCAACTACAAAGAACTAGATATTCTTCCACTCAAAGACAGTCTGCGATTCAACAAGTGTCTAAAGCGGAAAAGCCCATAGGAAAATTGTAGAAAAATTTCCTATCCATAAAAACAGGCCTACTCAAAGTGTTTCTGCCCAGGCCCAAAAATAATCTCTATTAATCAAGCCTTGTTTATTCAGGAAGATCATTGTGGAATAATCTACCTCTTTTTGAAAATCAGCTCCTTCAAAACAAACGTTTAAGAAACTTTTGAATAAACATCTGATGGATAAATTTTAAGTCTACCTTTATGTTCGAGGCTAACTTACGTTTGGCTGCTTTGTTGTTATTCTTTCTCTGCCTTGTTATTTTGTATTTTCATTATTCATATGTATGACTTGAGCTTATGTTGTACTGTCTTGGGTTTGTTTCTTTGTTTTTTGCTCCGATAGACTGCTTGATAAGAAGGGCAATTGCGCTGCTTATTCAATGTACCATCTGAAAATAAAAGTTAAACTCACACACACACACACACACACACACACACACACACACACACACACACACACACACACACACACACACACACACACACACACACACACACAACACACACGCATCTGTCAATGGAATCGTACAGACTTCGGCTAGGAGAGGCCGGGTGTCCTCAGAGACTGGGTGATCACTCTAATGATGGAGGGGGGGGGCCTTTAGGGAATCGCTGCTCTGTCCAGTTCTCATCATGGTTAGCCAAAGACCTTGGCTTCTTGGGGAGCTGTTTCAAGGTCGCAGTGTATCGCAGTGTGGTGTAGTGTAGTATACTGTATTGTTCTGGATTGTACTGAACCGTACTGTATTGTTCTGTATTGTACTGTATTGTTCTGTATTGTACTGAACTGTACTAAACTGTCTTATCCCTAGATATTGATCCACACTGGTACCTGTCTTGTTGCTGTGCTCTTTCATCATTATTATTATTATCATTATTATCCTCATCATCATTATTGTTATAATTATTGTTATTGTCATTATTACTATCATCATTATCATCATAGTACCATTACCATCCTTATTGTAAGTAGCAGCAGTTGTAGTATCCTAAATATTCTCTCTCTCTCTCTCTCTCTCTCTCTCTCTCTCTCTCTCTCTCTCTCTCTCTCTCTCTCTCTCTCTCTCTTCATCGCCTGTCTCTGCATCGTGTGATGTTGGCATCTGTGAGTGCAGGCCTGCATACCTGCGTGTCCCTGTGTGTGTGTGTGTGTGTGTGTGTGTGTGTGTGTGTGTGTGTGTGTGTGTGTGTGTGTGTGTGTGTGTGTGTGCATGCGTGCACGTGTATTTTTTTATTTATTCTTTTATATCGAGGATAATGGAATAAGCACTCATGTGCTTTTTTGTATGTATGTGTGTGTGCGTGTGTACACGTGTGATTGTGTACGCGTGTTGGCACACGTATGCGTTCGTGTAGAAAGCGCACGTGTGCGTGGCGGTATTTTCATTCGACATCTGTTTGCATCGCGCCGTGTGTGAAATCGTGTGTTCACAGGCGAACGCGTACACAGAACTGGATGGAAGTTTAATTTCCGGTGGCCATACGCCCAAGCCAGTGAGGCGTGGCATGATGCATCAAAGACCTCGGTGAATGGACAGGACTTGCAAGAAATAGCCCCCCCCCCACACACACACACACACACACACCTCCCTTCCACCGCCTTTCCTTCCTCAACCAACCCCCCCCCCTTCCCCAGCCACAAGCATCGTTCTTCCATTCTTCCATTTGTCTTAAGGTGACGTTGACACTAACCCAGTATTGGCGGTAGGCAGGTAGGTCAGTTTGGAAATGCTATTTCCTAGTTTCGTAACGCTGGAAGAGAAAAAAGGATTAAGGCGCATTCGTGTCTACCGGTGTTATGGCATACTGTGCCACACTGAACTATGCCGTGCCGTGCCATACCGTGCTGTGCCATGTCTGATATGACTACCTTTTGCCATCGCAATGAGAACTGAGAGGGGTTGGTGTTTTTGTGCATTTTTTTTGTTCTTTGTCGGAGTGTGGTCTCATTGTCAGTAGTGGATGTCTGTCAGTGTATCGTGTAAGTGTGCCTTTAGTTTCTGGACGTGTTCTTACGCGGTATTTTCTTTTTTCTGGTGGTTATCTGGTTTCTCACGAAAGGTGGGGTTGGTTTTTGTTTTATATTTAGTAGGCTGGCTTGTTTGTTTGTTTGTTTTTGTTTGTTTAATTTCTTGTTTCATCATCTCTATCCAATCCAGTCCAATCATGTTGTTTATAGCCCCGCCGACCACACAGGCCATATCGGGGCTCTCATCTCGTCATCATCACTATCGATGCCACTACCGACGAAAGAAGAATAACAACAACAAAAAACAACAACAACTAAAACAAAGCAAAGAAGAGCAAGACCCACAAGAACAAAAATTACAAGAACAAGAAGAACAAGAACAAGAACCAGAATAAGAAGAACAAGAAGATTGGGGGGGGGGGGGTATTTGTAGCATCCTATACCTATATCTCTAAAACTACCAAGTTTCACTTCAACTATCCACAACCATCAAAACACCACTTCTGAGACTAGCAAACCACAACGCAACAAAACCTGGTCACCACCAGGCCCCCCACAAAACCAGACCCTGCACGCTGCTGAATCGCATCACCAGTACTCAGTACAGCACTGTGCTATCCAAACTCAGCAAAGGCAGACTATGAGCCACTAAAGCCCCACCCTCACCTTTCCTCCTTCCACCTTCTCCTCCTCCCCCCTCTTCCCTCTAGTACAGCCTCCTCCCCGGCACTAATGGCTTATTTTCGGACCCAGACTTTGTGAGAGGCCGCTCTGGAATGGAGGTCATCGCTGTTTTCTCCGACGACTGCTCTCCATAAATCATCCGCCATCTTCAAAAACTTTCGCGGACACAATGTGACTGCAGCAGACACGGCAGTGAGGAAGACGAGGAAAGTGGGTCATGTTGCTGCTGCCGTCTGCTGCTGTTCGGTATGGTGTGCAGGAAAGGCCGTGGAAATCTGAGACAGGAGGTTTGTTTGAGTGATGACTGGGAGAGTGGAGGGTAGTCTATTGATGATATGTTGAAAACTGGGGTTGAAGACATTTGATAGCTTCTGTCAGTCTTTTGTGTGCTGTATCTTGGCATTCACCAGGATTGAGTGATAGACATACAGTTGAAATTGTAGACAGGTAGCTGACAGCTACATTGTCAAAGTTGTGTTCGTACTGTGGGTAATACTACTGTGTGGTTCTCTCATTCCGATTGGCAGCAGACAAAAATTAATCATGTTGTTGTTGCTGTTGCTATCTTTGGGTTTTTTCTTCTGTTTCTTTTTCTTGCTTTGTTTTTTTTTTCCTTTCTTCCTTCTTTCTTTTTCATCTTTCTGTTTATTGGTGTTTCTTTCGTTCTCCTTTTTTCTTCTTTCCCTTTGTTCTTTTTCTTATTTCTTTCTCTTTCATCTTCTTCCGTTTCCTCTGTTTTTGACATTGCCCTTGTCATCTGCACATTCATTTCATCATTATCATCATCATCATCATCATCATCATCATCATCATCATCATCATGTATGGGATTACATAGCGCTGAATCTTGTAAAGCAAAAAATCAAAGCGCTTACATTCAAATCAGTTGCACTCATTTAATCATCTATGTATGAATAAACAAACATCAATATCAAACACATACACAAATACATACATACACACACACATATATACACACACACGCGCGCGCGGCAGAGTGAAGACAGGGATGCTGTTAAAAAGTATGGACAGATTATGGATGTTGCATCAGTAGACAGATAGCTTCGAAGTGCACTTATGAGCTGTAATTGATAAAAGCAAGGCTGGCAGGTCTGGGTGATGAAGTTTTGATAGACAGTGTGCATGCTCTGCATCGGATTCAAATTAATGCATATTTCATGACAGTTATTGTTATATATATATTACTAATTATCACTTTTACTAGCTTGGGTACAGTCGTATCTCCAGATATTTCTCACAGTTTACCGCAATACTGTACCACAATAGTACAGGTAAACTTAGTCACGATCCTTCAAGTCTGCCTCTCAATCGCGCGTAATATAAGACAAAAATAGGAGTGCATATTTCTGGTTACCGTGACTTACATGCAGAAAAAAGCGTCCAATTGCAGAGAGAAATACGTGACAATTTGAAGCCTGTGCAGACCTCTGCATTCCCGGAATTGCTGATTTATTAAAAAATGAATAACATAAATAAGCATTACACCACCTCTGACCTTAACAACATCTGTAAAGTCGGCTCAAAATACAATAAATGACTATTAGTATTACTGCTGCTGCTGCTGCTGCTGCTGCTGCTGCTGCTGCTGCTGCTGCTGCTGCTGCTGCTGCACTACTACTACTACTACTACTACTACTATACTACTACTACTACTACTACTACTACTACTACTACTACTACTATACCGGCAATAATAGTATAAAAAAAAATAATAATAAATAAATAAAATAACAATGATGACGATGATGATTGGTGATGATTGATTACGATGATGATGATGATGATTAGATGATGAGATGATGATGATGATGATGATGATGATGATGATGATGATGATGATGATGATGATGATGATTTACGATGATGATAGATGATGATGATGATGATGATGATGATGATGATGAAGACGACGGCGATGGCGATGGCGATGATTGCAATTATCATTGATGGTGGTGTCGCTACTGTTATTCTTGTTATTGCTATCACATCATTACAACACACCAGGAAACGTAAGCAAAGCAATGGGAATAGCTCTGTTAAAGAACAAAATAAAAACAGTAGCTAAATATGTAAATATATATGTAATGTGTATGCCAATATAGATATAGATATATGTAGACATCACAAAACCGAACTACTTTAAAGTCACACACACAACACACACAAGAGAGAAGGAAAATAGAATGGAAAAGCCAGCAAAGACAAAAAATAAAAATAAAAAAAGCTTACTCACGCAGCTGCAGCTTTCCGAGCCCAGTGACACAGTGAAGCTTAGTCCTGCCACACTACCTACACCACACCACACCCACCACCACACAACCCCAACGGCCAAATCTTCTTGTCGTCTGATCCTCTTTTTTCTGCTTGGGAGAGTTATCTTTCCTTTGTCATGGGATGAGGCCAGGGCGCCGCGGGCGCTTTGACTTGTAAATAGAGATCGTCTCCGCACTGCCGGCAGTACTTAACCACACTGCTGCACAGCCCTGCCGCCCGTGTGGAGGGGAAATGACTGTCACTTCAACAGTCAGGATAGGGAGGGGATCGATTCGCCGCTGATTCCTTCCACGAGCGAGGTGGACTGAAGTGCAGGGATATGATGAGCATTGATCTGGCAATTTACACAGTGCAGGAACGCGGATGTGGCGGCACTGATGCAGACTTGTTCATCGATATCACTTTGGGAAGGAATGCCAACCTCACCAACTCTTTGGGTCAGTAGGTCAGTGTGGAAGTTGCTATGCGCCACCAAGTTTTCGGGTCAATCATAGAAACGGATTGTTTTGAAAATTTATACTGTCCGTGAACATTCCTTTGTCGGAGAAACTATAGACATTGATGTGGTGCTGATGTAGTTCTGTTCATCAACATCAATTTGGGATTGATGCACTCCACTAGGTTTTGGGGACTTGATTTGAAGATGGTCGATTAGGCAATGATACCGTCCATAAGTACCCTTTGTCAGTGACACTGCCTGTTGACACTGATGCGTTACTGAAATAGTCCTGTTCAGGAATATCAATAATCAGGGACTGACACACTCCTCCGCATTCCTGCGTCAGTCAGTAAAAACTGATGATTCGTTCCAGAAACATCGATTTCTCCAGTAGTTGATACAGTTGTTTTTAATCAGATTTCAATCCAGGAAAGAAGATCCGAAGCTGGTACAATCCATAAAAATGTTCAGTTTATCTAACTACACTTACTTGCAGCCAACACAACGAAAAACATCCAGCTATATACAGAAGAAAGAAAGACAGACAGACAGACAGACAGACAGACAACACACAGCCAGACAGACAGACAGAAAGACACACACAGCCAGATGCACAGATTTATATATTTCAGCAAACAGTAGTAGAGGAGAAAAATGTCAACGATCGATTACAACTGCGTCGGGATTATGAAAAACACTTTTTCGAAAAGTTTCACAAAAAAACTAGGGGCTAGCTACAGCCTTTCAATGACAGCACTGAAGCATTATCCAGCAAGAACCATGACTTTGGCCTGACTGAACTCCAGCTTCAGTTTCCGGATGTGCGTTCTAAAGAATGCATTTGTATGTATGTAGATAAACATTATATATGTGTGTTATATAATATATATATATATATATATATATATATATATATATATATATATATATATATATATATATATATATATATATATATATATAGTAATTATATATCTCATCCATATTATGTACAGACACGTAAGTATATAATTATGGGACAGGATAGCTTAGCGGTCAAAGAACTCGCTTTCCCTGCGCCAAGATTAAGCAGCGTAGAGCGTGGTTACCAATTGGATGGATGACCGTTTGCGCGCGTGCCTTGGCTTCAGTACAGTTCCCCAGTTCACCCACCTGTAAATGGGTATCTGCCCCCTTTAGGGTCAGGGAAGGTAAAGCAGCGAGGGTGAGGAGATGGGCACCGCCCTCAATATGCTGGCCCCTAGAGAAGCTGAGGTCTCTGACGCCTCGCTCCCCTATGACCACGTAGGTTATGGGACACCTTTACCTTTTTTTACAAATGTGTTTGTGTGTGTGTACATATAGAGAGACAGACCGATACACTGACAGATAAACGGACGGATTGGTAGGTAAGGTAGGTAGGTAGGTAGGTAGGTAGGTAGGTAGGTAGATAGATAGATAGATAGATAGATAGATAGATAGATAGATAGATAGATAGATAGATAGATAGATAGATAGATAGATAGATAAGAGAGACGGACGGACGGACGGATGGATGGATGGATGGATTGACGGGACGGACGGATGGATGGATGGATGGATTGACTGACTGACTGATTGATTGATTGCGTGCATGCATGTACTTTTACTGACTGAAGTCAATATTCAGTGATTAAAATATCTACCTCGAAATGCAAGTGCACTAAATCAAGAACGTCCACTTTCCCATTCCCTCAAAGGTCATCATGGGTAGTTTGTTAAACTCCTATTCTGCACGTCTAATCAGTACAATGTGTGACCCAAAAAGATTAGTCGATTTACCATTTACACACACAAAACGGTCTGCAAAAAAATTATTCTCTGCTTTTTTAAAAACAAAGATTGCACTTTTCTTGTCTGTTCAAATAGCCAAACACTGACAAACTTCTACCCACACACAACACACACACACACACACACACACACACACACACACACATCACACCTC
>CM060323.1:62953833-62978833 GCA_030674155.1 Stramonita haemastoma | reverse complement strand
ACTCCGTTTACACTGGCAGAGTCACTTTCTCCGTGAAGATGTCACAACACATAATTATACGCACACGCACAACAATAACAACTAAACCAACAATAACAGCACGCAGCAGCAGCTGGTTTTTTCCCCTTAGAAGTGCTGCAAGAGGCCGAAGCAACAGCAGCAGCTTCAGAGCTTTAGGAGAGAGACACAGAGAGAGAGAGAGGTTGATCTCTGTGGCGACACTAGCCTAACATGACACTGACTCCTCTTCTCTCCTAACTCGGCTTCAGGTGACGGTAGTGGTAGTGGCCGTGGTGGCGGTGGCGGCTGCGTCAGATTCCAACGGCTGCGGCGGCACGCAAGTGTCCCGTTGCGCCCCTCACGGTTTGACGAACTGTAGCTGCCCCCCTCCCTCCCCTCCAGTCCATTCTCTCCCTTCTCTTCCCCACCCCCACCACTCCACAATCATCACCACCACCACCACATTCGTTCACTCTCTCCTTCTTCCGTCCTAATTTTTCGTGTCCACCATCACCACCTCAACCACCACAACCGCTGTATCTGTACAGACACACAGACCCACTTTCTCATCCATCTGTATCAGTTTTTTTTCCGTCTCCATCACCACCACCACCAGAACCAACGCTGAAACAACACAACCCTAGTCCTTGTTATCACACAGTATATAATAATTATTATATGATAGTTTACAGACGGCCTGCCAACGTGGAAGCAGCAGTATTATAGGTCAGTATTGCTATGATGATGATTATGATGATGATGACGATGATGATGATGATGATAGATGATGATGATGATGATGATGATGATGATGATGATGATGATGATGATGATGATGATGGTGGTGGTGGTGGTGACGACGACGACGACGACGATAATAATAATAATAATGATAATATAATATAATAATAATAATATAATAATAATAATAATAATATAATAATAATAATAATAATAATAATAATAGGATCAGGGGTGGTGGCTGTCAGACGAAGAGTGCAAACACATGACTGAGGAAAAAGGGGTCAAGGGGACGCAACATCTGCAGCATGTCACCGTCACAAATATCGGATGCCAGGCCTCCTTGTTTACCCTCCCCTTCCCTCCCTTCCTCCCCCTCCCCTCCCTTCCCTCCCCCTCCACCCTCATCCCCCTGCAGCCTTTTCTTTCGAAGAGCTTTGATTCATCTTCACATCTGCATATTCTCTGCCTTTTTTGCAAGTTGTCATTTCAATGATCGCGCGCGTGCGTGCGTGCGTGCATGTGTTTGTGTGTGTGTGTGTGTGTGTGTGTGTGTGTGCTGTGTCTGTGTGTGCATGTGCAGCTCTGTGTGTGTGCAACTCTGTGTGTGTGCATGTATGTGTGTGTATGTGTGTGCGCACCTCAGTGTGTATATTTGTGTGTGTACCTCTCTCTGTGTATGTGTGTGTTCAACTCTTTGTGTGTGCGTGTATGTGTGTGCACCTCTGTGTGTGTATGTGTGTGCGTTCGTGCGTCCGTGCGTGTGTGTGCGAGTGTGTGTGTGGTGTGTGTGTGTGTGTGTGTGTGTGTGTGTGTGTGTGTGTGTGTGTGTGTGTGTGTGTGTGTGTGTGTGTGTGTGTGTGTGTAGAGCAAATAGCTGAAGCGCTACGGAAGAGCCAGAGCCAGTTGATACCCCTGGCAAATAGAAAGTCCATGCTGATAAGAGATCCCGAGCTGATGGGAATCCAATGCCAATAGCAGATATTATACCAGTAAGAGATCCAGTGCAAGTACGAGATCCAATTCCAGTGAGAGATGCAATGCCAGTAAGAGATCCAGTGCCAGTACGAGATCCATGCCAGTGAGAGATGCAATGCCAGTAAGAGATCCAGTGCAGGTACGAGATCCAATTCCAGTTTAGAGATGCAATTCCAGTAAGACATCCAGTGCCAGTACGAGATCCAATTCCAGTGAGAGATGCAATGCCAGTAATACATCCAGTGCCAGTAACGAGATCCAATTCCAGTGAGAGATGCAATGCATAATACATCCAGTGCCAGTACGAGATCCAATTCCAGTGAGAGATGCAATGCCAGTAAGAGATCCAGTGCCAGTACGAGATCCAATTCCAGTGAGAGATGCAATGCCAGTAAGCGATGCAATGCCAGTGAGAGATCCAAAGCCAGTGAGAGATCCAATACTAGTAAGAGATCCAATGCCAGTGAGAGATCCAATACTAGTAAGAGATCCAATGCCAGTGAGAGATCCAATACTAAATAAGAGATCCTGTGTCTGAAACAAATGCTGTGCCCGTAAAGAGAGAGTGTCCTTTGGAAGAGCAGTGCAAATAGAAGAAACAGTACCAACAGAAGAACCAGTGCCAATAAGAAACCTGTGCCAAAAGAGAACCAGTGCCAATAAGAGAACTGTGCCAATAAGAAACAGTGCCAATAAGAAACTGTGCCAAAAAGAGAACCAGTGCCAATAAGAGAACTGTGCCAATAAGAGAACCAGTGCCAATAAGAGAACTGTGCCAAAAGAGAACCAGTGCCAATAGAGAAAACCCGTGCCAAAAAGAGAACCAGTGCAATAAGAGAACTGTGCCAATAAAAGAACCTGTGCCAATAGGAGAACTGTGCCAAAAATAAAACAGAACCAATATTGATAAGAGAACCAGAACCAGTACCAATACACAACCACTGCCAATAAGAATCTACTGCCAACAAAGCGCTCGCGCGCGCCACACACACACCACACACACACACACACACACACACACACACACACACACACACACACACCACACACACACACACATACATACACACACACAAATACACACACACACTTACACAACCCCACACACATACACACACACACACACACACACAACACACACACACACACACACACACACACACACACACACACACACACACACTGCTATCAATGAAGTTGTGGTCAAAAAGGAGGACATGACAAAAACCTGCTGCTAAACCAGCTTTACAACACATTCTATATTCCTTTTACGTCTGAATTATTTACAGAGAAATTTCTGAAAGGGCAATCCTGTTGCTGTTTTTTCGGTTCCTCTCCCTGAATTCTTGAGGAGTCACCTGGGATCCGTTAACGAGTATTTCAATGTATCTTAGGCAAGTTGAACCTGGCGGGGCCAATCCTGCCCAGGCGTAGGGTGCATGCTGGGTGTATTTCCATGACCCACAGAAGGCTGACATGAACGATGAGATCTTCAACATACATGTGTACTCCTCTGCATGTGTGATCACAACCAAGACAGTTGAGGCGCTGGTAGAGGAGCGCTTTCAGTTGTCCCGGAAGATCGTAAAAATCCCCATCTTAATTTGCCTGAGGCCAGATAGATAGATAGATAGATAGATAGATAGATAGATAGATAGATAGATAGATAGATAGATAGATAGATAGATAGATAGATAGATAGATAGATAGACGGACGGACGGAGACGGACGGAAGAGACAGAAAGACAGACAGACAGACAGACAGAAGAATAGTCTGACAGACAATCAGACACCGGAATCAAACAAACATGCCGATGCATGGCAACTTGTCGACACCACGCTCAGTGCAGGTAACTGGTGGCTATATCTCGGGATGACATGTTTTCATGTTCCCAGAAACAGACAGACCTTTTTTTCAAACACATTTTGCGGAAAGAAACCAAGTGCATTTTGATCGTCACACAAAGGGGGAACATTCTCCAAGTGTGAAACTTCATTGTATAAAATAATGGATGTCACAATCTGTCACTTAAGGATGCCTTATGCAAGTGGTTTATCAATTCAAGTGCAATGTACATGAATTCGCTTTCGCTATCATAATGATGTTATTCCAGGCGAGGGACTTGGAAAAGGCAAGAGAAAGAAGACATAGAGAAGAAAAAACCCTGTAGAGCAAAGAGAAGACAGAAGAAGAAAAAACAGGAGAAAAAAGCAACAGCCAAACGGCTTCACCGGACGCGAATGCTGTTTTTTGCCACAATGTTTGAAAAATCAATAAAAATTATTCCGCTCATGGATTTGGCTTCACAAGGATTGTCTCTGTTCTCTTTTTACACACAGTACAGACAAAAAGCGGATCAGTTTGTTACATTTTTTCCTACTCGGCTTTTGAATAACTATTAACTTGGTCATTTTCTTTATTATATTGTGTTTGCACAAGACAGTGCCGAAATGTATTTATTACGTAATTTGGAAAACGGTTTTGTGTTTTGAAAATAAATCTACGGTCCTATTACTTAAGCAACAAATCTATGGTCTTAAAATCTAACAATAAACCTATGGTTTTATATTTTTACAATAAGTCCTTGGTCTTGTGTTTTAAAATGGGTCCATGTTTTTATCTTTTTAACAACAAATTAAAGGTCTTGATTTTTTTAACAATAATCCATGGTTTTATCTTTTTTAACAATACATCTAGGTCTTAAACCTTAACAATAAATCTACGATCTTATTTCTCTAATAATAGATATACGTACTTATCTTTTTAACTCCGAATCTAAGGGTTTATATTCTTAACAACATATCTATGGTATAACATTTTTAAATATAGTATTATATCAATGGCCTGAGTCTTCTATTTTTGTTTTAGTTCCTGATAGTCTATAGAAGGTTTTGGCAGAAGGTAGGAACATTCTGTTATCATTCTGTATCCTTTAGCCCTGAATAGGATTCTGTCTGTATGTCTTTTTATCGAATTAATGTAGAAAGAGTCAGTTTCTGGGTGAGCTTTCTGATAATCAAACAACAGAATAAGCAAACAACTGAACGACAAAAAGCAATCAGTGTTTTGGGTCAGAAAGGCTTTCATTTTACTTTGCTGCTTCTCTTTTTTTAGGTTTTTTTATGTGTACGTGGCACACCTTAAAAATATTCCAGACACGGAGAAAATTAAGAAACTTTAAAAAAGAAAAGAAAAACACAGCCAGAGACCTTAGAAAATGGCCAAATAAAAAAATTTAACTTTAAAGCAAAGAGAAGGAGGAGGGAGAGAGCGTGGGGGCAAAGTGAGAGAAGGGGGGCCGGACAGGAAGATAAACAAATGTATTGACATACAGACTTGTTCACACACACGCACGCACGCACGCACGCACGCACGTGCGCGTGCGCGCTTATTGATAAGCAGCCAGACGTTCACAGCAGACAGATTGAAAATGAAGATGAAAATTGTAATGGCAGAAACAGTTCCTTCCGAAACACTGGAGAAGCAAAATAATATCACAAAAGCAGTACTCAAAAAGAGAAGAAAAGAAACACAAAAACAGTAAGACAGTCAGAAAAACAGACAGAATTACAGATAGAAAGACAGATAGACAGACAGACAGACCAAGAAGAGATTTGAAATTGTCCAGAAGAAAAGGCCATCAAGCCAGAAGTGCCTGTTATTACAGTGAAGGTGTAACAGGAGAGAGCTAAGCTGCGGCAGAGCACACTGTCCCACGCTGATGACAAACCTGTGGTCAGATCGATGATGAAACGTCACCGCAGCTTGTCACGGGAAACACCAACCATGGCTATACTGTTCAGCACTGCACAGGAACCACACAGCCTGCTTCCTAAAGTCTCTGTGATGTTTTAGTGTACCAAAAACGCACCTGTCTTGAATTTGGGAAACCCTTGGTTCGAACCACGAATGGATAGGAGGAATATGTCACTGCCAGTGTTTTAAAAAAAAATAAAACGTCACTGTTTCAGCACACCCTTTTCTGTTTGATACCCAGGCATTTGTGGATAAGATAACTAAGATATTTAGGCCATGCGCTCCGAAACCAAGAGACTGAACTCAAGAATACTGTCTTCGAGGCAAGACCAAAACAAAAACAAAGCCACCAGCTTCTCTCATTGGCAACCCCACCACATCTAGCGGCATAAGAATCCATGAGGCCAGCAGGGTCAGAGAGACTTGGACAAATGGAGAAAGAAAATGGTCTGAACGTCATTCAATGCAGCAGCTAACACGGTACCTGCTGGTGCCAACAGGTGAGACAGGTGAGATCAAGGTAAAATATGAGACAGTCTTTCTAACATTCAAAACTGGCATATATTCCATATAAATCCTCATGATCAAAGTATATCCTGTAAGTCAGTAAAACATGACGTTTTGTATATTCTTGCTAAAATCTTCATTTTCGGGGGAAATACGCATTACTTCAGCTTGCCGCTCTAAGAACAGTTTAGCCATTCTTTGCTGCACAATTGCGTTCAGCCAAACTCGTTTAACGAAGAGGGGGGGGGGGGTATAGCTAAGTCTTTAGAGCGCTGCTTTCCCCAAGTCAAATTTAGGCAGCATCGAGCGTGGTTACCAGTCGGATGGGTGACAGTTTGCGCGCCCTGGCTTCAGTACAGCCCCCCCCCTCCCCCGTTCACCTGGCTTAAATGGATACCTGCCCTCTTTAGGGTCAGGGAAGGTAAAGCAGCGAGGGAGAGGAGATGGGCGCCGCCTTCAATACACTGGCCCCTAGAGAAGCTGAGGTCTCTGACGCCTCGCTCCCCTGCGACCGCTTACGTTATGGAACACCTTTACCTTTTACTACAGAGCGCTAGACAATAAAAGGACATTACATGCCATCCAACTGTACAGAGGTTTCTGTGACCATTTGAGCAGTGTATTTTCAGCGGAGGTAAGTGTGCTGTCAGATTTCCCAGGGGATCAGACGGCTTCTGTTACAGCAGACATTGCCAGAACGATCAGAAAGATTAAAGATGTGTAGGTCTGACAGTTAGTGGTGGTGAAAACAGGATAAGAAACGACGGGGGTGATGATTGTGCTAAGAAATACTACACTACACTACGCTACACTACACTACACTACACTACACTACACTACACTAACTACTACACTACACTACACTACACTACGCTACACTACACTACCTATACTACAACTACACTACACTACACTATACTGCCCTATCCTATCCTACCCTACCCTACCCTACCCTACCCTACCCTACCCTACCCTTATATATTGCTAGCTCTGATGTGGTCTTTGCAGATTGTTGGTCTATTAACAAAAATTACCTTAAAAGATAATGTAAACAGGCACGTTATCAATCAAGTGGATAGGTTTTATCCTTGCTCGTCATTTACTTTGCTCTGCGTTTTTCACAGCTTCCTCACAATTAATTTTGTTACTGACCCCAGACAGGTTCTTTGGGGTCGTGAGTGGACCACCATGATCTCTTGTGCTTTCCTGAATTTGTGCTGCACGGCTGCTTTACACGAAACTTATCGTGCTGATAAAGTTCAAAAAGGCAAAAACTGAAGAATATTAGCATCTGACAAAACAAGTCAACCTTGTTCTTCGATAATTTTTTTTAGAGATTAGAGGCATGCTTTTGTAGCTATGTTTCATTATTTCTTAAATCCAGTGCAGCGTATAGACAGCCATCTGTACACATCATTTAGCTGGTGTACTCATTATCATCTAGGTAAACTGTTTAGCAAAGCTCTTTAAATGCACAGCCTAATCTTCTTTTCCCGCGTTGACGTAATGCAATGTAGTTATCAGAATCTTTGCTAAAACTAGCTCATGTTGATCAGGACTGATGCCAGAAAGGTAGAAAATCGATGCTTGGATAATTGTTTGATAAAAAATCAGGAAAAAATAATGATTGGCATGTGTGTGTGTGCGTGCATGTCTGTGTAAGTGAGTGTGTGTGTGTGGTGTGTGTGTGTGTGTGTGTGTGTGTGTGTGTGTGTGTGTGTGTGTGGTGTGTGTGTGTGTGTGTGTGTGTGTGTGTGTGTGTGTGCGTGCGTGCATGCAGGTGTGCATACATGACAAACTTTTCCCTGCAGGGGTTTCATCATGAGTGTCAGAAAAGCATAAGTGGAGGAAAGCAAGTGGTCCCCTGGTGTAAGGGTGTGAGACAGACAGACAGTTCAGAGGAAAGTGAGGACGGCTGTGTGAGGCATTAGGCTGTGGATTCAGTCAGCGATTCCTTCACATGAAGGAAAGTGAGGACGCTGTGTGAGGCATTAGGCTGTGGATTCAGTCAGCGATTCCTTCACAGGACTGTCACCCCTGCCAGCACTGCCCTGCATCTGAAAAGCTTCTTTCGGGAAGTTTGAAACTAGCTGTGTGTATTAGGGAGGAAGTGGGTGCAATAGGTGCGTGTGGGAGTGGAGGGAGGAGAGGGAGGGGGACAGAGGGGTGTTTGGTGTGTGTGTGTGTGTGTGTGTGTGTGTGTGTGTGTGTGTGTGTGTGTGTGTGTGTGTGTGTGTGTGTGTGTGTGTGTGTGTTGTGTGTTGTCCTACCTTGTGTTTTATGTCTGTGCTGCCAGTCTTTCTTTCTGGGTGGTGGCTGGAACCAAGGCTCCCACACGGGCGGTCAAATCTAGGTGGCATAGCAACGCTCTAACTATGTGATGTATGTATGGTTTCAAGGGCAGACTGCGGGACTAGGCTTGGCCCAAAATCTTGATAATGCGCATAAAAAAATTACTCACTCACTCTCTCTCTCTCACATTCTCTCTCTCTCATCCTCTCTCTCTCTCTCTCTCTCTCTCTCTCTCCTCTCTCTCTCTCTCTCTCTCTCTCTCTCTCTCTCTCTCTCTCTCTATTGTATAATTGTAGTTCTTATTGTTTCCCTGATCCTTTTTTTTTCCCCTCTTCCCCCTCCTCTTACTCCTCCTCTCCCTCTTTCCCTCTATTCTATTTTTCTCTTTTCTTTGTCCATTTCTTCTTACCCTCTTCAGGAGCTGAAAAAGATAATAACAGCCCGCACCTTATTCCTCTCACTCCCTCCCTCTCTCTCTTTTCAAATGTTATAGCTTTATGCTCAAATCATACGATTGGTTGATTTATTCACCAAATTTTGATTTTCATAGCTTTATACTTGAATTATGCATTTGGATTGATTGGTTGATCGATTCACTTTTTTTTTTTTTTTTTTTTTTTTAAAGAGGGCTGGATGAAAACAAGCCACCATTGTGCTTAATCTTTTCCTCAATAAAAATGTTCAAAATGTTCAAATGTTCTCTCTCTCTCTCTCTCTCTCTCTCTCTCTCTCTCTCTCTCTCTCTCTCTCTCTCTCTCTCTCTCTCTTTGCTGCACAATTGCGTTCAGCCAAACTCGTTTAACGAAGAGGGGGGGGGGGGGGGGGGGTTTATAGCTAAGTCTTTTAGAGCGCTTGCTTTCCCCAAGTCAAATTTAGGCCGCTCAAATCTTATGATTGGTTGATTTATTCACCAAATTTTTGATTTTCATAGCTTTATACTTGAATTATGCATTTGGATTGATTGGTTGATCGATTCACTTTTTTTTTTTTTTTTTTTAAAGAGGTCTGGATGAAAACAAGCCACCATTGTGCTTAATCTTTTCCCTCAATAAAAATGTTCAAAATGTTCATTCATTCATTCATTCATTCATTCTCTCCTTCTCTCTCTCTCTCTCTCTCTCTCTCTCTCTCTCTCTCTCTCTCTCTCTCTCTCCCTCTCTCTCTCTCTCTCTCTCTCTCTCTCTCTCTCTCTCTGCACACCACCACATTTTCACATGCACAGGAGAGAGAGAGAAAGAGAGGAAAGAGGAGAGAGAGAGAGAGATGAGAGAGATGGAGGAGAGAGAGGTGAGGAGGAGAGAGAGAGAGAGTGAGAGAGAGAGAGAGGAGAGAGAGGAGAGAGAAGAAGAAGAGAAGAAGAAGAAGAAGAGAAGAAGAAGAAGAAGAAGAAGAAGAGAAGAAGATTTGGATGAGGAAAAGAAAAGAAGGAAAGAGAGGAGACAAGATAGTTCCACAATACTATCAGTAACGATGAGACTGAACGAAGAATGAGATCAGAGAGTAGATGAGGTGAGAGAGAAGCAGGAGATTAGTAGACGAGAAGAGAAGAGGAAGAAGTAGAGATGAAAGAAGAGAGAGAATTTGGTTGAGGAAAGAATGAAGAAGGAAAAAGAGAGAGAGACAAAGATATGTCTCCACAATACTATCAGTAAACCATTAACTTGAACCGAAATATATATTTCCACCCTGATCAATCTCGAGGTAAACCAGTCTTTTTTTTCAGACATTAGCTCCCCTAGTCCCTGAGGGAGACAGTTAGGCTGTCACAGCTGTTTCGTTCTGACAGGGGATCGACTGTGTGGCGACGACAGCCATACCTCTGGTGATGAGGGTTAATGCCGCTAATCACTGTCAAACTCTGACAACGAGCCAACGGGCAGAGAGCAGTCAGATATCCGCTATTAGTGACACTTGACTACAACTCTGCTGTTAGTTCCAGTAAACCTGAAAAGTGCGTTCTTTTATAGCAAATAGGTTTTTGCGATTAAAAAAAGTATAATAATTATCGTAACAAATTGTTATTCAGACTCGTCAGAAGCTTCACGAAATATTCTATGTCTATATGCAAAATGCCTCTCTTCCTCTTCATTCAACGAGAAATCATTCGGCACAATTTTTCAGGGTGCATATCTTAGGTAAGTCGAATCTCATGGAGCCCACCCCTCACTACGTAGAGGATGTACGCTTAGTATGATTGTGCTTTCGTAACTCAACCAAATGGAGCTTCATCTCCTGCGTGCATGCATGAGGCACAGGCAGTTCTGCACTCTGAGTTGGCCAGGTAGTTGGCCAGGTGATCTACCTGAGTTGGCCAGATGGATCACAAAAGTCCCCCCCTTGTTTCACCAGTCCTCATAGACCGATGGAATGAAATTCCAATGCTCTGTGTACTTGTCTATAGCGTGTATGAAATAGAAATTATAATCGTCATTTAGTTTGTTCGTGAACTATAATGCAAGAAAATATGCCGTGTTATGTCTGTCCAGCAACGGCCGAAGGATTTGTCTACACAGGGCGACTGCAGCCATGGGAAGGAGAAAAGGTACTACTGTCAGTAAATAGAAAAGGTACTGTCAGTAAATAGAAAAGGTACTGTCAGTAAATAGAAAAGGTACTGTCAGTAAATAGAAAAGGTACTGTCAGTAAATAGAAAAGGTACTGTCAGTAAATAGAAAAGGTACTGTCAGTAAATAGAAAAGGCACTGTCAGTAAATAGAAAAGGCACTGTCAGTAAATAGAAAAGGCACTGTCAGTAAATAGAAAAGGCACTGTCAGTAAATAGAAAAGGCACTGTCAGAAAATAGAAAAGGCACTGTCAGTAAATAGAAAAGGTACTGTCAGTAAATAGAAAAAGTACTGTCAGTAAATAGAAAAAGTACTGTCCGTAAATAGAAAAGGCACTGTCAGTAAATAGAAAAGGTACTACTGTCAGTAAATAGAAAAGGTACTACTGTCAGTAAATAGAAAAGGCACTGTCAGTAAATAGAAAAGGCACTGTCAGTAAATAGAAAAGGCACTGTCCGTAAATAGAAAAGGCACTACTGTCAGTAAATAGAAAAGGCACTGTCAGTAAATAGAAAAGGCACTGTTCGTAAATAGAAAATGCACTGTCAGTAAATAGAAAAGGCACTGTCAGTCAATAGAAAAGGCACTGTCAGTAAATAGAAAAGGCACTGTCAGTCAATAGAAAAGGAACTGTCAGTAAATAGAAAAGGCACTGTCCGTAAACATAAAAGGTACTGTCCGTAAATAGCCTCATTGGCACCATTGAAATCACTGACTGTCAGAATCAAAGAACGTGATATTGGTTGTGGATAAAAAAAATAATAAAAAACACTGCTTCTTTTTCTGTTTACTCTATCGCATTGACAACAGTTGCACCGGGACAAACTAGACTGTAGGTTTCTTTCTTTCTCTGTTTTTACCTACAGAGGGATGGTGGGCTAAGCTCTGTCAGCCCCTGCAGCCTGTACCAAGGTGGGGGGAGATGACCAGCAACGAGGAAGACACGGCTTCATACCCACGGATCGAAACCCCATCACTGGAGACGGTAATTGAGGGCTGTGTCCCCCTGGTGACCCGATTTGGTGAGAGAGAGAGAGAGAGAGAGAGAGAGAGAGAGAGAGAGAGAGAGAGAAGAGAGAGAGAGAGAGAGAGAGAGAGAGAGAGAGAGAGAGACAGAGAGACAGACAGACAGACAGACAGACAGACAGACAGACAGAGATACAGAGAGACTAACAGACAGACAGAAAGACTGACTGACAGAGATACATATACATAGAGACAGCCAGCCAGACAGACAACAGACAAAGAGACAGAGAGGGAGGGCCGGGGGAGGAGAATTGAGGATTTTCATATCATTGGCCTTAGGCCACGAGAGAGAGAGAGAGAGAGAGAGAGAGAGAGAGAGAGAGAAGAGAGAGAGAGAGAGAGAGAGAGAGAGAGAGAGAGAGAGAGAGAGAGAGAGAGAGAGAGAGAGAGAGAGAGAGAGAGCGTACGTGCGTGTGTGTTTGTGTGTGTTTGTGTGTGCGTACGCGCGCGCGGGATCAATTTATTTATTTATTTATTTATTTATTTATTCTTTTATATCGAGGATAACAGAATAAGCATTCATGTGCTTTTTTTCATCCGGTCCCCGTGTGTATGCAGTTTTGTAAATATTGTCATCTGTTCCACCGGATCAAGCTAAAGTGAGAAGATGACTAGAACAACTACAAAGACACTGGTGGAGACCCTCACTAGAGAGAGGTGCAGGGCGAGGGAGGGGGCCCGGGTATGGCAGACAGGACCGCACCAGTCAGTTCTCTCTCTCTCTGTAGATGGGCGCTTCTCGGCTAAACCACCAATCTGGCACATAGTAAAGACACCAGACAGAAGACAATTAGGGTCGATCTGTCAATGAACTTGTTTCTCCTCCATAAAGGACAGCAATCGGCAATAAGAATGACAATGACTTGTGTACGATTGAAGTAAAAGTATAGGAACTAAAGGACACAACAATTCTACAATATCGATCTACCCCAGCAATATTCTGTGTCTGTATTTTTGCAAACGTAAAACACAGTTTCAAAAACATCTCTGCAATTCTCTTTCCGGCAACACGGAACAAACAAAGTCAGGACCGCAAGACAAGCAATACATTTGTGGACAGTTACAATTACAAACGTGTGCAAACAGTTCATCTGTTAATTGTGTTGCATGGTCCTGAGCTGGACGATCTGATAACATTGCTAAATCAGTATTTTCGAGTAAATTAAACATAGACTATATTAATTTACAAGCTTAAATATGATCAAATGCTGCCCTGCTGCTTTTTTCACTGGAAAAAAAAACCCTATCGCAGTCAGATTTTTGTGGGCTTTTTTTTCTTAGAATAATACTCTCTTCTCTCTCTCTCTCTCTCTCTCTCTCTCTCTCTCTCTCTCCTCTCTCTCTCTCTCTCTCTCTCTGGCACGTGCGCACTGAAGACGCCTCAGTAGCAGGAGCGGCGTTGACAATTAGCTCCTTTAGCGGCTGGAAGCAGCATAGCAGAGCCGGAGAAGTTGGGGGCTGTCTGTCAGCGGCTCCCTGTGAGGACAGGCTAGTACAGGGTCGATGCCTCTAACGATCACACTTGTCTGTCAGGGGCCGTGATTACCTCCAGCTGCCGACAGGAAGACAGCACTCACAGGGACAATTAAAACATTAGCGCTTCTCGCCACTGATGCCGCCATTAAGGGAGGAAGGAAGCTTAGTGCAGGCCTAGTGTCCAGTGTCCAAAGCCGCCAACAGCTCTGCCTGTGAAGTGAGGAAGATTTTGCCGCTTAAGTGTTGGTGGGAAGTGTACTGCATGGGTTCCAACGGTTTTTTCAAAGAGGTAAATGGTATTTTCTTGTCCAAACCATCTGCCACGACCGGTCCTCTCATGATTTTAACACGGGCGTTAGAAGTTATATGTGTTCGCGCAGGTATCTTAGTTTATAGATCTAGTTCTACCCAAAGAATAATGCGGGAGAGAGGAGTTGGAGTCAACATTAACACTAACAGAAAAATACCCTCAGCATCTGAGCAACAACTGAATCTCGCACCCTCACTTACAATCGGATCACAACTTTCTTTTACAATATTTTTTACTAGATCTAAGCCGTACCGCTATTTCAGGTCTCCCGCTAAAAAACCGATCTGATAGGGCTGTCACTGAGACTGAGCAGTCTAGACTGGAAGGAGGAGGAGGAGGAGGAGGAGGAGAGGAGGAGGAGGAGGAGGAGGAGGAGAGAAGAAGAAGAAGAAGAAGAAGAAGAAGAAGAAGAGAGAAGAAGAAGAAGATGATGATGATGATGATGATGATGATGATGATGATGATGATGATGATGATGATGATGATGATGATGAACAAGAAGAAGAAGAAGAAGATCAAGAAGAAGAAGAAGAAAAAGAACAAGAACAAGATCAAGACCAAAACCAAGAACAAGAAGAAATATGTATCATGATCCGGAGCCATACTTAAGGAAAAACTGATCCTGGAAAGACTCCATGTGCCTTGTCCTGACGCCATAGTGACAGACTATTAATCATGGCCAGCAAGACTCTGCCTGACCATGCAATCCCAACAGACTGAAATGGGGATGAACATTGCTATTGATTGGCAGAGAAACGCTTTCCCCCAGTGTTCCCGCCATTCCAATGAGCTGTTGAAAATGACCCGCGGGAATTTCCTGGCAAATATTTTCCCGATCTTTTGGGAGAGACGGGAAATCCTTTAGTTGGTCTTCTTATCTGTAGATTTTCTGTTATTCCAAAATGAAACACGACCCTCGTGGGTGTTTTTCATATCATGCCTTTTAGTCTTTGATATGTTGTTTAGTATATTATAGATGTCTAGTCTCAATCTGTTTTAAACTACAAGAAAGCTTTGTAACTGAATATTTTTAATAATGCTTTTCCACTCAGAAAATGTTGTTTCTAGATTGTAAGAATGATTGCAGTAGATGATTTTTTTATCATTAAGTACGTTGCCATTTTAACATTTTTAAATACTCTCTCTCTCTCTCTCTCTCTCTCTCTCTCTCTCTCTCTCTCTCTCTCTCTCTCTCTCTCTCCTCTCTCTCCTCTCACACCACGCGCGCGCCGCGCGCGCGCGCGCGCGCGCGTTTGAGACTGAAAGGATCGATGATAAGAAGAACACCATGCCAAGTTTGTCTCGATCAACGATCACAGGCCTGTCTGTAATTGCCTGCAACTATCAGCAGGAAGACAGCATGGCGCGGTGAGCAATTAAACCATTAGCCAAGCCTGACTTCATCCAGCATGGCGGCCAGTGAGGAGGCTTCTCATCACTGTCACCTGATAGCAGGAAGACCACTGGCCCGTGGGCAGAGAATTCTTCATGCTGGTCAAGTCAGCCATTTGGGGAGGTTCTGAAATACCCAGGGTTGACTGAAATTAAGGATAGACACTGAATTGTCATGACCATTGCGTCATCGCCATCCTACAGTATGGTGCCAGATTTTTTTGGAATACATACTGAACAGATACAGGATGTGGTCTTGTGGCATGTAGCTAAGATGAACCCTCCAGATTGACAGAAGGTACGAATTCTCAGGTTTTTAGGGGTATGTTTGTATTTTTTTTCTCCCAATTAGCAGGTATAGTTTGTTGATGTTTGCCTGAAGGCCTGACACCACAGATGATTAACCTTCAATGTCATATTTCGCACCTGGCTGTTTACGAAATTGAAGTAACCGCAAGTACCCTTATCAAGCAAAACATTTCTATCTAGGCTAGAGGGGTTTTCACCTTTTCTATACAGCTGGATAGTTTTCCTACATGGGGGGCGGGTAATTATGCATTACCAGTTCAACTTTATTCCTCAGACACTAAGTCCTGTAAAACAGGTTCTTCACCCTGAGGGAAAGACACCGACTGTCTGATCTGTATATGTCTGACGACAGGTGGATGGTATTTATAACAATGATCGCATGTCTCGTAAACTGACTCATAGCCCTCAATCATAACGAAGTTTTCTCTGGCAAAACCACAGTCACGTGTACATAACATGCACATAGTGTGGCCCAATGAGTGTCACCCAAACACATATTTTTCCTCTGCAATAAGCGCTGCTATTCCGAAATCATGATGTCGTGATTCACAGCAGAAAATAATGACGATTTACCCAATGTTTTCTACGGTAGGATCGTACTTCATGTCGGCATCAACATTGTTTACCGTGCATGCAACTACAGGTTTTTTCACTGAAAGTAGCCCTTGCAATCACCGGTAAATCTTTGAAGGTAAGGTAATCACACCAAGATGTGGAACTAGACAATTAATGCTGTCAGGAAGGAAAAACACCAAAAAGCCTCCTTGTATACGTGAATATAAAAAAAATCATTTGGAAAATTTTGGGACAGAGTTGACAACCGTCAAAAGCGTCAATAACTTTTTTCTGCAAAGTGACGTAGTTATAAGACTTTTTGAAAGCCTTGTAATTATATCAAAATCGATATTACTCTCTCTCTCTCTCTCTCTCTCTCTCTCTCTCTCTCTCTCTCTCTCTCTCTCTCTCTCTCTCCTCTCTCATATATTTATACACTGTTCCAACTCAAACCCTAGATTCTCAGTGATGTGTTGTCAAAATCAAATTGAATTATCTTTGTGCAGCCCTCCTGCTCTACATCTGACATTGATTTGATGCCAAAGCACAACTTTAATGGACCATTTCGATTTGAACCTCAGCACTTCAGTAAGTAAAGAGAATAAGTAAGAAAATATCAGAAAGAATAAAAAGAAATACGTGACTTGGACATAACTGCCTTGAATGCTGTCACTTTTTCACGCGTTAACTCCTAACTAGTGTTTGTGTATTGAAGGATTTGATTGGCAAGCCGTGATGTTGAAAATACTTCACCTCTTTTAAACGAGTCTAATTCTCTGACAGAAAGCATTCGCTGTGAAACATGTTTTCAATATGGCGTCGCCATTAAAACATAAACACACACACTCCTCTCTCCTCTCTTCTCTCTCCTCTCCTCTCTCTCTCTCTCTCTCTCTCTCTCTCTCTCTCCTCTCTCTCGATTTTTCCCCTTTCTTGCTCTCAGCTCTGTCACATGTAATAGTGATAATGACAACAATGACAATAATGATAATCAATTTATTGAAGCATTCCCACATTGATACAGTCTACCCCCAGCACTTGCTTTTTTGTTGACATCGTTAACTAACACATGGCTGTAGATGAAGAGAGTCAGCTGTGTTATCTGCCACAACTCGCCTACTTCTCCATGAAACAATGAGGCTGGTTAGTTGGTTGGTTGTTTGGTTGGTTGGTTGGTTGGTTGGTTGGTTGGTTGGTTTTTTGTCTGTTTGTTTGTGTTGGTTGGTTGGTCGGTTGTTTTGGTTGGTTGGTTGGTTGGCTAGGTGGGTGGGTTGGTGTTTGTGTGTTTGTTGTAGCGTATGATGATTTTCTTATGCATTTGTCTGCACAAAGACTATGTAAAGCCAAATCAAGGAAATGTCAGAGAATAGTTTTGCTCCCCCCCCCCCCCCTTAACCATGCGGTTCAGCACTGACTACAATGGTGTTATATGGAGAAGCACTAAGTTTCAAGTTTAGTTTTCATTTTGTTTTCCTGGATAAATGTAACAATACAACGTCAATGGGAACATTTTAGATTTCGTAGGTAAGTCCTACATTTGTCTGATTTAGTTTTCTTACTGCCCAAATCTAATACTACAAAGTCACCGGGAACATTCCAGATTGTTTCGAATTTTCTTTTTGTTTCAAGGTTTTGTTCACTTTTTTTTTTACAAAAGTGAATTCTCTCTCAACTCAGCAAAAGAAGAAATGTCACATATATAATAGGTAGTTTTCCATTAACATGTACCCTACTCCATAAATTTGTTGTGTACTTCACGGGGAAATTGCCAAAGCATAATAACCAAACACAGAAAGAAGCCAAAAGCAGCAACAATTCTGTACAGATTCTGATGGCGACAACAAGCTCTCCAGCTTTGCCTGAAGACGCCATCAGAAATCAGGTGCACGTGAGCGGAATCCCCAAGTGCATTCTAAGACATGTGCATCCTTCATCCCCCTGTGTGGAATGACACGATTGTCACTGCAGTCAGCGCTTTGGGCAACAGATTGTCGCTTTATGCATGACGAGCATTTGTGCATTCTCATCCTGGCTGTTTTCGTCAACAAGCACGATTAGTTCTGAATGCCAATCCCCAGAACATATTTCCAGCATTTGCCTTTTTATAGGCGTAGAAAGGAAGAAGCTGTGTGGAGCAGAGTTTAGCAACAACAACAGCAAAAAGAAAAAACAGAGTTCTTGAATGTCTTTGAGAATAATTATGTCTACGGTACTTTCAGTTCATTCTGTTGGATGTGATATGATGTAGTGTGTGTGTGTGTGTGTGTGTGGTGTGTGTGTGGTGTGTGTGTGTGTGTGTGTGTGTGTGTGTGTGTGTGTGTGGTGTGTGTGTGTGTGTTTTGTGTCTGTCTTGTCTGTCTGTTCTGTCTGTTGTGTCAGTGTGGATGCGTGCATGCGTGCGTGCGTGCGTGCGTGCGTGCATAGGGGGGAGAATGTAGTTAACTTGTGTGCGCGTGTGTGTGTGCTTGTATGTACTAGCATACGTGTGTGGTGTGTGTCGGGAGGGGGGGGTTGTAGTTGAGTAGTAGTAGTGGCAATGTGCGCGCGCGTGTATGTGTGCGTGTGTGGCGTTGAGTGGTGTGGTGTGTGCGTGTGTGCGTGTTGCGAGTGCGTGTGTGTGCTGTGCGTGCGTGTGTGCGACGTGCGTGGTACATGTGTGTGTGTGGTGTGTGTGTTGTGTGTGTGTGTGTGTGTGTGGGGTGTGTGTGTGTGTGTGTGTGTATGTAAGTACAGAGTTTGTCTATGTGTAAGAGGTTTGTACGTTTTGTTTTCAAGTCTTTTCTAACAGATGAACAGAACCAAAACAGATCTTACTCCAGACTTTCTCTCTTCTCTTCATTTCTTTTATTGTAAACTTTCACCAACTACTCTTATTTCTTTCCTCTCTTCTCCCCCCCCCCCCCCCCCTTTCCTCTCCTCTCCCGCCATTAACTTCTTTCTGCCTATCACACAGGCACAAAGGTCAAAAAGTCAGGCAGAAGTGATACATTGCACTCCTTCCGCCTTGCCCGACACGTGACCCAAACAAACTTCCTGTCTATCACGCATGCGCAAAGGTCCTATGTCATACCCGAGTTAATCCATTTCGTTTATTCGCCTGCAACAGAACGTGACGTGCAACTGTCGGAGAGAAAGGTTGAACAAACAGAGAGAGAGAGAATGGAGAAAATGAACAAAAAGAGCGGGCCCCAGGGTGTGTGGTGCTGAGGTCACAGTGGAGAAAGCAGTTTCTGTCGGGGTTTTTCCTCTGGTCCTTGTGATTGATTGATGATTGATTGATCGATGGACTGAAGCGGGGAGACAGAGACAGACATAGGGAGATGGACACGGACAAACTAAAACACGGGCGTGGACAAAGACAGACAGACAGACACACAGAGAGAAGGAGAGGGAAGCGCAAAGGAAAGGAAAAGAAAGATGGTGGGGAAGAGAGAGAGAGGGAAAGAGAGACAGACATCTTTCCATTTTTGCCCCTCAAAGTGTATTGTGGCCTAAGGCCTATGTATTTTAAACAATTTCAGTGTTGAGTGTCTAGCGTTCTCTGTTTGGCATTATTTATTATTTCCGTAACAAAAAATAAAATTCTGAATTCTGTCAGTGGATGCCAGCCTGCCTGCCTGTCTCTTTCTGATTCTTAGACAGGCAAACATTGGAATCTAAATCCCTAAATACGAAAGATACCCATGCACACAGCTACTGACAGAAATGCTACGTATGTTTGCTTGTGGAGAAGGTTGGTACTTTGCATGTCCCCCCGCTACACTGTGTAACTCCTCCTCCTCCAGACCTGACTGTTCCCCCAGTCTGGTGCAGCAGCTAAGTCACTACGGTCGTCAGTGTGGCACTGGCAGCTGGTGTCCCTATGCAGTGACAACGACAGACACTACTACACAGCAGTGCCCTACTGATTCCGGGAGGTCCACTCTGGCTGGTCGGCTGTCGGCGGCCTGACACTGACAGTCCCCGAGCATTGGTGTCCCTGTGTCTGTGAGGGGATGGAGACAGGGAGGGGGGTCAGTATAAACAGACAGGGAGGGGGGTCAGTATAACAGACAGGGAGGGGGGTCAGTATAACAGACAGGGAGGGGGGTCAGTATAACAGACAGGGAGGGGGGTCAGTATAACAGACAGAGAGGGGGGTCAGTATAACAGACAGGGAGGGGGGGTCAGTATAACAGACAGGGAGGGGGGTCAGTATAACAGACAGGGAGGGGGGTCGGTACAACAGACAGGGAGGGGGGTCAGTATAATGGACAGGGAGGGGGTGGTTGTACCAGACAGGGAATAGCGGCACTGACCAGACAAGGAAAACGAAACAAGAAACTAACCAGGAAGATTGAAAATGGTGTCATTAGACAGCTGCAAACTAGCCCCCTGCCCAATAATTTGCCCACTAACACACTCAATTATTGAGTGTGTTTGTTTGTTTGTCTGTCTGTCTGTCTGTCTGTCTGTCTGTCTGTCTGTCTGTCTGTCTGTCTGTCTGTCTGTCTATATAAAAGTATGTCAGTATATCGGTGGGTAGGCATATCAATATAAAGTATGTCAGTATGTAGTAGTGGATCGGTGGTCTAGAGGTAACGCACCTGCCTAGAAAGCGAAAAGTCCGAGTCGGAAGTGTTCTGTGGTTCGAATGCCGTTAGGGCCCAAAACTTTCCCCCATCCATTACACTATGACTGGTGGTCTGGGTGCTAGTCTTTTGGATGAGACGATAAAACGAGGTCCCGTGTGTTATACATCATTATTTAGCGCACCTAAAAGAACCCACGGCAACAAGAGGGTTGTCCCGCGCAAATTTCTGTAGAAAAAACAGTCACTCTAAAAAAGAAACAAATACACTTGCAGACAGGAAAAGAACAAAAATGTGTGGGGCTGCACTTGTGGCGACGCTCTCTCCCCAGCGAGAGCAGACCGAATTTCACGCAGAGAAATTTACTGTAACATAAAGTGTTATAAAATATACGATATATGTCGGTGGGTAGGTATATGAATGTGTTCATAGTACTGCTTGCAGTTCTTGTATTTACATCCGTAGATATAAACTTTAAGTTTCTTGATTTTTTCATGATGTTACTCTTTGGTGTTAGAGACAAGAAGTACATATGTATTACTCCAAATGCTATGGATGCTGTGTAATCGATTTGTTGGTATATTGTAATACAGATTAACTCGGTTGTGTGTATACACACACACACACACACACACACACACACACACACACACACACACACACACACACACACACACACACACACACACACACACACGGGCACACAGTTCATTTTCAAACCACACACCGTATAAAGCCTATCTCCCATTTCAGAGCAAACATGGGCTCCAAATCGAAACTTTCTTGTCACGCCTTTGGTGTCCTGGGAATCAATGTTTTCACAAGTTTGGAAATCAATGCACAGATTTTCCTTTCGCTCGTGGGGAGGTGCTGAGAAAATGGCATTGATCCTGTTCAAATCAACGATGTTCAGCCCCAGATTTCAGTCAGTGAGGGATAGGGACCTGACCTGACCTGACCTGACCTGACCCACTTCTCTCTCAACTCCTTGAGAAGTTGTCGAGGCACTGCTCTGAAGTTTTCAGGTAACAGTGTGTGGTATCAAAGCTAGTTACTTGTTAACAATTTCATAATGGCTTACATTGCTTTTGTCAGGTTATCAACGTCATGATGGTTTACGTTCATTTGTCAAGTTAATCAGTTAATGATCTCTTACATAACTTTGTCAGGTTTTTAATTTCGTGATGGTTTACGTCCTTTGTCAAGTTTTTAACTTCATGGTGGTTTTACATAAATTTTATTTGTCAAATTATCAACTTCATGATGGAGTAGTTTTCTTCGTAAAGCTATCAACTTTGTGAGCATCATGAACTTTTCACGATCTAAAACTAAACTTTAACCAAGAAGCAAACATAGGTCAACAATGCATCACCAATGTTAACAATACATACTGTATTGCATCAATGTTGTGAAAGACAAAAAGAAACTGAAAATATTTTTTATCTTTTCATGATCATGAGTTACCTGATGTTGTAGTTCATAACTAAACGGAGAAAATGAAATCAACATTTTATTAATTCATCGTACTCATGTTTTTAACTCGGATACTTTTCCACAAAGGAAACATGCAAAAGCCGCCAGGACTGATTCACACTAACAGAAATTACTGAGTCATCTCCAAAAATAGCATTCCACTCTTGCTTTCTTCTGTTGGGTCATCACTATCACTATTAACATCATCAACAACTATACAATTATCAAAAACCATAAAAAGACCATCGTCCTGATCAAGTTAAAGCTTTGTTCTATGATTTCTATAGATGAATACTCAAATTCCCAGATAATGTTTACGTCTAGCCACAAATGCCAATCATACATGCATGCACGTGTGTGCTCCCATGCGCATATGTATGCGCGCACGTCCATACAACAACACACAAACACAGACACACACAAGATTCAAGATTAAATTTCTTTCACCCCTTTTGGAGCATGGAGGGTAACAAACATATTACGAGATCTACTGCGGCCAAATAGCATGATTTTTGTTTTGACTAGATTCACAATAGGTTTCCACTGAGAACGGTAAGCACATAAATTGTCTAAAGCATCTTGTAATCCCTTCTTTGTGTTGGAGAATAAATAGTATCATCAGCATACAGCGAAATTAAAAGTTCAATAAAGCTGTTAACATTTTTCCATCAGATGAAAGTTAAACATTCAATGGCAAACAATTTCTTTCTGTCAAATATATCTCCAAATCATTCAGAAACACACACACACACACACACACACACACACACACACACACACACACACACACACACACACACACACACACACACACACACACTACAAACTAGTCTGCAGGAAAACCCAAACTGGGGCTCCAATAATGTACACATATACGACCCTTTTCTCCCCCTCCCACCCCGCATACCCCTCCTAGCAAAATCAATCAAACAACAGAATTTGTTTAAACCAAAAGATATCTGCAGAAGAACTTACAATTTATACATTTACAGCCACCAAGGTTGATGCATAACACACACACACACACACACACACACACACACACACACACACACACACACACACACACACACACACAGAGTAAGAGAAAAAGAACCGGGTTCGATAATGTAATAAAAAGATAAATAAAACTTCATTGGACCCCAAGGCCACCAACTCAAAAGAAAAACAAACCAGGAAGACTGCTGGGGTTGTAGAGTGTGGAGGGAGGGAGGGAGGAGGGAGGAGAGAGAGAGAGAGAGAGGGGAGAGAGAGAGAGAGAGAGAGAGAGAGAGAGAGAGAGAGAGAGAGAGAGAAGAGGAGAGACAGACAGACAGACAGACAGACAAACGACAGACAGACAGACAGACAGACAGACAGACAGAGACAGACACCACACACACACACACATACAGACACAGACACACACACAACACACACACACACACACACACACACACACACACACACACACACACACACACACACACACACAGCTGGGGTTCTTTAGAGTGTGGTAAGAGGAGTTTGTGTGAGAGACAGAGACAGAGACACAGAGACAGAGATAGAGAGAGACGATATGAGCCAGACACAAAATAGCAAAATATGGCAAGAGGGGTTTCAGGGAAGTATGGGCTGGCTGGCTGGCTGGCTGGCTGGGGTCTGGACAAACAGCGAGGGTAAAACGTGCCCCATTCATGACTAGCAATGACGGGGATGTTTGAACAATGGCCAGCAGGCTGATACCTCTGCCAACACCCCTGTCTCCATCCCGCTAGCTGTCCTGTCTGTCCGCCCATTTGCCTATCTTTCTCATTATACACACTCACACCAAGGGGACTGACTGGTGGCTCTCTCGGGGACAATATCTCTCGTTCGAGCAGATAAACGGACAGAACGCATTATGTATCGCTTAAAGAAAACCTTGAACTCTGAAATGAAAGTACACGAGGGTGTTTTTTTTTAATAGGCTGGTTAATTTGTTTGTTTAATTGGTTTGGTTTGGCTTCGGTATGGGATTAGATGTCGCTTTTTCTCTCAGGGATTTTTAACGTGAATTGATGGTGACACGAACTGCTCCTATTGAACACATAGCTGCTCTGGGTATATCTAAAAGCAACTGTCCACTTTCCAGTTTTGTGGAATTAACTTCAAAAGTGAATCTCTGCTTGTGCATTGGCTGACTTTGTAGTCAGCTGTAAAAATACATATTTTTTATTTATACATGATAGATAGATAGAGAGATAGAGAGATAGAGAGATAGATAGATAGATAGATAGATAGATAGATGATAGATAGATAGATAGATAGATAGATAGATAGATAGATAGATAGATAGATATAGTCCAATTATCAACTGGAAGCGTGTTCCAAATGTTGTGCGTACTTACAAGATTGTATGTTTGTGAGGTCTTATAAATTCTGTATGTATATACACACAAGTGTGAGAATACTTCTGGCTGCATATGTTTTATAACGTAATAATGAGTTGCTTGCATGACAGACTGAACGACTACAATATTTTTGTCAAGACTGCTTAAATGATTTTTGGACATTGATTATTATTTTATCAGAATAATAATGTTAGACCTTTGTTTTAAAGAATCATGTCATTGCCATAAGCATCATAGTTTGCATCATTATTCGTTTTATCAGCTACCCTGAAAGTTTTCACAACAGATTGTACTGAGCAAAACAAATGTGGACTATCAAATTTATAATTAACAACTTACAAAAGCGATCAACATTGAGCACGTGAGCTAACAGATGACTGAATGGCGGAATAAACAATGACTAACAGAATAAATAATTAAATGAATGAATGAATGACTCCATCCATCAATAATGATAATAAATTCGTCCATTTTACCTATGAGCATCGTTGTTTTTTTTGCCGGGATATTCGCGCATCATCAATTAAGGCCTCTCTCTCTCTCTCTCTCTCTCTCTCTCTCTCTCTCTCTCTCTCTCTCTCTCTCTCTCTCTCTCTCTCTCTCTCTCTCAAGTCCCAATGTTCCAGTCAAGACCAGGAAGATGCATTATCGTTCTTCCTTTTGGCGTGTATTTCCA
>CM060323.1:62946333-62948833 GCA_030674155.1 Stramonita haemastoma | reverse complement strand
TCTCACTGCTTTAGTGAATTGTCTGTCTCACTGCTTTAGTGAATTGTCTGTCTCACTGCTTTAGTGAATTGTCTGTCTCACTGCTTTAGTGAATTGTCTGTCTCACTGCTTTAGTGAATTGTCTGTCTCACTGCTTTAGTGAATTGTCTGTCTCACTGCTTTAGTGAATTGTCTGTCTCACTGCTTTAGTGAATTGTCTGTCTCACTGCTTTAGTGAATTGTCTGTCTCACTGCTTTAGTGAATTGTCTGTCTCACTGCTTTAGTGGGTTGAATGTTATTGGGCACAGTCACTTCCATCTCTCAGAAATAAAGTCTTTTTTTTTTCACTGAGGTGTGCTGACGACTTTATCCAGGCCATAACAATCCTGATTCTTGCTGTCCTCCATAAGATTACAGGACATGTGGTCAGAGGCTCGAGGACAATTCCATCTATCATCATTATCTTCCAGGGCAGGTCCCTGTAAGCTACCAACTGGTGTTCATTTTGCCGAAATGTCAGTCACCTGTTGATGCGTTCACCATGCTGCTTCCTGGGCAACTTTGAAGATTGTTGTTTAATTGTCGCCAGAGGTCAGAAGGTGTTTCATGATTTAGTTACATGCAATCTGTAACCCTGTTGCTTACCTCTGATGGGGCTTTCGAATAGACTTTGCCTTGCCTTGCCTTGCCTTGCCTTGCCTTGCCTTGCCTTGCCTTGCCTTGCCTTGCCTTGCCTTGCCCTGCCTTGTTGCTGATTCTACAAGGTTGACGTCGTACGTCTTCATACGTGATGACAGAGTCTTTCATTTGCACACTTTACATTTTGAGAAGTATTAAATGTTGAATGTCCTAAAAGCTCTTGTGAAGTAAGGGCCCTCTTGTTTTGTTGTTCATCTGGTCTTCAGCGGTTTTGATGCCAACACTAATGAATCTTAAGACATTATACTACCTCTTTTAAATCTTGATGAATCACATAAACTTGTTGCTATAAAAGAGGAGGAGGGGCCAAACAAATCAAAATTTTGAAGGAATAAAGTGTAGAAGTAGTTTTTGTGGTGTTTGAGGTTGGTTTAGTTTTGGTTTGGAAGGTTTCCTGACGAAACAGACAAATCGTCTTAAATAACATTTAAGGGGGGGGTCTTTTCTGTTTTGTTTTTTTGCTAGTTTGTACTGCTTTCTTTTTATGTTTTGCTTTGTTAAGTTTTTAATTTTACTCCACTTGAGCTAAAAACAAACTTCCAGATCTTCTTTTAAATCTTTATTTTGAAAAATTATAATTTTCTTTTCAAAAGTGTTTTTGAGAGAATGCATAAATACCTTTGGCAGCCTTGGATCTGAAAATCATGCTTCATTAAAATTCCAAGAGAGCTTTGTGCTGTGTCAAAAAACCCCACTGCCCTGTCTTGGGTGTGAAATTGTTCGGGTCACATCACGTGAAAATTAATAAAGTTGTGAAGATGAATTTTGCATCGCTAAAATTTGACATGAATGGATGCCATCTAATCTCCTTTCGCTTTAATAAAATTATAGCATGAAAGTTTAATCAAGACTCTGCGAGGATTTAAAAAGCAAAAACCACTTTCACTGATTGCCAATTTAACAAGGCCTCTAACACTGATCAATATTTTCAGCACCCTCACCGTGGTCGTCATTGTTGTCAGTACTGGTATTTGAGGTCCTTGTACCCACACAGGATTCGTCTGTTGTTGGCTCTTCAAATCTATAAATATACCTTCATTCAAAAGAAAGCTAGGAACAGTTTCCTATGCATTAAAGAAAAAAAAAAAACAACAAAACACAGAAACGAAGCTGGCCAACCAGTTACTACAGACAGGCAGCAAGCGAATAGATGGGCAGAAAAGAACGGAATAAAGACGGAGAACCTCGTTGTTAAAGTTCAATTCTCAGATTCAAACTGTGAAACTATATTTTAAGGAAACAAGACTTGAACCAACTCTCCTGTCATTCCTCGAATTTACTTATTTTATTAATTTTCTTCGAAGACAGTGAATAAGTGGTCATGTGCTTGCATTACACCTAGCCCCTATGTGAATGCAGTTTTGGAAATGCTATCATCCGTTCCCACCTACCTACACGGCCTACTCTTCCGAAAGGTGGCACTGATTTAAACGGGTGCACCAGATGATTTGCTTGTGTTCGCAATCAGGACTTCGGTTTGTGGCCTCATCTGAAAGACTTCTGAGAAAGTGGTATTTACACTGATGGTCACTTCAGGTAACAAATTCCGTTGGACGCGCGTCTCGATGGTGCCTCGAACCCTGGCCGTTAGATTAGGATCGCAACGTTCTAACCACCAGACTATCCTGTATCAACGGCCTGGCCAGCCTTCAGAATCAATCCAGGACAGTCACTGCGTGGGGCCCTTAGCTACCTTCAGATTTCAACCACGCTGCTTTAAGTACCAGGCTACCTATTCCGCTTCCTTCCCCGCCCCCATCCTCGCCCCCTCCATGGAAAGACTCCAACTAGACCCTGAGTGTGTACAGTCACAAAGATACA
>CM060323.1:62923833-62941333 GCA_030674155.1 Stramonita haemastoma | reverse complement strand
GATAGTCAAATATCTGTTCCTAGGATTGATAGTCAAATATCTGTTCCTAGGATTGATAGTCAAATATCTGTTCCTAGGATTGATAGTCAAATATCTGTTCCTAGGATTGATAGTCAAAAAATTATTATATGTTCCTAGGATTGATAGTCAAATATCTGTTCCTAGGATTGATAGTCAAAAATTATTATATGTTCCTAGGATTGATAGTCAAATATATGTTCCTAGGATTGATAGTCAAAAAATTATTATATGTTCCTAGGATTGATAGTCAAATATCTGTTCCTAGGATTGATAGTCAAATATCTGTTCCTAGGATTGATAGTCAAATATCTGTTCCTAGGATTGATAGTCAAATATATGTTCCTAGGATTGATAGTCAAAAAATTATTATATGTTCCTAGGATTGATAGTCAAATATCTGTTCCTAGGATTGATAGTCAAAAAATTATTATATGTTCCTAGGATTGATAGTCAAATATCTGTTCCTAGGATTGATAGTCAAATATCTGTTCCTAGGATTGATAGTCAAATATCTGTTCCTAGGATTGATAGTCAAAAAATTATTATATGTTCCTAGGATTGATAGTCAAATATCTGTTCCTAGGATTGATAGTCAAAAAATTATTATATGTTCCTAGGATTGATAGTCAAATATATGTTCCTAGGATTGATAGTCAAATATATGTTCCTAGGATTGATAGTCAAATATCTGTTCCTAGGATTCATAGTCAAATATATGTTCCTAGGATTGATAGTCAAATATATGTTCCTAGGATTGATAGTCAAATATCTGTTCCTAGGATTGATAGTCAAAAAATTATTATATGTTCCTAGGATTGATAGTCAAATATCTGCTCCTAGGATTGCTGTACAGATGCAGTGCAGAGTGTGATCAATCTCCACGTGCGATATCTCTTTTGAAAATTTGAAAACGAAAACTGAACATTCCAACCTTAAGAAGTGCTCTCTTCAAGGTTATGCCTCCAGAAAATGTTTCCATATGACTTGGCCTTCCTACAGCCATTTTGCTATAAAGTGATGAGAGTCTGTATACCCCGCCATGTATCGTATAATTACCTGAATGTTGAAACGTAAAAAAAAAATATATATATACTGAGCTTTGAAAAAAATGTTTTTGTAAAGACCGCAACAATCAATACAGAACTCGAAACGTATCTACTGATTTTTAGATTGGTTTTGTTTCAAATAGGAATAATTCTTTTATGGAAGTCTCCAGCATTGAAATAATGGAAGATTTAACCTTTTTTATTGTGTCTGTCTATGAACCAACGTTTGATGGTAGGCATTGGTTTGCAACCTACACTGGCCTAATTCTCTGTAATCTTTAGGTGAAAATACTATGAGAGAGTCATATTTAGACATCACCCCCGAAGTGGAAATGTGAATACTTTAATGGCAGCAAAACGGTCGTATACCTAAAAATCTTACCATAGTAAACCTTGGAATTCAAGCTGAGGAATGAAAACAAAACTGGTTTCAAATTCATGACAGAAAGAACGAGCTATCTTACAGAACCATAAATGATATTCCCCTCCTCCCCCCTCCCTCCCTCCTTCCTTCTCTCTCTCTCTCTCTCTCTCTCTCTCTCTCTCTCTCTCTCTCTCTCTCTCTCTCTCTCTCTCTCTCTCTCTCTCCCGCGAACGCACGCAGAACATCTTGCGCACACGTTAAATCCTGTTCCGCTTTTCGTAAGAGTAGACCATCGTGTGCCGGTGGGAACAGATGACATCTATAAAACTGCATACACACGGGTACTGGATGTAAAAAAGCACAAGAGTGCTTATTCCATTATCCTCGATATAAAAGAATCAATCAATCAATCAATCCCCCCCCCCCCCATGTCACAGAGATGACACTTGCCATTCTCAACGCCGGCGATCTGCGCCTTTAAATGTTCAATTTCACATCCTGGTCTGAAACCATCGCAGCTTGATTATTCTATCGTCTTCTTTTCTGAATACTTTCTTGCATGTAATGTGTCTTTGCAGACGATCATTTCCAGTAGTGGTGTTGCTGTTCACTAGGGGTGCATGCTGTGCCAGTTTTGTGTATCCTGTGGGAGTAAGAAAAACTGTCTCTAGTTCTTTGAACATTTTGTTTATTTGGGTTTTATTTACTTACAAAATGTGTTTCTCTCTCTCTCTCTCTCTCTCTCTCTCTCTCTCTCTCTCTCTCTCTCTCTCTCTCTCTCTCTCTCTCTCTCTCTATCTATCTATCTATCTATCTATCTATCTATCTATCTATCTATCTCTAATTGAATAGGAACAGATGACAGATGACATATACAAAACTGCATACACACGGGGACTGGATGAAAAAAGCACAAGAGTGCTTATTCCATTATCCTCGATATAAAAGAATAAATCAAATCAATCAAATCAAATCTCTCTCTCTCTCTCTCTCTCTCTCTCTCCTCTCTCTCTCTCTCCTCTCTCTCTCTCTCTCTCTCCCCCTTACGGAACAAACTACAACACTTATTTTCAGAGCGATGTGAAAGAAAAACATCTCCAAACATCAACCCCACAATCTTTCCGTCTCCCAGACCTTTCAAGATCTCCGATGTTTCTTCTCGCACAATCTGCATTTCAAACAGATCTGATGAACTTGTAATTCTTCTGGGAACGGTTTTATTTTTTCCCAAAACCTAACGTTCTAAAGTTGTTGGTTTTTAGTCTGCAATATTTAAAGAATTTATGGTCCTTCCATTAGGCTATCTCTCTAATTTATGTATTTTCTGCACTTGGTTATTCAGACCCGTTTACAAAAAACTGAATTAGTTTCTGAAGAGAATCAAATATTTCAACACAGTTTCTCCAATCCGGCCTACTTATCGTAAGACCTGTGAACAGCATCACCTAAAGTCTGTCTTTTCCGCTGTGTCTAATGTGGCCTCTGTTTTCATTCAGGGCCATTCAAATTCTGAGCTCTGTGAGTTTTTGTTTCCGGGTTTGTTTTATTCTCTGGGCATTTTGTTTTGTGCAGATGTAACGAATTCTTTGGTCAATTTTATGCCTGGTGTCGAAAAAATACAAACTTCAAAGATAATGAAAATTTACACATACATGCGCACACATGCACACACGAGCGCATGCACACACATAGTGTACTGATTATGGTTTGTTTATTTGTTGTTTAATTGTTGGATATACATTGTTTGTTGACGGTTGGTTTTTCATCTGTTTGCTTGCTTGTTTCTTTTACCTTCCTTTTACTCCTTGCCCCGGGCTTACCAATGGTCAGATTTTTGCATATGAGACCGTTTTTTCCACCATATAGGTTACTGTATTTCGACTTCGGGGAAATCTTATTAAGCACAACTAAACAAAGAAGACAGGGATTTCAACTTTTACCTTAACTCCTTAAACGTTATTTCGGCACTTCACTGAATGTTTCAGGCGTGTAAGCACGCATGTGTGAATGTGGGTAAGTTGTACTTGTGTGTGTATGTGTGTGTGTGTGTGTCTGTGTGTTTGTGTGTGTGTGTGTCTGTGTCTGTGTGAATTCCAAATATGTTTTAAGATTTAATTTTTATTACTTTCTGAGATATACGTTGTGTTTATTGCTCTTATAAGTGTCTTATAACCCATAAGAATGTCTATGTTTATTGAGGATAATGAAGTATTGGTATATTATGGTATCGAAAGAGAATGAGCAAGAGAACACTCACAACTGCATCAAATCCACGTAAACAAGTGGATAACCTTTCCCATTTCTCTTGGCTACAAACCGCTTCCTTTTTCTCACTCCATTTTCCTACAGGCTTGGAAACTCTCCTGTTGGAATGAATCATCCATCTTTCCCCCTGACCCTCCCACCCACCTCTCCCGTGTGTGGCTCAAAGTCAGGGACACGCCAATGGAATGGAGGAAAAAAAAACGGAATTCCAAGTCTGGCACGCCTCCCCAACCCACCTCCATAAATCTCCCTCTGACGCTGATGCCTGGAAATCAACTTGCTGTTGTCAATGGGCCTGGAAGCTACACTCACACTTGGTGTGAAAAAGGGGGATAGAAAATGTGGGGCATTCCTTTATGGAAAGTTGGGCACATGGCTTGTTTTTCTTTTTTTTGTGGAGGGGGGGGGGTGCAGAATTTCCTGGGAGTGCCTGTTTTCTGCACGGCCTAGTTTCCGATACTCATGCATGGACACCCAAGCATGCACATTAACACGCATATTGCACACCCGTCAGAGTGTTTCTGCGTCTCTTTCTTTTTCCTACAAGTCTTGCAAACAGGGCTGCATGTGCCTTGTTCCTCTCCACTCGTGTTTAGAATGATTCAAATGAGCAAGAATGCACATGCATGACATAGTTTCTGCACCCTTTTCTACAAGTCCTGCAACAAAATTAAATGCATGCTATTTTTAATCATTTTCCAGTAAAGTAGTGAACCAAATGACCAAAGGCAGCATGACACACTAACTGTGACATGACAGTAGAAGACAGAAGAAAAGCAGGGGTGTAAATCATCCCAGTCTCCAGTAGGGAATAAAGTGACTGGTTTGTACCGTTCCCACCCTCATCCCGAATTTCTCCCGTTCATTAGTTTTAATTGGGACACACATGCAAGCGCGCGTGCACACTTTATGTCACAGCAGATTTCTCTGTGTGAAATTTGGGCTGCTCTCCCCGGGGAGAGCGCGTCGCCACAAGTGCAGCACCGACCCATTATTTTTTTCCCCTCAGGGATGGTGTCTAAACACAACACCTGTGTGCATGCTGGGTTTTTTTTCATATAATTTTGTCATCTGCTCCAACCGGCACACGATGGCCTGCTCTTCCGAAAGGCGGAACGGGATTTTAACGTGTGCGCAAGATGTTCTGCGTGCGTTCGCACTCGGGACCTCGGTTTATAGTCTCATCCGAATGACTTTGACATTCAGTGCGATTTTTTCGTCAAACTAGGAAGAAAGTGCGAGCTGGGTACGAACCCAGAAACTCGCGGTTTACATATTGGCAGGCGAACGTCTTAACCATCCTGCCACCGTCCTTCCACATACATACATACATACATACATACATACATACATACATACATACATACTACATACATACATACATACATACACATACATACATACATACATACATACATACATACATACATACATACATACATACATACATACTACATACATACATACAAACAACACTACCGCGCTACGCAACTACACATCACAACACAACAACATAAAATAGGAATAATCTTTGACTTTGACTTGAACTTTCACAACATCATACAACACACAACACACACACATACATACAACAGCACACCTACACACAACACAAGAATTTACTTACAACCACAACAAAAAAAAACACACACACACCACACCACACAGATTTTTCCTTTAATAGGTTTAGCAAAAGTGGTATAGCATTTATGGATCCTTCCAGATATAGATAGCTATACCTTAGAAAGTAAAACTGCCAAAATAGCAGTAAGACTGAAAAACATCTATCATTTAATCTGAAACAAGATCTCATTTTCTTGACTCTTTCGTATCACTTCCTGTCACGTCTCCCCCTTCACCACCCCCCCCCCCCCTCATGTTCCTCAGTCCCCCCCTGCCCCTCCCCACAGAGGACAGGAGAGGACCAGCCAATCGATAACTGTCATCAAAAACCGGTAACATGATAGCGTGAAGACCGCACAGCCGGGAGGACAGACAAACAGCCCCTCTTCAGGGAGACAGTCAATCACCTTTTCCTAAAGAGAAATTGCTTCCCCTTCTCGTTTTTACCTCCCCTGCCCTCTCTCCTCTCCTACGACACACAGGTCTGAGGTTGGCCTGCCATGAGGAATTAGTCATCTCTCCTTCAGTTCTCCTGTCCTCTCTCCTCTCCTGCTACACACAGGTCTGAGGTTGGCCTGTCATGAGGAATTAGTCATCTCTCCTTCATTCTCCTGTCCTCCTAGTCCCCCCTGTGAGACACTTTGGGACTCTGAGGTTTGGCAACTTTTGAAAGAAGTTAGCATCTCATCCTAATATAGTCATCTGTCCTCTCTCCTCTCCTGCTACACACAGGTCTGAGGTTGGCCTGTCATGAGGAATTAGTCATCTCTCCTTCACTTCTCCTGTCCTCGCCTCAAAGCTAGGTACACGCCCCTTGTTTGGAAGAGAATTTCATTTGGGGCAAACCTCTGTGGGTCCCGTAAATCTACTGGCAGAGACTTTTGAAATGAAGTTAGCATTCTCCATGGGCCTAGAAGGTATAGTACCGATCGACACTGGCTTGCTCGGAAAGTGTGTCGATTTGTGTCAAAGTGTGTAGACCAGTCATTACCATACTTGGAAAACTGAAAAATTGAATCATACTCTGCTTTTTCCTTATGCAGAGGCCTTTCACTGTTGTGTGCGTCTTGGTCATGTTTTCACACACATACATACACCCCAATGTCTCTGTATGTCTGTCTGTCTGTCTGTCTGTCTGTCTGTCTCTCTCTCTCTCTCTCTCTCTCTCTCCTCCTCTCTCTCTCTCTCTCTCTATTATTATATATTATATATATATCGTATCTATCTATGTATCTATCTATCTACCTATCTATTTAGCTTTTTAACAGAAAATATCCATTGTGGCTGGTTTTATTACATTTCTTTCCATCAGTGACACTGCGCAAACAACAGTAAAACACATTTTTGAAGGTATGTTCAAAAACGCTTTTAAAATTTGAACAGTTTAGCAAGAATGCTTTGAAAATCAACTCTGTGTTTTCTTCTCGACATCTGTTTTCAGACATTGTCTTAAAAAAATGTTCCTTAATTTTATAATCTTGTGGAGTTATTTTGTTAAAAATAAGCGTTAAAAAATTCTGTGTTTTTCTGGTACAAACCCATCACAAAAACTTGATGATTATCGCTAACATACAAGCATGTATGTACACGCGCGCGTGCGCACGCACGCACGCACGCACGCACGCACCACACACACACACACCACACACACACGCACACACAGTGTAGGGTATTAGATCCTTTCTGTTGACTAAAATACCAATTTGATTAAGAAACCTGACGCGGTAACAGGAGACAGTTTCAAGCCCAAAACCAATTCACGGTTAAAAATTCCTGACACTCAAATTTAATTTTTAAGTATCACAATGCTTCAAAACTCTTGTCTTAAGACTTCATTACATTATTGAAAAATTCTAAAACTGTCAAATTCTATTTGACTACATTTGAAAATGCCAGAAACGTGACCTTGAAATAATCTCTCTCTCTCTCTCTCTCTCCTCTCTCTCTCTCTCTCTCTCTCTCTCTCTCTCTCTCTCTCTCTCTCCATCTACCCATCCATCCATCCATCCACCATCTTTTCATCTATCTCTTTCTTTCTTCTTCTTCTATCTTCTTCTTCTCTTCTATTACTATCTATTTTCTTTCTATCTCTTCTTTTATATATTTATTTTCTATCCATTCACCTATCTCAAATTTCTGCTGTAATTATCTTTATTCATAGGTTTTGGGGTTTGGTGTTTTTTTTCGTTCCTTGGCTAAGGCTCCAAGTTTCATCAATGTGAGATTTTTGTGTGTATGTGGACTGTTTTCCCCTCACACTTAGGCAACTGCGTTCCGACTTTGGGAATGATACATAATTATATCACTAAAGCATAGCTAGGGGGAAATTATACAAGCAGCTACTTCAAAACACTCAATACCCTACATGAATTTGATCAACTGCCACAGCAAAAGAAATCAGGTCTTCTAATGTCTAAAACTGCCACTGTCTGCCAGTTATTTTGTATAGGACCGCAACTTTCCCCCCTTTTCTTTGACTTTAAAAGCGTTCAGCTTTCTTTACATTCGTTTTAATGCTACACCAGTTTTTACGCAAACAAAGTTCGTGCGGTTTCTTCTTTCTTTTCCTTGTTCAGCTCTGAGGCTGAAATCCAGTTAGGGAAGCTATTTCAGGGGAAAAAAATGTTATCAGAATACCTGCTGAAATCCATCCACTATTCTGTGAACCGTCTATCACTCATCTTAGGGCAGTTCGGCATTTCATTCAGCCAAAATTTGCAGCAATGTCATGAAAACACATCCATAGACGGCCAACAAGGCCTATAGCAAAGAATTCACTGCAAGACCAATAAAAAGAACTGGGAACAAATGAGGAACATTCATTTTGAGTCAGTAAACTTATCAATGGCTTCTTCCAAAACAATGATGGACAATTTCTTCTCTCTTTTATTGAAACATATGGCATAATTCTCTCTTATCAATGTATTTAATCAGTTTGCCACTCTCTTCTATGACACTGCCCATCTACACAATACTTTTAATGGTCCAACGATTTGTAGTTTCAGCAGCAATGACATCAAAGTAACATCTATGACTGGCATGGATTTTTTTATGTGGTCGTAGGGGAGCGAGGCATCAGAGACTCAGTTTCTCTAGGGGCCTGATATTGAGGGCGTGCCCATCTCCTCTCCCTCGCTGCTTTACCTTCCCTGACCCTAAGAGAGCAGTACCATTTACACTGGGTGAACCGGGGAACTGTACTGAAACCAAGGCGCACAAACGGTTACCCATCCCTTGGCAACCACGCTTGATGCTGCCTAACCTTAGCTTTGAGAAGCGAACGCTCTGACCACTGAGCTATCCCGTATCCTGTATCTCTCTACATGTGTGAAACTGTAGTCTGATGAATTGCCAACTCTCCTTTCCCCCATCTTCCACCACAGCTTTCATCCTCTCCAGGGGTATGCTGACATCTTGAAAAGAGAATTCTACATGCTGCATCCCTTCCCAAACCCAAGAAATCTCCCTTTGATAATCTGGTTCTTGGAACCAACTTGCGTTATCAACAGACTGGAAGTTATACTTGATGAACAACGAGGGTAGATAGAAAAATGGGCAGCCATTGCTACGATGGGAGTTGGATCTGCTTTTTCTAGATACAATTTGTGGGCACTCCTTCATGGGACTTTGGATTGCCTGTTTTCTTCATGACACACATTGCTCAGCCTCCCTTTTGCGATCTGCATAGTGTTGATAGACAGACAGACAGACAGACAGACAACAGACAGAAAACAGACAGACAGAGATACTATCGGTGTAGCTGAAAGTAAAAAGAGTATTTAAGATTGGCAAACTAGCTTTTAACTAACACCAGTCTGGATCTCCTCACATGTATCCTTCATATATCTTCCTGCCACGTCTTCCCCTTCACAACCCCCCCCCCCCCTCCCTGTTCCCTCAGCCCCCTCCCTCCCCTCCCCACAGAGGACAGGAGAGGACCAGCCAATCGATAACTGTCATCAAAAACCGGTAACATGATAGCGTGAAGACCGCACAGCCGGGAGGACAGACAAACAGCCCCTCTTCAGGGAGACAGTCAATCACCTTTTCCTAAAGAGAAATTGCTTCCCCTTCTCCCTCCTCTACCCCTTCCCTCTCACACACGCATAACACAGGTTTGAAAGTGCCGTGTCACAAGAAAATTTGGTATCATTCCTTCCATCTCCCATGTCCGGCTTAAAGCCAAAGATGTGCCACTGGTCAGGAAGAGAGTTCCATTTCTGACAAGCCTCTCTTGTTCTGGCAGAAACTTATTGAAATCAGACTGGCATTGTCAGTGGCCGTGGTAATCATGAGTTGGTGTGAAAAAATATCATTTGTGGCTCTATGCGTTGGGTCAGTATTCCTGACAAGTACTTGACCCATTTGCCTTTTTCAGCCCTGATGCAGTGTCATTTGCTTTCCCAAGTGTTTCTTTGTTTACACACACATACACACACAAAGCGCGCACGCTCACATGCATGCACACATGCTGTCCACATGCACACACACCACACCACACACATGGGGCGCGCGCACGCGTGCAAACATACAAGCAAACCACGTGTGCTCGTATACTAGGGCTTTACTTCCTTTCTTTTACTTGCCAAGACAGAAGATCAAATTTGACAGTTGACAATACAGCATATTTCATGTTAACGCTCAGGAGCTGCAGACATTGGCTGTATACAAGGAGTCACCAGCACACTGGCTTTTGCAGCTGGTCAAGTGGACTTTGGGCAGGCATGAATCAACGTGTCTATGTAAATGCTTCCCAGCCTTTTAAAAAATCCACTTTTTTCCTTCCTTGGCTGGAGCTCCGAGGTTCACCAATGGTAAGATGTCTGCGTATGCCACCGTTTTTGCCCACCATCAAGGAAGCCACATTCTGACTTTGGGGATAATACCTCCTGTGCGTAATGATAAACTATTGCTTGACACTGTTCATTCTTCACATATCCCAGCTTGTTGCTCCATTTTCAAAGGGTTTTTCTCTGTAGTAAGGTAAAAAGTACCCCATTTTCCTACCTTCACGGCCATGGCTCAATTACACCCTCGCCTGGCCGCCCCCTTCTTGCCTTACTTCCCATCCCCTTCCACCCACCTGTCCTTCTGTCTTCCAGTTTCAAATCGGATCCAGAATCTGACTCTGAACGGAAAAAACAAGTTCTTGTTGTTCAGCCAGCCTCCCCTGGTTATGAATGCTTCTCTGACGTTTATTGCTGGAAATGAAGTCAGTGTTGTCAACAGGCTGCAATATTGCTGGCAGAGGCAGAGTAAGGGGGGGAGGGGTTGAGAGCTATGAGGTTGGCTGAGAAAAGATCATTACTTAATGACAGTTAAGAATATTAGTTTCAGTCTGCATTTCTGTCATCTTGTTTGTATACTTTGTTCCAGAACTGATACATATGATTCGCTTAGTGTGTGAGTATGCATTATCAAATTCTCTCTCTCTCTCTCTCTCTCTCTCTCTCTCTCTCTCTCTCTCTCTCTCTCTCTCTCTCTCTCTCTTTATCTTGTCTTTTTATCTTGATGTTATCCCTGAAAGGGGCGGGACTGGATGTAAAAAAGCACATGAGTGCTTATCTATTATCCTCGAATAAAAGAATTTTGCCTTGCCTTGTCTCTCTCTCTCTCTGTTCATTCAAATTCATTCATTCAAAATCTCTTGGGTTTTTTTCAGAGAGATGGGTTGAAGTGAGAAGTCTCTAACAGTTCCTAAAAAGTTTTCATGTTTTGGGGTTTTTTTTACTGCTTTGGGGATTAATTGTGTAACAAGATTCTATCTAGACGGCATTCTTTCGGGACTTTAAACATACAGTGTATCACCATACCAAGACATAGTTGTACATTCACAAACGCACTGTGGAAAATGTAGAGCACGTGGTTTCTATTTTTTAATCTTTTCTTAAAAGCCAGGAATGTTTTACTTACCACGGTCCACGGGACTGCGGGATACGTGAGAGACAGAGAGAGATGGCTCCAGAAAGAGTCTAGAGAGACTTATTTTCCTTATTTTTTTGGTCTGATTATGGATGAATCTATCCAATTTTTTCACTAGACCAAACTTTGTATATTTCATTCTTTGACATTCACTCTCATCTCAACACACTTGCATTTAGTATTCGGGTTCATATTAATCTTCTTTAAAATACAACGTGTATTTTCACATTTTTATTAAAAAATGATTACTTTTTACGAACAAACTTCTTGTTGAATATCAAGGCACAACTACCCCAGAGTAGCAAGAGGGTGGGTGAACAACAGGGAGACTGGTGAACATATAGATAGATAGATAGATAGATAGATAGATAGATAGATAGATAGATAGATAGATAGATAGACAGATAGACAGATAGATAGATAGATAGATAGATAGATAGATAACGACAGACAGACAGACAGACAGACAGACAGACAGACAGACAGATAGATAGATAGATAGATAGATAGATAGATAGATAGATAGATAGATAGATAGATAGATAGACAGACAGATAGAGAGATAGAGAGAGATAGAGAGAGATAGAGAGAGAGACAGAGAGACAGATAGATAGATAGATAGATACAGACAGACAGACAGACAGACAGACAGACAGACAGATAGATAGATAGATAGATAGATAGATAGATAGATAGATAGATAGATAGAAAGAGAGATAGAGAGATAGAGAGATAGAGAGATAGAGATAGAGAGAGAGAGATAGACAGACAGACAGACAGACAGACAGACAGACAGACAGACAGACAGACAGATAGAGAGAGAGAGAGAGATAGATAGATAGATAGATAGATAGATAGATAGATAGATAGATAGATAGATAGATAGATAGATAGATAGAGAGAGAGAGAGATAGAGAGATAGACAGACAGACAGACAGACAGATAGATAGATAGATAGATAGATAGATAGATAGATAGATAGATAGATAGATAGATAGATAGATAGATAGATAGATAGATAGATAGATAGACAGATGGATAGATAGATAGATAGATAGATAGATAGATAGATAGATAGATAGATAGATAGATAGATAGATAGATAGATAGATAGATAGATAGATAGACAGAGACAGACAGACAGACAGACAGACAGATAGATAGATAGATAGATAGATAGATAGATAGATAGATAGATAGATAGATAGATAGATAGATAGATTGATAGATTGATAGATTGATAGATAGATAGATTTTCCTCATACACCAGTTCAGGGAAATATATATTCTTCATTCTAACCCACAACAGTACTTTCGCTGATTTTTTTCTGGAGGAAAAAAGGGGTTATCATAGTGCCTACTAACCATTCCGAAACCGCAATTTCGTTTCACATAGTCAGGCAATTACTGAAAATGGGAATACATTAACATAGATCTCTGTGACGGCAGACAATGAATATGTAAACGATATTTACGTTGATTTCTGACCTTTCAAAGAGCTGTGATTTCTTATGTTCTCTGCCGGAAAAGTGGGCTGAGTGACAGAAGGAAAAGAAAAACAATGACACAAAAACAACAACAATAACAAGAAAAGAAGAAAAGACGAAAAACGAGAAAGACAAGAAGGCGGAGGAGAATCAGAAGAAGGAGGAAAAGAAGAAGAAATAAAAGAACAATAACAACATCAACGACAACATCAATATCAAAGAAGAAGAAGACTACGAAGAATAACAATAACAACAAAACAACAACTACTACCATAACAAGACAAGGACAACAACAACAATAACTAGAACCAGAAGAGCAAGAAGTGTACAATACCAAAAACAAAAAAAGATAAATGACAAAAGCAATAACATTAACTTTACTGTAGGAAAGAAAAGACTCAGAAAAAATACAAACATAAAAAATTGATACCAAAAAGAAGAGCGCGACCTTACACAAAACACAAACAGACAAGTCCATAAAAAGAGGAAAGCCAAAAGCAAGAGCTGACCCATACACAATAAATGCCTCTCACAATGAAACACGGGATTCAAAATGAGAACCAAACAATGGAAGATAAGAAAAAAAACGATTAGAAAATAATCTTTTTTTGTAAATAACAACGAAAAAAACCGTTATTCAAACCAAAACGAAAAAGCAGCCAGAGAAGAACGAAAGAGAGAAAGAAAAAAGTCTCTCACGCCTGATCTGAGCATGGCGTGATGTTGCCACATGCCTGAGTTCAGGCCTAATGTACCAGCCAGGGTTTTTTGTTGTCCGTTGTTACAGTTATCGATGTATTTGACCCCCCACATGCCTCACCCTGACCTGACCCCGTCACGTGACGTGTCCCAGACGGGAAGTAAACATGGCGGAAAAGGCAAGCAGCACAGACAACGTCTGACACTACAGAAACAGCACTCTGTGATACAGGCAGAAACGAGCAAAAAGAAAACCAAGTGTACAGAAGATTACAAACTTGAACAGCATTGCAGGGGGAAAAAAGAATATTGGGTAGTTTGTGCTGTGTTGTATGAAGTGCTGAGGATATCCATTATAGCCAAAAATGTTCTAAAACTCCTGTGTCAGCGTTTTTTCTTTTTGTTTCTATGTATTTAGAGAGACAGATAAAGAGGAAGAGAAGGAGACAAAGAAGAAGAAGAAGAAAACAAAAGAAACGAAGAAAAGACAAAAAAAAACAACAAAAGAACAAAAAAAAAGAAAAAGAACAAAAAACAAGAACAAGAACGAACAAAAGAAGAAAAGAACAGAAAATAGAAGAACAACAACAAGAACAACAAGAACAAAGAAAGAACAAGAACGAGAACGAGAACAGAACAAGAGCAAGAAGGACGAGGAAGAGAAGAGAAGAACAAGAGAAAAGAAAAGAAGAAAAGAAAGAAGAAGAAGAACAAGAAGAACAAGAAGAAGAAGAAGGATATTAACAACAATAAAACAATAGCCACGATAATAACACTAAGATAATTATTCTACAACGACGACGACTGTCACAAAAGAAAGAAAAACCAGAACGCAAAGTGCAAAAGAAAATGATTGATGACAAGAGCAGCACTATGAGCCACAAATATGAACAAGAAATGACAAATAGAAAACAAAGCAGATAGGGAGAGATCAATAATGGGGGCAAGAGCACAAACTGACACACGGAGCAAAACAACAACAAAAAAACTGAAAGAGAAAAAGACTTATTAGATAATAAAAGCCTGGACATGGATACCCTACGCAAAACAAAATAAAACAGAAATCGAAACAGAATAGAAAAAAAATAATAGAGAAAAATAAGAGAAGGCAAACTTGCACAAAGTTTTATATTTACTTACAATCAAAAAAAACATTATTTAATAAGAAACTAGTCAGAGGAGATTAAAAAAAAAAACAAAAAAATGTCTTTCATGCCTGGCAGAACATGGCGTGATGCTGCCTTATGCCTGCCCTCAAAACCAGTGTAGGGGCCGTGGTGTTTTTTGTCCGTTGTTACAGTTATCGATGTGTCTGACGTGCCAGATGCCTCGCCAGATCTGGCCCCTTCACATGATGTGTTTTAGAACGAGAGGTGACTACGGAGGACAACGGCAGAACATTCAGCAGAAAACCACGCTCCAAAGAAACACAGCAGTAGGGTAAGTAGAGGACTCAGAAATCAAAAGTATGGGATCAACAAAGAAACAGATTGTACCATGAAGATAAACCGGTACTAGGTCGACTTGTGAGATGTAAGTTTAGAAAGATGAAGATTATACATAGCAGCTGAAACATTGAAAACCGTTGGTTAATATTTTCCCCTGTGTCTATACATAGATATTAGAAAGAAAAACAAAGAAAAAAAAAAAGAAAAAATTAGACAAGAACGGAAAAAGTATCAAAAATTTCAAACACGAAACATAGAATGAATGTTAAGAAAATTGAACTTGCATTAAAACATTAGTTCTGGAGGAAAAAAACAAACAAAAGTTTAAAGTAAAACAAAAAAACAGAAAAAGACCCTATCCACAAAGCGAAAATCCAGTGATATAGAAATGTGGCTCGGAGTTAAAAATGAGGACACAAGTATTGAAAGAAATGTAACATGAGAAGAAAAACGTGCCCTCAATTTCTTGAAAACATAGCAAAAAGATGAGTGTTCATGAGAGATTAAAAAAAGCTTGTTTGGTGAGAATGGCAAATGGCGTGATGTTGCCATATGCCTGTCTTCACGGTTAATGTAGCATCCAGTGCTTTGTTGTTCTTGGGGGGGTCTGTTGTTACAGTTATCGATGATTTAAAATCCCAGATGCCTCATCTACACCTGGCCCCTTCACATGACGTGCCCCAGAAGAAAAGGTACAACAAGGAGGAAAAAGGCAGCACCACTGGCAGAAAAACCATTCACAACAGAAACAAAGCAGATTGCACAGTGCACAGGTGAGTAAGCAGAAAAAGAATTTCGTCAATAGAGGAAAAACCTAGACAATCCCGATAGAAAGGAATACGAAGCGTCTTCCTTATTGTCATTCTGTGAAATACTAGGAATAATTATCTGTAACAGTTTAAAATTTTCACACAAGGGGAGCACAGCAAGCAGAAAACAGCCACTACACAACATACAAAGAGAACAGGCAACAGACAAGGGAAAAAAAAAAAGAAACAAAAAGAGAATATTTGAACTTATTTTCCGAGAGAATGGATACTAAATAAGCTTTGGAATTAGATTTTTGTTTTGTTGTTGTTTTTTGTTGTGTTGTGTAAAAGTTGTGAAATTCATAGCAGCGGAAGTACTTAAAACCCTTTTTGTTTATTTGTGTCATGCTACGTATAAATTATTTAAAATGATAAACTAGCAAGGAGGCAAAAACACAGAGAAAAAAGTAAATGATCTTATTTTTTAAACAAAAAACCACGACCAAGCAACTTATAATGACCATTTTGTTTTGCTTCCTATTCAGATATGTATACACATGTTCTTTCTCTGACAACGCTCGCACATAAAATCTGAAGTAGGAAGCAAAACAAAACAGGAAACAAAGAAGAACATGCCTCACTTACTTTGATGACAGCTGGTAGAGTCCCTAGCGTCCTCAGTGAGTGGCTTCCTCAGTGTAGACAGGACTTGTTTCCTTCCTGATGGGGCTTTTCAGACATCGCAGCAATCTGAGGGATGCTCCATCTACGATACCAAATCCAAAAAAAACAACCGCTACTTACTTAATAAAAATGTTATAGGATTTTGGGGATTATTTTATATTTTGTCCGTGTATTGAAATGGTGACATTATATAGTCAAGAAAATATTTTGTTTACAACATTGTTTTATTCCTCCTCTAGGCCAATGCTGGATCCTGGCCATGCAACCGTTTGCCTGTCATCAAGAAAGCCGCATTCCTATGTTGAGGAGGTGTAAACACAATAGCAGTGCGCATGCGGGGTTTTGTCCTCTAGTCCTACCGGCACGTCATAGGCTACTCTTTCACGGCACAGCGGCTTTAATCAACGTTCAACGTGTGTACAAGATGTTCTGCCTGTGTTTGCACACAGTGCCTCAGCTTTTAGTCTCATCCGAAGGACCTTTGGTGGAACGGTCGTCTGGATGCTGGCTCAAACCCACATCATCAGAATGCCAGCTCTAAACTCTAACCACTAGGCTATCCTGCCCTTTGTCTATGATTTAAAAACTGCACAGTCAGGAGAAAATCAATCTAATATCAGGTAGGCAGATCAGCTAAAGAAGAGTACGCTCACAAACTCAAAGATAGACAAGCAAACAAAGACACATGTTGAGACTGAACAGAGAATCGACAGAGATAGAATGAACATGGGGGGGACGGATAGCCTAGTGGTCAGAACATTGCGCTGGCAATTCGAAGACCCGGGTTCGTGTCCGGTCGAGGAAATTTTTCTCCTGGAGTTAACATCAGTGCTGTCTCCACTCTCCCCAAAAGTCCTTCGGATGAGACTTTAAACCGAGGCCCCGTGTGCGAACGCACGCAGAACATCTTGCGCACACGTTAAATCCTGTTCCGCTTTTCGTAAGAGTAGGCCATCGCGTGCCGGCCGGAACAGATGACAATATTTACAACAAAAAACTGCATACACACGGGGACCGGATGAAAAAAAGCACATGATTGCTTATTCTGTTATCCTCGATATAAAAGAATAAATAAAATAAATAAATAAAATAAATAACAGAGGATGAACAGAGATAGAATTAACAGAGACAGAACGGGCAGAGAATGCACATAGAATGAACACAGAATAAACAGTGATAGAATGAACAGAGA
>CM060323.1:62915139-62918733 GCA_030674155.1 Stramonita haemastoma | reverse complement strand
TGACAGAGACAGGAAAACAAAGAGAGACAGAGATTCAGATAAAGAAATATAGACAGACAGACAGACAGACAGACAGACAGACAGACAGACAGACAGACACAGAGAGAGAGGGGGGTAGGGGGACAGAGACTGACAGACAGTAATAGAGACACAGAGGGGATTGATGATGATGATGATGATGATGATGATGATATGATGATGAGATGATGATGATGATGATGATGATGATTATTCAACATTTAAAGGATTCATACGCCTTTCTTTATCTTGCCCTCGCAATAGAACACAGGCAAAAAATAAACAGACAGACAGACAGACAGACAGACAGACGACAGACAGACAGGACAGACAGACAGACAGAGGATAGATAGATAGATAGATAGATAGATAGATAGATAGATAGATAGATAGATAGATAGATAGATAGATAGATAGATAGATAGATAGATAGATAGATACACGGACAGACGGAGACATCTGTCATCAGAAGCAACCTGTGTGAAGGGCTATCACAGTGAGAGCCTATAGCCTACAGTCTGTACAGTATGGACAGTGTGCCACATGCAGGAAGGAAGGAAGGAAGGAAGGAAGCAGATAATCACGGTGCCCATTCCCCTCAGGCTGTTTCCCGCCTTCCCTCCCTGCCTACTCTGATCACCTCACCCTCCTACCTATCATCGCTCCGTCCACAGTGACGTTTGTTTTGTTGTCGTTGTTGTTGGGTTTTTCCCTGTTTAAATCCCCGAGGGTCATCTAGATTATGCACTGGCTCACTCCTCCCCCTGGCAATCCCTGTGAGACTGTAAGTACTCACAGGAGGAGAAGTTTGCATGTAGGGCTGTTTTCCATTATGTTTGACCACTCCGGCAGAAAGGAGTTCAACAACTCCAACAGACCAGAAACCACACACACATACGCCCTGTGCCACAGAGATTGTTTCTTCATGTTTTGTTTTTGTAGCCTGATTAAAGCCACTGTGCTAAGAGCATCTTGCTACAAGAGACATTACTGTAATACAGAATATGAATGTGTAAATGTCACGTTTCATTTTGTCACAACAACCAACCTATCTGTTTAAGACACCCAGAAGCAGTTGATTCTCACTTTCACTGTCATTGCTTTTTCCTTATGTATATCTCATGAACAACTACAAATGTTTGTAACTCATAGACACTTCCATACACGTTGCGAGTTAAACTTTTCTTTCCGTAAAAGAATACAGGCTGCAACGGGTAGGCTAACCAAGCATCAGCAGTTGTGATAATTTTCACCATTATCTAAACTTTTACACCTAAAAGTTAGCACATGATGAGCGTACTTTCCAAATTCCTATGAATTTTGCCATCTGTATCTAACACTTTCTACCTGTAAACAAACACAGCGTAGGGTGTCCATCAAATTCTTTTGGATTTCGCCACTCAGCCTCAATATTTGCCCATTATTCCTAACCCCATTTCTGTACCTATACCGTGCAATGGTGTGGATTTCAAACACTTTCAAAAGTCCTTAGTGGTAAACATTTGTTCGCAATGCTCATTACACTAATGATTGCTGAGGTTGCTGAGAGCAAACCCTACAATGGATTTTCTTGAAAAACCTAGATTACAGCTGTACAAGCCTAAATTGCTATTTCAGTACCATCAAACAAACCATATTTCCCAAACCGAAAAATTCCCTCTTTCTGAAAACGTGGACACTAATCCATAGGACTGCCTTCCATGAACAACTGACAGAAGTCTAAAGGCGAATGGTATACTTCAGACACACACACAGAATATGATCAGGAACTAAAATGCATAATTCAAGCAAAATCATGGAATGGGGACGGAGAGAGGTGGCAGCAGTGGCAGACTCTGACCAGAGGTAGAGAATGGACACTGCCCTGCTCGTTCTCAAAGGAAGCTATCCACCTCAAAGAGGTGGAGAATGGACACTGCCCTGCTCATTCTCAAAGGAAGCTATCCACCTCAAAGAGGTAGAGAATGGACACTGCCCTGCTCATTCTCAAAGGAAGCTATCCACCTCAAAGAGGTAGAGAATGGACACTGCCCTGCTCATTCTCAAAGGAAGCTATCCACCTCAAAGAGGGACATCCTCGTGGATATGACTTGCCTCGGGCTGCGGTATCATTGTATTTGCTGTATGTCTGCAACACAGCCCTGACCTATGGTAACGTGATGATGTCTTGACTGTTGTTGTACATACGAAAGATATAGATAGATAGATAGATAGATAGATAGATAGATAGATAGATAGATAGACAGATAGATAGATAGATAGATAGATAGATAGATAGATAGATAGATAGATAGATAGATAGATAGATAGATAGATAGACAGACAGACAGACAGACAGACACAGACAGACAGAGAGAGAGAGAGAGAGAGAGAGGAAGAGAGAGAGAGAGAGAGAGAGAGAGAGAGAGATGTTAGGTGAGTGAAATGCAGTTTTAGTCTTCCACCCATAAATTATTATGGCTTTAAGTATAAAATATTATAAACATGATACACCACATTAGTAAGGAAGTCATTAAAACTGAGTAGTCAGTCCTAATCGAAACAAGTATTTAGATTTCTTTCTAATATATGTCCAAGGTAGTGTTCAGTTTTGATGATGCGTTTGTTGAATATATACCTATCTCCTTTTCTTTAAATTATCGGTTGAACTTTGGTTGCTGGCGATGGTGGTTTTTGCTTTTCTTTTGTTTTGTTTTGTTGCTAGGGGGTGTTGTTTTGCTATTCCCTGATTAGAGCAAGGGCCGGCTAAAGAAATTGAATACCTACTCTGTTACCCTTGAAAAATAAAGATCTGTTACCCTTGAAAAATAAAGATTATTCATTTATTCATTCAAGCAAGCAAGGTAGGCGTGTAACAAAGCACAGCAAGGCAAGGCAAGGCTAGGCATCCTAGGTTGGGCACAAGTTTCCATCTTCAATACTGTGACACGAGAACGTTAGCCACAAGGAACACAGATAGTGAGACAGCGTGGCATGTACACACACCATCTATCCATACTCTCCTGCTCTCTCCCTTCCCGCGGGTTCTATTTTTTATCAATATATTGATTACTTTACACCCTCTCTTGGGACAGACTAGCCTCCAGCAAGCACAGAGAGAGACAGAGAGAGACAGAGAGAGACAGAGAGAGAGAGAGAGAGAGAGAGATAAACGGATAGAGACGGAGACAGAGACAGGGAGAGGTAGGAAAGAGAAGACAGACAGAGACAGGCAAACAGACCAAAACGAAGACAGAAAGAGAGCGACAAAAGCCACGGTGAAAGGAGAGAAGAGAGAAGGACAGATTGACAGACCCACTCTGGCACTGAGTGACAGTTAGGCAGGCAGACACAGAATCAGAGAGAGAAAGAGAGACAGAGGGTAGGGGAGAGAAATTCTTCTGGAGTCGTAAGATGCCTAGCAAGAACAAAATGCATTGTACCAGCCCTAGAACGGACCTTCAAATCACAGATAGAATAGCGTGGGGGAAGATGTTGTTTATGAAGTGACGTGTCTCTGGCTATTCCTGGCCTTCACACTTTATACTGTTTCACATCACTATGTTTCTCCCTTTGGGGGGATTTCTGCTGCTGCAA
>CM060323.1:62902639-62907639 GCA_030674155.1 Stramonita haemastoma | reverse complement strand
CAGGCAGACATACAAGACTGATAGTCATTATCCTGTTAATGCATACACATCAAGTTGGAGCAAACCATCATTTTTAAACAAGGTAGTTTTAGATAACGTTTCTTCCATGAACTAAATCAAAATATGTTTACTTGCTGTTAATGTTCACAATCAATTTTTACATTATCACCATTTCAAAAGTTATCTGCGGTTATCTTTATGAGCTTAAAATATTTAAAAGAGTTATCTTATAAACCTGAGAAATACGTAACTGGTTCCATTTAAAATACATTGTTAATTGGGTTCTATTAAGCATCTTTTTATATTAATTGAATTGAATTGAATTAAAATACATTGTTAATTGGGTTCTACTAAGCATCTGTTTATAAATGTTTATAATCTGAGAGACAGACAGACAGACAGACAGACAGACAGACGAACGGACAAGCAGACAGAAAGAGATCTGGTAACTATCAAGTCTGTATTTTCAATGGTAACAGCGAGGTTGGGTTATCTTTTTTAATTTGGTTCTCATAATGAGAGAATAAAAAAGAGAAACAGTAACTGGTAGGGAAGGTGGGGGGGAACAGGTGAGGCCTCAGTGACCTGACGCAGGGAAAGCGAGTTGGAGGTCAAAGGACAACGTGACTCATCACAGCACTAAGCCTTGTCTGTCTGTCTGTTGGCACAACGGCCCTCAGGCTCTGTCCTTGCTGACGTCAGTGTCTTTCAGTTACTCCCCTTGTTTGCACTGACCTATACTTTCCTTCCTCTGGTGCTTGTTTGGACCAGTGACATCCTGGGTTTTTCCTCTGCATCACACGAGGAAGTGAAGGACAGAGACTGACGTCAGTGAGGACAGTCTGAGGGATTAGACCAACAGACCAGGCAGGCTCCTCCACCTGATCCATCACCTCTCTGCTTCATGGCCTAGCCGATTATCCCCAGTCAGATTATTGAAATCTCACCCATTTTACGTCCTCCTCTCTCTCTCTCTCTCTCTCTCTCTCTCTCTCTCTCTCCTCTCTCTCCTTTTCTCTCTCTCTCTCTCTCTCTCTCTCTCTCTCTCTTGCGCTGGCAATTTGACGACCCGGGTTCGAGTCCGGTCGAGGAGATTTTTCTCCTGGAGTTAACACCAGTGCCGACTCCACTCTCCCCAAAAGTCTTCGGATGAGACTTTAAACCGAGGCCCCGTGTGCGAACGCACGCAGAACATATTGGGTACACGTTAAATCCTGTTCCCTATCGTAAGAGTAGGCCATCGTGTGCCGGTGGGAACAGATGACATTTACAAAACTGCATACACACGGGGACCAGATGAAAAAAAGCACAAGAGTGCTTATTCCATTATCCTTGATAAAAAGAATAAAATCAACCAAATCAATCAATCTCTCTCTTCTCTCTCTCTCTCCCCCCCATCCTTGAAGCTGGAGTATAAAGAAAAATCCAACTTACCTAGTATATTAGCTATTTCCCTAGCTGACACAATGTCAAAGGTGGGGGTTACTGAGGGGCTGCACTTTGAGGGTGGGTGGAATCAGTTGGTAGTCACAGCACCATGACCTGCCATTACCCGAGTGCAAAGGTTTGGGTCTCCACAAAGGCGTGTGTTGGAGGCACAGACATCCTACATGCATATTCATAGCTCAGTGGTGGGAGGAGACCGTTTCCCTAAATTTACCTATGGCACCGATTCCACTCTCCCAAAAGTCTTAAAGATGAGATTGTAAACCAAGGTTCTGTGAGGTGACACCAGCCTTTAACAGCTCCAGAAAAAAATACATTTAGAGAAACAGAGACACAGACGAGACAGAGGGAGATACATACAGACAGAAAGACAAACAGAGAAAGACAGAGACAAGGCAAGGAGAAGAAGAAGGGGGTGAATGAGATAGACAGACGGGGTAGCAATGATGATGGAATGGGATTACGGAAGGCCATCCCAGGCCTCTATCCAATCATCAGTCCTTCTGGGATCCAGGAGCACCATTCACAAGATGGGTTTGGCCACAAGAGGGGTTCTGTGGCTCTTGCCGTCAGCACGACTTGACAGAGTCCTAATGCTGCCCATGCTCTTGCCGTCAATGGGTCTTCTGTCGGCCAGGACTGTTTAATTGGTCGTTGCGGTTAAAACTACCCGACATGCTCTACATTACTCGACATACTCTTGTTCTCCACATGTTATGGGCTGCCGTCCTTAAAACGTTTTCTTTTCTTTTGTAAGTCGTGATTTGGATGTCGTTTACCTCCCCTCCTTCCCCACAGAAAATTCAGAATTCAGAGTTTAAAGGTGAAAGCAAGCTTGCCGAAGGGGACTTTTTCACTGAAAACTTTACAGTGTCCAATTCTTCAGAGTCTTAACTTTATCATTATCAACCTGTTCGGGTTAGTTTTCGAAAATCAGCTCAACTGACTGTCAATACCAGGTTGAATTTGTGGTATAAAGCCGGTCAGGAATATACAAATACATGGGCAGTCTATATGTACTTTGAAAATGTCCATTCCCATCTGCAAAGATGGCTGTTATCTGCGTAGTGGTCCTTGTCCTCCTGTGGAGCCCTTTTTTCAAACTGTCAGCAGAAGCCTAACAAGGCAGAAACACTCCATCAGGTATACAGGCTTCTGATAAAAGCAATGTCCCAACCTTCCGGCCCCCAGCTGTTTACACTAATCATTTCCTAGTGGTTTGATTTGTCTTCGCTATTAAACTGACTGACTGACTGAGAGACTGACTGACTGACTGACTGATGGACGGACGGACGGACGGACGGACGGACGAACGGACTGACTGACTGACTGACTGACTGACTGACTGACTGACTGACTGACTGACTTCCCCCGTAACTCCTGGAGAAGTCGTTGGAGGACTGCACTGAGGTTTTCAGACCGTGTGTCTTGGGCAAGTTAAACCTGGCACTGCCCTCTCTCTCCAGGGAACAGAGAGAGAGAACTCGAACCCGAACTCGAATGTTTTATTGAGGAAATATAGTTTAGCCAGAGGCCTCTTTACGGTAGGTCCTCAAAAAAACAAAAGAAAAACAAAAGCAAAAACAAGACAACAACAGAGAGAGAGAGGGGGGGGTTGCTAGGTTTAACTTGCCCAAGCCACACGGTCTGAAAACCTCAGTGCAGTGCTCCAACGACTCCTCCAGGAGTTACGAAAGAAGTCAGTCAGAAACACATCAGATCTTTCTAACACGGAACTTTTTCGGTCATTCATTATTCTAAGATCGGAAAGGACAAATAACACTAAACGTAGCAAAGTGGTGCAACATTATAACAAAAGGTCGTGGATGTAAATAACTATAGAAAAGGCAACCTATGACAACCGTCGTGACTACAGTCCTACTACTTAACTGCCAGATATTACAAAAAATCTGGTGTAATGACATTTCATACCACTGTGGAACAAAATCAAAATTGCCTGGCTGGTTTTAAAAGAACAGTAGTTTGAACTGCAGAGGCAAATAGGTCTGATAAACATGCAACAGATGGCAGAATGATGACAAAAGGCAGAAACAAGAACAGTGATTATGATAAGAGTATTAGTAGGCACCCATCAGTCTCGGAAGACTATGGGGTTGCGCTCTGCGATGATAAGAAATGGCACAGAGTATGGCAACTCTAGTAAATAAGAACTCCTGTCATGCCTACAAACAGACATTTTGCTTTACTAAACACGGAACAAGATGGGGACTTTATTCCAAGCTATGGTGGAGTAGAATAAAGACATTTCAAAATCCTCTAAAGGAAAACTTAACCCAATGTAAGATCGCTGAAAACATAGGAATATTCTCTGTCATAAACATTCGCGGAAAATGACAGAAGCGAGAGGCATTATGTAGATGGAAGAGGAATGTGAAAGGAAAAGAGAGATAAGTGAGTGAGCTCTTTATCTTCTGTGTGTGTGTGTGTCCATTAGGAAGGTCAGGAACCATCGAAGGTGACTCTCGAAACCCTCTGTGGGCCTACCAAGGCCTTCAAATGATGTGTCGATTGTCTGAGTCCTTGCTTTTCCGCTCATTATCAGGCTGCTCTCTCTCTCTCTCTCTCTCTCTCTCTCTCTCTCTGTCAAGGGCCAGTCAGGGCAAATCAGTGCTCAATGGAATACGACTGGTCTAAGATGAAAATGATTGGACAAACGTGGGCGGCGGGGAACTAATGGGTTGTGGTGAATAGTTTGTGCATTTATCACTTTTCCTGACTTCCTGTGTGTATGTATTTACGTCCGTAGAAACCCTGACTGCTGTCAATCCCCCTCAATCAGTTGTCTTTCTTGGCCTCCTCGTATCCTCATTTTCTGCTTTCCCTATTTTACCTACCCCCCCCCCCCCCCCCCCCCCAATTTCAATATCCCCTCTTTCTTCTATTATGTTCTTTGGCTTTTTGCTTCTCCTCCTCATTTTCTCCTTTTTCTCCTTCCCCTCCTCCACTTCTCTCCTCCTCTATCTCCTCCTACTACTCCTTTTTCTTCTGCTCTTCATCTTTATAATTACCGTCCATGTTGTTGTTGTCCTCTATTAAGTTATTCAAGAAAATTTATCTTCTCTTTCTTAGCTGCTTACTTTACAACTACCATTATCATCGCTATCATGAGCTATTTTAAGGGAAATGTATAAAATATTCATATCGCTCAACTCGGTGCTTGATATATATATATATAATATATATGTGTGTGTGTGTGTGTGTGTGTGTGTGTGTGTGTGTGTGTGTGTGTGTGTGTGGAATGTTTACATGTGTGCATAAAACAATCTACATGATACTCTACCAGGAAAACCTAGTGTATGTTCATCTGAACATAGTTCTGGCTGCTATGTGGTTTGTATGCATATGTGCTAGTTAATAAGTGTGCGCAGAATGACATTGTAAAACCAGGAACTGTCTGTTTTTGTTTGCGTACGTGTGTGCATTCTTGCGTGCGCGCGCGCGTATGTGTGTGTAGGGGGGGGGGGTTAAATAGGTAAAAGACACAATTCATAATTTTTGTTGGTGAGATTCTGTGATCGTCTTCCTTCAAGATG
>CM060323.1:62896494-62902539 GCA_030674155.1 Stramonita haemastoma | reverse complement strand
AAGGTTAATCTTCTTTTTAACAGTACAATTCTTTACTATGATTAATTCCCCAAACTTTTCCTAACAGATTTTTACCGTTGTGTGCTGCTTACCTAACGTGATATAATCGACAAAGTTCTTTTACATAGATATAGTATTGTTCATTACCGTTAAGAGTTCCCGGACCGTTTTAAAGATAGAACTGACAACACTCGATAGTTGGCCAAACATGCTGTAAAAGGCAGTCTTGTTTTACATAGCATTCTGGAAAAAAAAACGATGGCAAAGTCTGAGGAACAGAAAAAGTGAAAAAAAGAGATTGTAGGCTATTTTGTGAGAATTTCAGCAGTGTATGATTTTGGAATGAGCAAAGATGGCAGCCAAATCAAAGTTAAACTGTAACTGGTACGTTGAGAAAATAAAGCATTTAAAGAGAAAATCAAAATGGAAGACAAATGATGAACTGCAAAATAAACAGATAGCCAACTGAGAGGAAGCACTGACGTGAAAAATGTTTACTCTGAAGAGCAGAAACGAAAAAAACACCCCCAAACAAACAAGACAACCGAAAGGCAAAATCAGAACTCAATTAGATATCAAACGGTGGAATTGAACTAAAACGACTCATTAAATTTGAACTTTGAAGTAAAACTTTGAACTTTGAAATAAATCGAAGAGATTGAATGATGACACTAAAGTAAACTCAGACAGGGAACAGCAACAAAAACAACGAAAAAAGTCAGCGACAAAACTGATAGACAATGAACCCCAAAAGGCAACATAGGAAACAAATAACGAGTTAAAACCGTAACTCCTATTCATTCCTTCATTTATTACGTCATTTACTCTCTCATTTTCTTGTTCATTTGCTCATGTAATTTACAATGTGGTAGTTACTAATTAGGGTTTTATTATTATTATTATTATTATTATTATTATTATTATTATTATTATTATTATCATTATTATTATTATTTATTTTTAAAACTATTATTATTATTATTATTATTATTATTATTATTATTATCATTATTATTATTATTTATTTTTTAAAACTATTATTATTATTATTATTATTATTATTATTATTATTATTATTATTATTACATATATATTTTTTACAACGTATCAACCGGGAACATTCAAGATATAAAGAGCAGAATTTCCATACTATCAAAACTGTCCAGGGAGACAACTTGGAGGATAGGGGATTGATGTTGCAGGCCACAGGGAAAAGGAAAAGAGGACTACATGTGCTCTATCTCCTCCTCTTCTCTGGGCATTTTCCGTGGAAGGAGAAACTTTGTGGCGGTGGAAACTTCGTTTTCTCTCTGAAATCATCCAAGTAAATGTTGCATTCTGTTTCACTTTGCACCCTTACCCCCCCCCCCCCCCCCTTCTCTCTCCCACTTTCTTTCACTTTGTGTCTGTCCGTTCACTTCAGTGCAGTCTGTTTCTCCGTCTTGTTGTCCCCTAAGGGGCAAAGACAGAGTCTGTCTGTCTGTCTGTCTGCCTGACTGGCTGATTGTCTGTCTGTCTGTCTGTCTATCTATCTATCTATCTATCTATCTATCTATCTATCTATCTATCTATCTATCTATCTATCTATCTATCTATCTATCTATCTATCTATCTATCTATCTCTCTCTCTCTGTCTGTCTGTCTCTGTCTGTCTGTCTGTCTGTCTGTTTGTCTGTCTGTCTGTTTGTCTATCTATGCCATTGGTAATAAGTACATGTATATACTGTGTCCTATCTTAAAACAGCAAATACCGAATCCATGAAGTATTATCACACTGTGGCATGCTTTTCAGTTCAAACTTTATTTTGCAAGAACTTTAAAAACATAACCCATAAGCAAACATGCATGAAATGTATCTGAATTCATGCCTTAAAATGGTTGTGTTTTAACTTCTTTACAGGTTTCAACAACGATAAGTTGCCAATAAAGAAATCAATGACCCTTAATATTCAGAACAAATGGAGCTTTATTAAAAAAGCACATCTTAAGCTGAAATTTATGTTTTTGTGAGGCGGGGAAAGGCTATACAGCGTGTGTCAGTTATACTGGATCAGTGGAGAAGACTACAGATCGTCTGCGTTAGGAAGTGAGTCACCTGAAGACGACCAAGTTCGGTGGACAGGCAGTATAGACCTTTACATAAATGTTCAACTCTGCCGTCATCTTCATGTGCTTTTCAGTACACAGCTAGCTGTGCGATGAAAGCGCTGACTCCACTCTTCCCAAAAGTCCTTCGGATGAGATTGTTAACCGAGGCCCCGTGTGCAAACGCACGCAGAACATCTTGCGCACACGTTAAATCGTGTTCCGCTTTTCGTAAGAGTAGGCCATTGTGTGCCGGTGGGAACAGATGATAAGACTAACAAATACTGTATAAACGTGGGAACTGGATGTAAAAAAGCACTTGGGTGCTTATTCCATTATCCTCAATATAAAAGAACAAATAATAAATAAATAAATAAATGAAAACGTCCCCAGACATCATTTTGAGATTACAGAGAAAGAAATGGAGAGGTAGGCAATGAAGCTGTATTACTAGAACTCCAATCCACAAGGCAGTAAATCTTTAGATGAAACACGTCTGGTGTCTCTCTGTCTGTCTGTCTCTCTTCATATCTCTGTCTCTCTTTTTCTGTGTGTGTCTCTCATTGTCTGTCTCCGTCTGTCTGTCTGTGTTTACTAAAATCTTTTTCTTTGTCACCCACCAAATTAAAGATTATCAATCAACCACTCTGTCTGTCTGTCTCTCTCTGTCTCTCTATTTCTATATCTGTCTCTCTGTCTCAGTCTCAGTCTGTGTGTTTGTGTGTGTGTTTGTGTGTTTGTGTGTGTGTGCGTGTTTGTGTGTGTGTGTGTCTCTCTGTCTGTCTGTCTGTCTGTCTGTCTGTCTGTCTGTCTGTCTGTCTGTCTGTCTGTCTCTCTCTCTCTCTCTCTCTCTCTCTCTCTCTCTCTCCTCTCCTCTCTCTCTCTCTCTCTCGCGGGGGGCCAATTACGTGATGCGAAGACGAAGACGTATTGAAATCGAGCTGGTGTTTTTGTGATTCAAAAACTAGTTTTAAAGTGGCTTTAAATCTTTATTGATTGTATATAGATAGATCAGGAGGATGGGCATATCCGTGCAGTTGTACAGAGCTGTGTGTGGGACATTTGCCGCAGTGTTCGCCTCCTTCATGTCTAAACGGGCAGAATTTAAATCAACTATGAGAAACGCCATTCTGACGTTGAGAAACCGGCGAGACGGTGTCCTGTTAGGACTGACCCTCACCTACTTATTTTGGGGGGGGCTTTTATTACGGTGTGGCGATGTGGAGACCAACCCTGGACCCACCACCCCTGGATCCACCGGCCGCAAGCTGAGGCAGACCAGCTTGGTTGATGGTGCTGGTGGTCGTAGCACCATCACAGGCACAGCATCCAGGAAAACCAGAACGAGGGCTGATGTGACTACCTACACCAACACGCCTACGACCATACACCGTGGCCAGGACTCCTCTTCTACTGGGTCTCCTAAGGAACTGTCCTTCAACACCATGACAGCAAAAATCGAAAAAGTGGAAAACTTGCTGAAAACAACAACTGACAGTTTGAACAATGAGATCAAATTGTTGACAGACAGTGTTGGTGCCTTGAAAGAGGAAATGTGCAGCCTGAAGAAAGACATGGACGTTCTTAGAACTGAAAATGAAGACTTAAAACAGTCAAATACAAAATTGATGGATAGGGTTGAAAAACTAGAAAAGAAATCTGATGATTTAGAAGGAAGGTCCAGACGAAATAATGTCATTTTTCATGGTTTAGAGAAGAGAGCTTATGAGACTGGAGCTGACTGTGAGAGGATTGTAAAAAGTCTTCTCTCAGAAAAAATGGATGTAGCAGATGTGAAATTCGATAGAGTGCACAGGATAAACTCTAAACCCAGCTCTCCCATTATTGCTAGGTGTTGTTTTTATCAAGATAAGCTTAGCATACTGAAGGCAAAGACTCGGCTGAAGGGCTCAAAGATTTTTGTAGACGATGATTTCTCCCAAGCTGTTAGAGAAATTAGACGCAAACTGACCCCATATTTGAAGAGTGCCCGAGCAGAAGGAAAGAATGTGAGAATGATCTTTGATCATTTGATCATTGATGGTGAAAAGGTGACCCTCAATGATCTCGAAAGAAACAAATAGCTTGTTGGCCGGCCCATACACACATCTGTCTGTAGAGGTAATTCACAGGGGGGTAGGAAAAGTAAACTTACACCGGGCGTAAAGTCTCAGTTAGATAGGACTAGACCTAGACCTACTCCAAAGGAGCTTTGTGCTGTAACCAGCAAGAGGGGGCTTTGTGCTGTAACCAGCAAGACGGGACCTGGCTTTGCTGGGCGAGGAGACAAAGACCGCAGTAGGCTAGCCCTAAACCTAACCCTACATAGGCCGAATGATGTGTCATCTGGCTTTAAACCATGTTTAAATGAAGAGCCCTCTTTAAATAATGATTTTGGTACAGTTGATAGCATTAATTTGATGTCTTGTCATATTAGTGGAAGTAGTGAAAATGTGAGTTTAGATGATGTAGTAGATAAAGTAGAGTGTGGCAATACAAATCAAGCAAATAAAACTTTTTCATTTTTGTCCTGGAACGTAAATGGATTATTTTCAAAACTGGCCGATGGAGATTTTGTATCTTATGTGCGTAGCTTTGATTTTATTTGTCTGACAGAAACGTTTTTGGAAAATATCCAGCCAGATGCTTTTAGTGGCTATAAAGCCTTCTGTAAGGCGGCAACTAAAGTTAGCCATCAAGGGAGACGATCAGGGGGAGTAGTTTGTTTGATTAAGAATGAGTTATCTGCTCTTGTAAAATATTTAGATGTTCCATACCCTAACATTTGTACTTTTCTCTGTGACAAATCTTTATTGTGTACTTCAAGAAATGTTTTGCTTGTATGTGTGTATATCCCACCTGAAGGCTCTCCTTTTTATAACATGTTTGATAATGATAGTGGGATTGCTATGTTGGAAGAATATTTAGCTGATTGTGTGGTTGCTTTGGATGAAGTTGATATAATATTGTGTGGAGATTTAAACAGTAGGACATCAAACTTTTCTTGCCATCATGTGGCAGATGATTTTATCTCAGAGCTCCAAAGCAAAAGCATGTCTCTTAGTGGTAATCGTTATTCTGAAGATTCTGTTATAAATAATTATGGTAAATTATTATTGAATATGTGTACTACATTTAGTTTACAAATTCTGAATGGTGTATGTAATGGTGATCAGCAGGGACGCTATACGTACATTTCTGATGGAGGATGCAGTGTTAATGATTATTTTTTAGTGTCAGATGATTTGTTCTCTCAGATTTTTGTCTCATGTCGTTTGTTTGTTGCTGAACGTTCTGATTCAGATCACCTTCCTGTGGAATTACATATTAATCCATTGTATAAAACTTATGTAATAGCCGAAGAGCCATCTGTTGTGGAAAAGTTTGTGTGGGATGAAAACAAACTCTCAGCTTATAAAGATAATCTTTGTGAGGAAGACATGCATGTAACTTTTTCAAATGCCTTACAGATGATTGATGAGAATATTAATGAAGCTCTAGATTTGTTCAATAGTTGTATAAAGTCCAGTGCTGAATGTATGAAGAAACAGGTACATGTAAAAAAAGGTTTATCAAATGCAACATGGTTTGATAATGAATGTAAAAGTATGAAGTGCAGGGTAAGAAAATTATTAAAGACTTACCGGAAAACGTTAAAGAACGAAGACAGAAACTTGTACTGTGTTTTAAGAAGGGAATATAAATACATGCTAGAAAGGAAAAGGAAACAGTATAATATGACATTACTTGCAGACATGGTGTCTTCAATCTCTTCTCAAGTCCAGTTCTGGAAAAGTGTTAAGAAGGCATCATTTAGAAATAGTCAACCTAAGAATAATATATCAGTTGACAGTTGGTTTCAACATTTCAAAACCCTGTTGGAGAAAGACTCATCAGACAACTCCATGAATACTAATGTTGACTATGATGAAAGTGAGGAAGATTTTGATCGTCCAATAT
>CM060323.1:62886494-62891494 GCA_030674155.1 Stramonita haemastoma | reverse complement strand
GTCTGTCTCTGTCTCTTTCTCTCTAGTGAGAGCAACACATGGACGATATTGAAGCAATTATACTTAAGGTCCAGAATTTACAACTAGTTTATTTCCTTTCAAATAGTTTACTTCAAAGACGTTTGACAATCTAGTTTGTAGTCTACACCAGAAAGCAAAGCCCATTAGTCAGTGTCTGTCAGCTCTGCCGTCATTTTGATAGGCGCTGATTTCGGTGGCCTGTCAGTTCGAGTCTCCTCCCCGAAGAGTCATTTTCAGACGGTTAGGGAGGAAGCAGACGGGGAGATGGTGTTTTCCGCATCACCAGACTGACACCCTCCCTCCCTGTTGGGCGGTAAATCCTCAGACATATAATTATCCCCTCTCCACTACCCCTCCTTTTCAGCGCTTTAAAATTTCATGCTTGCGTTCTCTGTCCATTTTCTTCGCTTCAGAACTCTCTAGCATGGCCTAGCAGGAACTTGTCTGGTGTACCATACATACACCAACAAGATGGAAAGGCAGATTTTATGTAATAGTTTACTCTTTTTTTTAATCTCAAGGAGTCATCACGGCTCAACTCTCTGTGCCGGATATGAGAATTTTTGATGTCAGATTAACCCCAGGAAGTTCAGAATATGGGCGTATGATATTTTTGAAGGAGCACTTGCATAAACTGAACGATTATTGCAATGTGTCTACCTCAGTCTATACATTTTTCTCTTTATTTTTTGTCTTTGTCTGTTTTCTCACTCTTTGCCTGTCTCTGTTTTTACTTCTTACTTTCTCACTCAGCGCGCGCGCGCGCACGCGTGTGTGTGTACGTGTGTGCGCGCGCGCGTGCGTGCGTACGTGTGTGCTTGCGTGCGTTCGTGTGTATGCATGCGAGTGCTTGCGTGTGTGCGTGCGCATGCATGTGTGTATGCATGGCCGTGTATATGTGTGCTTGTGTGTACCTGAGTGCATACACGATATTTAAGTCTGAATCAATTCTTGCAGTTACTTATCACAAAGCCAAAACATGCATTGAGAGGAATCTTGCTCCCGGCGAGAATCAGAGAGATAACAACTGAGCATCCAGAAAAAATACACAGCCAGTTTTGTGGTCCATTTCTGTCATTGTGAGTAGCCAGCTCTGATGTTTGATGAGCCATGGAGTGGGAACAGTGCCAAGGTGGCAGTTGTATGGGATAGAGACAGGGATCACCAGGCCAGGCTGCTTTGAGCCAGGCATCAATAGTGCCGGTTTTGTTGTCCCCTTTGTTTCTGTTCCTGAGGTTTCTGTCTGTCTGTCTGTCTGTCTGTCCTGTCTGTCTATTTCTCTCTCTCTGTCTGTGTCTCTGTCTCTCTGTCTTTTTGTCTGTGTGTTTGTGTGTGTGTGTGTGTGTGTGTGTGTGTGTGTGTGTGTGTGTGTGTGTGTGTGTGTGTGTGTGTGTGTGTTTTCTCTTCATTTCTCCTCCTCCTCCCCCCCCTCTCTGTGTTCAGAAGGTAATGTTGATTACAGAAAATATCGAGGCAATTATATCAAACATCTACAGGAAGTATTCAAGTCTTAGTCAAATGATTCTGGGGAGATGACTCATTTAAGTCATCTAGGTTTTAGGTAATAAAGCACAGACCTTCACTGAGTTTCTGACAACTCCGGGGACATGTTAATACGCACTTCAGTACGTGGCTGGGAAATGTAAATCTCCCCAGAGAGTCATTTCCAGACTGTTAGGGACAGAATGAACAGGGAGAGGGTGTTTTCACATCACCAGAATGACGCCCTGTAGAGCCGTACATTTTTTATATAAATTCAATCCCCTTTCCTTTCCCTCTTCCCTTTTTAGGGCTCTTACAATTTCTCATTTGCGTCCTCCAGTCATTTTTTCTGCTTGGGGAGAGCTCTTTAGCCTGACCTTAGGAGGAACTTTTCTGACATTCCCTAAGCTAGGGAGCGCGCGGCAAGGCCCCCTCTCCGTTGTGAATGACATCTGTTAGGTGTACAGACTTTATCCCAGTTTTCCCTCTCCTCCCTATTGCCGTGCTAATGTCTGAAGGTGTTCGCTGGCTGTTTGACCTTTGCCGTTTAGGTTATGGCTGTGTAAACAGTGTTGAAGATGCTCTCTCTCCTCTCTCTCTCTCCTCATCTCTCTCTCTCTCTCTCTCTCCTCTCTCTCTCTCTCTCTCTCTCTCTCTCTCTCTCTCTCTCTCTCTCTCTCTCTCTCTCTCTCTCTCTCTCTCTCTCTCTCTTGTGTGTGTGTGTGTGTGTGTGTGTGTGTGTGTGTGTGTGTGTGTGTGTGTGTGTGTGTGTGGCTATTGAACATCATAGAAATGACTCGCAATGAGAATGTGTTTTCCTCCGTGGGGATGCCGGGGACCTGTCAATATAAACAACATCCCCACCTTCGGGAAATTAAGAGCTAGGAATTCCCTCTTTTCTATTCCTCTTTTTGTTTCTTCCTGGTTCCTTTTCCCCTGTTATCTCCACCTTGTTTTTTCTCTACCTTCTTGGTCTATTCTCTTGCCTTTTTTCCCCAGATAGACTTACAATCTAACAGTTCTCTCTCGCCCTGAAGTTATTCTTGCCTTTTTTCCCCAGATAGACTTACAATCTAACAGTTCTCTCTCGCCCTGAAGTTATTCTTGCCTTTTTTCCCCAGATAGACTTACAATCTAACAGTTCTCTCTCGCCCTGAAGTTATTCTTGCCTTTTTTCCCCAGATAGACTTACAATCTAACAGTTCTCTCTCGCCCTGAAGTTATTCTTGCCTTTTTTCCCCAGATAGACTTACAATCTAACAGTTCTCTCTCGCCCTGAAGTTATTCTTGCCTTTTTTCCCCAGATAGACTTACAATCTAACAGTTCTCTCTCGCCCTGAAGTTATTCTTGCCTTTCCCCCCAGAAATACTTACAATCTAACAACTCTCTCTCGCCCTGAAGTTAGATGTGTTGGGCTTGAGTTGTCAGGCACCTAACAGCAGTGCAATGCAAATTCACTCATATGACAGACAACAGTCGTCGCTGTTTGTTTGGTTTGCTGCTGTATCTGTTGACTGTTTAGCTGTGAATTTGTTGGTCTTTGATTTTCGCTCTCTCTTTCGCAATTCTTTACCACTGGGAATTAGATAATGGACTTAGACAGGGTGGTGGCAATCACACTGAACATAAATATGGAGAATTTTGTGTATACTTCTTCTTTTCCTTGTTGGATATCATTTACTACTTTTTTTTAATGTACCATTTCCTCAATGGAACTGTGAAAATATAGTTACCTGTACCAAGAAACACAGACTTTCAATACTGTTTTTTTTGACAATCCCTGTTAATTGCAGTATAGTACGTGGCTTGGGAAGGAAAGTCCCTCTAGAGAGTCGTTTTCAGATTCCATATGGGGAGGGAGAAAACATAGCGGAGTGGGGGATCTTTACACACGCAGAATGACGCCCTGCACAGCGCTAAATCTCCAGACCCTAGCTCCCCTTTCTGCTCCTCCACCCGCCCCTCTTTCACTGGATGTGAAAATTGGTTAGTGTACTCTATCCATCTTTCCTGGTGTGGGGACAGCCTTCACTGCTGCCCCGGCAGAAACTTTCCAAACACTCCATAAACCAGGAAAGTGGAAAGGCAGACTTTATGCCGCGATTTATGTCTGTTGGTCCTCACAAGTTATCAAAGTTCTTCCCCTCCTCTTCCCACAGTTTCAAAGTATCCGCGTTCATTAAATTCAGAAGACGGTTTTATGGACGTGACTGTAGGTATAGAATTCGGATCTGCTGAATTATGTCTGTCTGTCTGTTTTTCTGTCTGTCTATCTATCTAACAACACATACACACCCACGCACACACACACACCACACGCGCGTGCGCGTGCATGGGTAACAGCTTGCTCTCCATACTTACTTACCCTGGCTTTGCGCTCCAGAGCCTAGACAGAGCGTAGTTGTCTGAGACTGAAGGATGCCTGCTACACATAGACATAATATATCAATGTGTGTGCGTGTTTATGCATGCACGTGGGCATTCATGCGTGGGTAAATGCATGCTAGTGCGTGTTTGTGCAGGCAAACTATAAAATGGTATGTGTGTACTTTTGCCAAGATTTGTTTACACACTCTGATGAAGCCTTGGCTTCATACAGTAAGTCTTGGTCAGTGTCGTATGGCAGACAGAGCCCATCCCTCTCCCCGCCAGAGCACGGTCAGAGTCCTCCATCTTGATGGATCGCCCTGGTCTCCAACACGAACCAAGCCTGTGAGTCCCTTGGGGACCGTCATCCACCTTTGCCGGTCATCTGCATCGCGGAGGTCATTTGCCTGGAGGTGCCGTGTTGGCATCGCTCCATCTCGGGGTTTAGCACGTCTGCTGAGGCGAGGTCCCGGGGTGTGGCGCGTGAGCCAGCACGTGAGAGATTTAGGAGATGGATGAGGACCAGGGATGCCCGTAGTCCAGCCCTGTGTGCAGAGTGCAGCTGTCAGACACCCAGGGTACTCTGTAGCCAGAGCCCCTACACCCCATACTGCAGAAAGTGAGAGCTGCCAGGAGTGGAGGAAGCTGGTTGCAACATCTCCATTGGTGCCTAATAGTGTAGACTCGGACAGGTAGGAAGTGTGAACTGCTCCATGGGATAAGCAACAGAGAACAGACAACTACAACAATTCATTCTTGTACTCATACAACATACTAACTACTAACATTCTACTACTACTTTCTACTACTACTACTACTACTACTATCTCTCTGCTGCTACTACTACTACTACTACCTACTACTACTACTACTACTACTATACTACTAGTGATAATGATAATATAAATACTAAATAGCAATGAATGATAATAATAATATAATACTAATATTGATAATAATAATACAGAAACAAGAAATAATATAGAATATAAAGAACTAATAAAAGAATAGGAGAAGAGGAAGAAGGAAACAATTCTCATATAACACACAAAAAAAGAGATAAAAAACCAGCAATCTGTTTCTCTTTTTCCACGACCCTCCTATCTCTCTGAGCATTTTTTTTATATTC
>CM060323.1:62861484-62886394 GCA_030674155.1 Stramonita haemastoma | reverse complement strand
TACACTGCACTGCACTGCACTGCACTGCACTGCACTGCACTGCACTGCACTGACACTACACTACACTACACTACACTGCACTACGCTGCACTACGCTGCACTACAGTGCACTACACAATACTACACCACACTACACTACACTACCCTACGCTACACTACACTACACTACACTACACTACACTACACTACACTACACTACACTACACTACACTACACTGATTTACACTAAACTTCACTGAACTACACTACACTGCACTGCACTACAATACGCTACACTACACTACACTACACTACACTACACTACACTACACTACACTACACTACACTACACTACACCACACTACACTACACTGCACTGCACTGCACTGAACTACGCCATACTACACTACACTACACTGCATTGCACTACGCTATACTACACTACACTATACTACATTATACTACAATACACTACACTACATTACATTTCACTACACTGCACTTTACTACCTTACACTGCACTACACTACACTACACTACACTACACTACACTACACTACACTACACTACACTACACTACACTACACTACACTACACTATGATAGATAGACAGACAGACAGACTTGGTGCACACACACACACACACACACACACACACACACACACACACACACACACACACACACACACACACACACACACACACACACCAGGAGAGCTATCCATCTCTTCAGCTCTTTCTCTATTCTATGTAGATGGACCTCATTACGCCTGTAAGAACCAGCACTGTACAGTGAAGACTGCAGTCACCACCAAAGATGTCTGGGAGGGGAGAGGATCGCCTTTCTGTTTTACCACTAATTACCTGTCGTGGCGAGGAAGAGGGGGGGTATTGCAAGAGTCCTCCAACTCTGTGAACGTTAGAACTTTGTGGGAGAAGGGAGATAACTGACTTGACTTCTCCCCTAACTCCTTAAGGAGTTGTTTGAGCACTGTGCTGAAGTTTTCCGGTAGTGTGTGGTGGACAGACTAAACATGGCGAGAAAAAAACACCCACATCTCTCCTGGAAGAGAGGTGAGTTCTATGTTGATTTTTCCTTGTACATTGATGTGTTTTTTATCTTTATTTATTTCACTTATTCTTTTATTTCAAGGATACTGGAATAAGCACCCATGTGTTTTTTGACATCCAACCCCTGTGTGTATGCAGTTTTGTCTATTTTGTCCTCGTTTCCACATTATGTGTATAAGAACTTGACGGTCAGCACCTGTGTGCTGTGTGATCTCAACTACAAGTCAATGAGTTTTACAGGTGCTGAAAAAGATGACACCTGAACTCTGAACTAGGGCTGTGTTTTGTGTTCTGTGCCGTTCTTCATGGTTCAGTGACAAGCGTTTGTTTCATCAAAGCTTCAAATATCACTGACCTTTCAAAGTTCTTAACCGTAACAGGTTTATTTTAAGTGACATCAATCGTAAGTAGGAGTAAAAGATATCATGACAGCTTAACGTATAATTTCTGAAAACACTATAAACTACCAGAAACCCCATTATTATTATTTTTATTTTTCCATCCCTCACAGATATGAGGTAACTACGATCTGGAAAGCTTTGTATCTCAAGGCCAGTATCTGTGGATATATTGATCAGAGAATGGCGTGTCTATACCGCTTCATGCAGGAATACATTTCCACAAACACGGCACAGCAGTAACGCTGTGTATGCGGGATGTAAGAGGAGAAGTGGCCAGCAGCGGACAGTGGAGGACCGGCGCCATTAGCTAATGTCTTCACTGACCACTGGGGACAGGCAGAGAGGAGCACCTTCCCCGCTGTCCGTCCCTGACTAATGGCCTGTCAGCTCCGCAGCTCGGGGCCATACAGCACACTGCTGAGATAGAGGGGAGAGAGGGATGTAGATGCTTCAGGCTAACAGAAATGGAAGTACGTGGAGATGAGTCTTGCTTTTTATGTTTTTTAAATTATTTGTCTGAGCAATTTCTTGTTCCTAAGTCAGTTTATGATCAATTATTTTTTTTAGAGTGATGTCTTCTGTCAACTGGGAAAATATGTTTCATTTGTCAAAGGATGTTAAGAGTGTCTAAAGTTATGTTGTGTGTTGATTCATAATCTACAGTGACTAATTCTTTAGGTTGATTTCTTTCTTTCTATTGTTACCTCATATTCCCCTTCCTCTATGTCCAAAAAACAGGGCAAACAGAACACAACAGCTAGATCTAGTGTTCAGTTTTAAAACAACCATGATCAGTTGACTCAGGTGACTTGTGTTTTTAAATGGCAGTTTGTAATTTGAAATTGAACCTTAAGTTAAAAAAAAGATTTGTCTCCTTTATTCATTCAGTTGTCCAGTCCTTCGTTTATTTTGTTCGTCATCCAGCTGATTGCCGCGGCCATATTAAGACTGACGTCACGAGTGGAAAGACAACTCTTCTTCCTTCAGCTCCTCCCCCACAACTCTCAGGTTCCACACTGAAGAGATTTCTTTGTATGTCTGTGACTTTTTCCCCGCCATGAAGAACACTGGTTTATATCTAAGGAATGTAGGATAAAGACTGTACCAGTGTGCCTCCTATGTATGTGGCCATTTTTTCCACAATGAAAGTTACCACACTCAATCTCCAGGATAATGGCTAAATAAGATACCAGTATGTACTTGTTTTAATTGTACCCTTCTTCCCTACCAGCACAAGAAGGCCTACTTTCTGTGGAAGGTGGAATGGGGTTTAACATGTACTATGTGCGTGAGAACTACGAGTAGGCTCTTTGTTTAAAAATATAATAAAACAACAACAGAAAACAACACACCCTTGAGTGTTGCATGTACTAACATCAAATGGATTTTTTTAAACTTCTCTCCTAATGCAAAGAACTATGTCTGGTACGCCGCAAAAAATGCGAAAAAAAATATTTTGCAGTCATAGCTGATTTATAGTAGGGTACCTATACTAATCCTGCACGTGTATGTAGTTTGTGAGATATGGTTATATTATATTAATGTGCTAGAAAAAAATACGGATGATGTGCGAGCGTCTATTGGAATGTGTTATAATAAAGTGCGTGCCTACATGCTTACCGTTAGGATTGTCAGTACAAACATACCTGCCTGTGCGCGTGTACGCGTGTTCGCGCCATGTAGACTAACAGTTAAGTGTGAGCGGGGAGGATCAGGGGGGAGGATCAGGGGGGAGGATCAGGGGGGAGGTAAATTGAGTTGGCGGAGAGGAGAGGGGAGAGAGGAGACACAGAGAGAGGCGAAGAGAAAAGAAAACATCAAAGACAACAGGAGGCTGAATTTCCGCCAACATGAAGAGACCAGAAATGGACACAGCTTGTGTCATATCCCTTGCTTCTCTCTCTCTCTCTCTCTCTCCTCTCTCTCTCTCTCTCTCTCTCTCTCTCTCTCTCTCTCTCTCTCTCTCTCTCTATTTGTTGTAGTTTTTTTTGTTTTTTTTTTTGTTTTTTTGGCTGTTGTTTTTTTCTTTCTGTTATGATGTTATCCTTGATAAGGGCTGGGACTGCATGTAAAACAAAAAGCACATCAGTGCTATTTGTTATCCTCGAAATAAAACAATCAGAAGAAACAATTTAGATTCTCTCTCTCTCTCTCTCTCTCTCTCTCTCTCTCTCTCTCTCTCTCTCTCTCTCTCTCTCTCTCTCTCTCTCTCTCTCTCTCTCTCTTACACCAACACATACACACACACACACACACACACACACACACACACACACACATATATATATATATATATATATATATATATATATATATATATATATATATATATATATATATATATATATATATATATATATATATGCATACACAGGAGAGAGAGAGAGAGAGAGAGAGAGAGAGAGAGAGAGAGAGAGAGAGAGAGAGAGAGAGAGAGAGAGAGAGAGAGAGAGAGAGAGAGAGAGAGAGAGAGAGTTTAATTCCACTTCACTATATTCGATATCTGAATCTGGTTCCTCACACACACACAGTGAGGTGGCAGCTGGAATGAGAAACTTCCCCAAAGCACGATCTTGAGCAATGAGTCTTGGAGACATTTCTGCCAGCTATCTCAGAATAAAGGAAGGAAAGAAAAGGGAATAAAGGAAGGAATATTTCACTTGATTAAAAAATATCTTCCGTGAAACCGGTTACTCTCCAGCCCTGTGTTTTATTCAGTTCTGGAATTAAACATGATTGGAAGAAAAGAAATAACCTTCATCATTATTTTTTTTATGTAAAAATAGTCATCCTTTTGTGTTCCTGGAACTGAAATATGTATTGTTGCAAGAGAGATGGAGTCATGTGCACACACTTTATAGTATGTGTGCATAGTCCACATAGTCATGTTTGCGGGATGATGTGATGACACTGATAATCTCAGACGCGCTTTGATTTGTTTTTGCAAGATATAGCACTATATAAATTCCATGTACTACTATTATTATTAAATATAAAGTGGATTTATTTTTTTTGTGGAAATTTTCCGACAGCGAAATGAAAAGTATGGCCAACAATGGCGTGAGTGTGGTTGCTCCACTTTTCTTTTTTGTTTGATTTTTGTTAACTGGGTGGTCATTGGCCCATGTTGTATTACTGGGTGGATAGGGGGGGGGGGTTGTCGTAAGGTGATGCCCTGTGTGGTTAACTACTGTACGTCACCTGACCTCTGAGCTGAGGCAGGTCTGGTGGTTAGTGCTCCACATCTGGACCCGTGTCGCCATGCCTCTCGTATCTATTGATCAGACACTCAGGTCCACACACCTGCAACACTGTGTTTCCACTTGCTTGGCTTGATGATGGTCTTGGCTTCAGAAAAACGGACAGACCTATCCACCTGCTCTTGCCTTGTGCCTTCCTTTGCTAAGAGTCAGCAGTCTCACTGCCAAGCACAGTGCAATGGGAGAGGATCCGCTGCAGGACCACTGATGACTCTTGCAGAAGGAGACAAGAGCAGAGGATAAGTCATTTAGGTCAATATTTCTGTTTTCTGTATTACGGCTTGTTTTTTTAATATATTTTTTGTCAGCTATTCCTACCAGCATGCAAGGACCCTCTCTTGCAGAACGGGTTTTATTTTGTGTCCATGATGTTCTGCGTGCTTTCATTCGAACGGATTTTACCTTGTGTGCAAGATGTAATGTATGCGTTCATACATGGAACCTCAGCCTAAAGTCTTATCCGAAAGACTTCGGTGAAAATGGAGTCGGTACTGATGTTAACTCCAGGGGAAAAGATCCCCTCAAACACGCGTCTTGGAGGTGGTTTGAACCTGTGCTGTCGGATCATGAGCTCAACGCTCTATCCACTAGGCTATTCTGCCCCTTCAAAGTGCATCAGATAGACAGAGGCAGGAACACTTACATCACTTAAAAAGTCTGTGTCCTGTGAACTGATGGACGAAAAGAAAGCAGTGATGGTTTGCAGGCAGTTTTCTGTTTCTTCTTTAAGTGTACAGGTTTGCATGTAATGCATTATTCACTTTTGGATATGTTGTCACAGAAATATAGAGCATGCAACCTCTTGTCTCTTTCATACGCGTGCGCGCGCACGCACGCACACACACACACACACACACACACACGAATGACGTCATGAAGATGGCGATGTCAACAAACGCCTGAACTCGTCTGAGCGATTGGAATGACAAAATGTCACAAAAGAGAGGCTCAAAAAGCCAAAAAATAAGTAAAAAATTAAGTCTAAGCTCTGTGCTTTCAAAAAACTTCCGAAATGTGAGGACGTCTATCTCAGAAGTGCAACATGAAGAATACAAATTTTTGTGCTTCTGTGAACAGTTTAAAGACAGTCCGACATTAACTTGCAGTGACTGTGCCAGACAGGTCCACTGGGAGTGCACTGATCTGCCCTACTACCAGCTTGGGCTTTTTGCAAAAACGAAAAGAAAATTCACATGCAAAAAATGTGCCACAAAGCATGTGAGCAGTGACGTTCTTGCTGATATAGCTGACGAGCTTAGAACTATATCAGTCGAGGAAAACACGGAATATGGCTGCACTAGACCTAGTCAACATCGTTCTTGTCAAACAGTTGATGTGGAACAGCCTAAAATACTGAACGAGCAGACACAGGAAGCCAGCGAATGCCAATCTATGCTGCGCTCAATTATCAACCTTTTTACTTCTGCCGAAAAAGAAAGACAGAGACAGATGACAGAACTGACGGAGGCTGTGAAGGGAGACAGACTGGCAAGGAAAGTTACCAGCGAGCCAGGTGAGCCCGTTCCATGTCAAAAACACCAGACAGCATGCTCACAATCAGCCATCTCAACTGCTTCCCCCAGCACCCACATCACTCCTGCTCCATCCTATGCTGACACTGTGAAAGCAGCACCATTTATTTCAAAAAATAGGTCTCTTCCTGAAAAAAAGAACAGTGAAGAAAATGACGTCATTAAAAGCTTACGTATTAAGGTCAACACCAATGACGTCAAAAAGAATGTAGACCAGAAGAAACAAGTCCAGGGAAACAGAAATAAAAAAGATCCCCCAAATAAAATCCACAGGAGAAAAAACCCCACAAAACAGCACAGGCTCCCAACCTTTGCCAATAGCCATACTGCAATGCCTGACAACAAAGTGGGCAAATCAGAATCTATTCAAAATGATCAAAATGACAGCTCCCAACTACCAGCTGTTTTAATTCTTCATGATTCTGTAATGAACCAGATTGATAGTAAAAGGCTGGGGAATTCATATGGTTTTCATGCTACCACAAGAAAGACATTCACAACTGAAGATTGCATGAAAGTGTTGGAGGATTACAGTGCAAATGACCATTTTGAAGCAGTAGTTATCCATCTGGGTATTAACGACCTTAAGAAAAAAGATGCAAAATGCTGTAGCAATTCTTTGGTCTCCTGTACAAAAGCTGTACACTCTAAGTGGCCCCAAACATCAGTGGTTGTAAGCAGAGTGGCGCCTCTCAATGTCCCTGAGTTAAAAGCAAAGAGAGAATTATTTAATGCCTATACATACTCGCAGATCTGTGACCAAGACAACACCTCTTTCTTGAGTCATGAAAATCTGAAAGCCACCTCTACAACCTATATGAGTGACTCTATTCACCCATCAGTCAGAGGAGCCAGTGTCCTCGCTGGAAATTTGGGGCGACACCTACATTTTCTTCTGTGGAAGAAGCCCACCCGAAGAGGCCAGCGTCGTGTGAATACTACCAGGAAAAATTCTGTATTCACACAGTCTGGCTATGCTGCCACTTTTAAAAAGAAAGATTTTTGGTTGTCTTCAAAACACAACATACAAGATGCCAACTATGCTGACCCCAGGAGACAATGCTCATATTTTCCCAGAAATTACCCCAGGCAATTCTGGTATAGGAACAACGCTAGCCATAATTTCTGGTGCAGCCCTGTGAGCAGGCCATATATTCCATGGTGACTTTTTGCTTTCTTTGAAGCAATCGCCAGATATTGATTCAGACGTTAATCTATTGTGTAGTGTGTGCTACAACCTTAACTAGTTTGCTTAACTTTGGTACAATTAGCTACATATCTGTTGTGATTTGCGATTTTTTTTTTCTTTCTTGTTGTTTGAACTTGACTGATTTTGTGCTTCACATCTGTATAGAGACTGGATTGAGAAGTGCTTAATCTAGATCTGTTTGGTTATATATTTGCATAGTTTATTATTATTTTTTTTTTTTTAAGTTGCTTTTAGATTATTGGCTATTCTTACTTTGTTGCCTAGATTTTGTATACTATAATGCCTTCTAAACAATCAAGTCCACTTAAAATCATGCAGTGGAATGCTCGGTCAGTCTCCACCAACTTGCCCTATTTAGTCCAGCATCTTGCTGACAATAACTATCAAGCAATCATATTACAATCCCTCAATGTAACCAGGAGTAAACTGCCCAAACTGCCTGGTTATTATTATCCACCTGTACATCAGCAAGTTGATGCTGCTACCAAAATTAGTGCAGCAATTTACATCCAAGAAAGGATAGATTATAATGTTTGCTCTTCACCAGTGCCTAACCAAGTGCTTGATGTACATTCATGTGCAGCAAGAGTAAAGTTTGCAGAGGATTTAGTGCTTAATGTTGTATCTATATATTTGCCTAAGGGGCCTAACATTTATAATACTGAATGGATACACAGTCTTCAAGATGATGAAAAATGGCTTATTGCAGGCGACTTTAATGCTCATGCCCCCTTTTGGGATAAAGAGTGTGAAAAAATATCCAGTAACCGCTTTGTAGAAAATGTAGTGGATTCGTGCCTATGCTTATTAAATGATGGCAGTGTCACCAGAATTCCAGACATTGCTACTCATAGAGCATCAGCCTTAGATTTAACATTTATATCTCCAGCACTAGCTCCGGAATGTGACTGGACAACACACAAAGACACCCTTGGCAGTGACCACCTGCCTGTTATTATAACTCTTCATAGTACAACTGCTACTTGTGACACCCTTGCAGATAAGATTCCTAAATTTAATTATAAACAAGCTGATTGGGAAAAATTTAAAAGCATTCTTGCAGCCTACAACACTGAGAGCTTTGAAACTGATGACATAGACCACTTCTATTCTATTTTTACTGAAACCATCCTTCAAGCTGCTAGTTTGTCTATCCCTAGAATAAACATGCGTGAATCAAAGAAACATAATGGAAATATATGGTGGACACCAGCATGTGACCATGCAGTTAAGAATAAACGTTCAATGTATAAGGTATATCTAAAAGATAAAACGCCAGAAAATTATATCAAGCAGAAAGAAGCTAAAAATCATAGTAACAAAGTTATTGCTGAGGCTAAAAGACAGTTTTGGTCTTCTTTTTGTACCAGTGAGATATCCAGTCATAAAGATCTTAAACAAGTTTGGAAAAAATTTAATGAAATGAAAAATGGTGTCTGTCTACCAAGTTGCCCAGTAAAGCTGGGGAATAAAGAATTTCCTTCCAACAAAGAAAAGGCAGAAGCCTTTGTAGACATGTTCTCAGAATCAATGCGCATTGAAGGGCTATCATGTGAGCATAGAAAACATAGAACAGAGGAGGAAAACAAAACAGAGTTGCATTCTGAACCAATGTCTGATAATGATGAATATGTCAATGCCCCAATCTTATTGAATGAGGTAAAAGAAGCATTATTTTCACTTTCCAACAAGAAAACATCTGTCGGTTTGGACGCAGTATCTAATGATATGCTGAAACATTTACCAGAAAATTTTTTATCTCTGCTACACAAACTTTGTAATAAATGTTGGATTGATGGTGTCATGCCAATGAAGTGGAAACAGTCTATAGTTGTTCCAGTACATAAGCAGGGAAAGCCAAAAACAGATAAAAGTAGTTACAGACCTATTGCCCTGACTTCACATACTGGCAAATTAATGGAACGTATTATTCTTAAACGATTAATGTATTACTGTCATAGAAATAACATAATCCCAATCAACCAAGCAGGCTTTCAAAAAGACCGATGTGCCATAGACAATTTGGTTAAACTTTCAACACACATTAAGAGCCAATTTGCTCGACGAAAAAACGTTCTACCTACATTTTTTGACATCAAAAAGGCTTATGATCAAGTTTGGCATGCTCGATTGTTGCTCAAACTGAAACATCTTGGGTTTTCTGGACATATATATCATTTTATTAAAAGTTTTCTGTGTAATAGAAGTATACAAGTCAGAGTAAACAACTCATACTCAGGCTTTAGGTCTCTTCACATGGGGCTACCCCAAGGTTCTGTTATAGCTCCTGTCTTGTTCAATATTTTATTACACGATCTTCCAAAAAAGTTGTCAAATGATGTCGTTTTAGTGCAATATGTAGACGACATATGTATGTGGATGAATGTCAACATGAAGCGAAACACACCAAAACGGGCAATAAATTACATCAGAAAAATGTACCAAATCCAACTTGACAGCATAAATGACTATATTTTTGAGAACGGACTTTCTTTTTCTGCAGAAAAAACACATCTAGTACTTTTTAACAATGGTAGTAATCCAGATGAGCTACCGATTTTCAGGATTGGCAGTGAAATTATTCAATATAAAAACATAATAAAATTTTTGGGTGTTATTCTTACGTCTAAGCTATCTTGGAACGCACATATCGAGTATACCTTAACTAAAGCAAGAAAGTGTTTGAATTTACTTAAAATGGTAAGTAAGCAATTTTGGGGACAAAGCACTTTAAATCTGAAATGTTTAGCAACATCTCTTATTCGTTCCAAACTGTCTTATGGACAAGAGGTATTCTTCAATGCACCAAAGTATTTACTTAAAAAGTTACAAAGTATGGACTGTAAGGCATACAGACTTGCCCTCGGAGTACCTTTTCATGCACCGACTCTTGGAACTTACCGTGAAATTGGAGAATTGCCACTAGATGAATACCGACAGTTGGCATGTGCAAAATACGTACTCAGAAGCACAACTACGGAAAATTTCACTACAGACGAAGTAAAAATAAAATCAGAAATCAAATTTCCTAAAAGGGCGAAACAGATAACTTCTGTAAAGACAATTGGTACGTATGTTTCAGACCTTTTTGAAAAATCTGGAATCAATCAACATATCATGGATACTCAAACTAAAATTCTACCTTATCCCTTATGGGAAATGAACAAAGCAAATTTTGATATAGAATACACAAATATGGCTAAGAGTGAAAATCAAAATATCATGATCTCTGAAGTCCGATCGCACATTGATCAGAAATATTGTCACCATCTAAAAGTTTTTACAGATGGTTCACATCTAGATGATCAAGAAACAGGTTCAGCTTTTGTAATACCATCGCTTAAAGTAGAAAAATGTTATTATGTTGGTAAACATCATTCGATATTCACAGCTGAGCTAATAGCAATTTTAATGGCTCTTAACCATATTCTCGATCTTCCGCTGAATATATTTCAAACTTTACTCTGCGTTGATTCAAAATCGGTACTCTACGCATTGAAATCCACAAATTCTAAGAAAAAGTCTAAAGTTATATTAGAGATCAATCATGTTATACATGTTTTAGCTTTAAGGGGTATTTGTGTCACTTTCTGTTGGGTACCTTCTCATGTGGGATTCTTACCAAATGAGTGGGCTGATAGAGCTGCAAAGAGAGGTGCAAAACATGGAGAGGATTCTATAGAATTACACGTTCCATTATCTTTACAAGAAGGCTATCACTTACTAGAAGAGGCATCGTGGAGCAGGGCCAAAAAGGCTTATTATCCAAAGGAGCGCATATCAGAAAGGTCTTCATACACTGTCCCTGATTTAAAGGTTATCGATCGCTCTGAGATCAATACAAGTTTTTTCACGGCAAGAAAGGTCAGGGCTTTATTTTTTCGGATAAAACTGAATGCGTTCACCACTAAATATAGCAAAAATACAAAATGTTTGTGCGGTGAGAAAATCACAAACAGTCACATAATTTTTGAATGTAAGAGTCTAAAACCATTCTTACCTTCTTTCTCGGAAAAATCCTTGGATAAGATTTTTAAAAATCTGAATTTGGCATTTCGTATAACAAAATCTTTAATGAATAGTTCTTTAGGAAATTTGTTATAGTTTTAAGTCATACTAGCAATTGTTATGTATTTACTTGTTGTTATTACTGTTTAGCCCAAATTTATGTACTGTATACTTTATTAAGAAAAAGACACCCATTTTACTGCACACATCCATCAACATACTAGACCCTCCCCTTCCCTTCCCATCGTCTAATATCACTTTGAGTGAACAGACGTAAAATCGAAGCAACAACAACAACAACACACACACACACACACACACACACACACACACACACACACACACACACACACACACACACACACACACACACACACACACACACACACAAGATCAATGCAAGAACAATAGTAACTTTCAAAATCAAACGCAATACTAACATCTCCCCCACCCCCAACTTCACCACACCCCCACCCCCTCCCCAACAACAGCAGCAGTACATAAATCATAGCTAACCCCGGAGCTGCACACCTAGATGTCTGGGTTGTGCAGGCAGGCAGGATTTCAGGCAGGCTTTCAGGCAGGATTTCAGGCAGGATTTCAGGCAGGCAGGGCGGGTGTGGCGTGTGGGGCAAAATGCATCAGCCCTGTCTCCCTGTCAGCCTCAGGATGCCATGGCCTCGCCCTCACCCTCCAACATCCGACATCCATACCCAATCTACAATTCTGATAGATAGATAGATAGATAGATAGATAGATAGATAGATAGATAGATAGATAGATAGATAGATAGATGCATGCACACGCTGACGATTTTATTCTGACAGCAGTTTTTCTTTTGTTCGTAGCTTGCCCAGCCTTCAACATCGGGATGCCGTCACCTGTAGTATTGCTGCTACTGCTGCTGCTGTATCTGTTGTTGTTGTGCGTTCCCCAGCTTAACGCTGTAGCTGTTCTGTCTGCTTTGTGCAGGAGTGGTGACCACTCTTATGGAATCTGTTTGCTTTCAGTTTGGGGGTTCCAGTTGGGTGGGGTTTTTGGTGGGCTTTTTTGTTTCTTTGATTTTTGGTGGGGTTTTTTGTTTCTGTTTTGGGGGTTGTTTTTGTTTTAGGTTTGCTGTATTTTTTCTTGGGGTGCGTTTGGGGGAGGGGGAGGTGGCAGTTGTTTTTCTTTTTATCATTTTTTTTTGCTGAGTTGGGGGAGAGGGGGGTAGGTGGAGTGCATGCTAGATAGAATAATAAATAAAAATGAGAAGAATGTCCGTTTTTTTTTTTCAGGTGAAAGTTAAGAACAGGAAGAACAACCGGAGGATTGGCAAAAACAAAAATCCAAATCTTTTCTCCTTGACTGCCAGGAAATTATAGCATTCCTTATCATTACATAAGTCTCCTATTCTTTCTTTTACATCTTTCAACATGCCGCTGGGGCTATGGCCAAAAGACACACACACACACACACACACACACACACACACACACACACACACACACACACACACACACACACAAACACACACACACACACGAAACGTCAGCATTGCAGCAAGCCAACGGGAATTACATAATAATTATTTTCTTTTTTTTACCACCAGACTCAACCTCTCCTCGGGGAAGGCCTGCCTGTAAAGACCAATTTGTCAGACTTTCCCTGTCCTCCAAGTGAATATCTTTTTTCTTGCGAAACCCAGAACAAAAAATGCAGCACAAACAGATTTTTAAATACACATTATTCAAGATGTCCCACCGACACCTTTTAGCTTCCTCCTTGTATGCCAAAACTGATTCGTTCGACAGAGACAGGAGCAGGCCTGGCTTGATTCAGTTTTACCAGTTAATTTGAGATAGATCACCACTGGTCTTTTTTTTTATATTCTTATGGAATAGACCTACCTTTCCTCTTGACAGTTCCTCTGAGAAAGATGAGACAGTGACAGAGAATTAAGGACACACTGCTCGCAATCTCATTCAGCAGTTACCCCACGACTGCGAAAAAATAATCTTTTGTTTTTCAAAAATGAAGGAAAGATTTCTATAGCTTCTTTTTTTTGGGGGGGGGGGGGGGGGGGGGCATTTCTTTGGTTTTTTGGGTGTTTTTTTTTTTTGGTTTGTTTTGTTTCGGGGGGTAGTTGTTTGGGTTTTTTTGGGGGGGTGTCTCCCTGCAGCTGTGTGGAGGATTTCAAGGTTTCTGTGATCCACTGTGCTGGGAGCTCTTTCAAGGGGAATAACCTTCTGGAATTTCTGTGCTAGAAATCTGTGTGTGTGTGTGTGTGTGTGTGCGTGCGCGTGTGTACGTGTGTGTGTGTGTGCTTGCGCGCGCGCGTGTGTGTGTGTGTATGTGTGTGTGTTGGGAGTAGAGCAGGCTATTGCAAACGCGTTTGCATGCCAGCAAGCGTGCACATGCCAGTATCGTGTGTGATTATGTATGTGCATGCACATGCGTGTGCGTGAGGCTGCGTGTGTGTTATGTGTGGCCTCCCCAAGTGTTGCAACACAAATGCCAATCTGCAAGTCTGATAGATCTGCATTTCTGAATTCTCTCCATCCGCCATCTCCGTTTTCCGTCTCTCCCATACCCGTGAATATGTCCCTGGTATAATGTAAGCAAGCAATGGCATGATTCACAGTTTGCTCTCGTCTGCAGAAAAAGAAAAAAGAAAGAAAGAAAGACAGGCAGACAGACAGACAGACAAACAGACAGAAAGACAGAAAGAAAGAAAGAAAGAAAGAAAGAAAGAAAGAAGATGGGAAAGAAAAATGATAGAAAAAAAATTGAAAGATAGCAAGAAAAATAACAAAAAGAAAGAAACGTTTTATTAAGAAAGTAAAATAAAGATGGGAAAGAAGGAAAACATTGAAAAAAAGAAATAGAAAAAAACTTCTTGAATATGTTGATGGAATAAGATAATGAAGGAAAGGCACGATTGGAACTACAGGTTTGCTTTTGCCTTCCATGTATGCATGTGCAAACATTTGTTATGCATATTATGTTGCTGCTGCTGCTGCTGCTGCTGCTGCTGCTACTGTCACTCTTGTGTGTCGTGTCTTTTTTTCCTCCAATTTTCTACAGCCTAACAAATACAGAGTAACACATACAGAATATTCCATGAGCAATTCTTCCTCCTTGATACACTGAAGCTGTGCAGGTAATGGACGACACATGAGCTTCTAAAACCTTGTGGTCACACAACGATAGTGTGGTCAAGCCTTCCAAAACACCGGAGTGACTGGGCCAAGGGAGAGAAACACTCCACTACACTTCACAAAGCCAATTAACTCCCATGGACTTTACTATCACTCCTGAAATGAAGTTAGTTTGTTTCTTTACTCGTTGCAGAGTTTTTGTTTTGTTTTGTTTTTAATTCTTTACCCTTCTCTTCATATAACAAAAAATTACTTTAAACTTCACAGTACATTTCAAGCAAAACCAATTAAAATTTTTCATTTGAAAATGAGTTATAACATCACTGACAAATAAAGTTAAAATTTCTTTAAAGTTTATTTTCAAAATTTTGAATTTAATAACACTGCAGTAATTAGCCCCAAGCAAAATTCAATCAGATTTCAAAGTCATAAAAAAGAAAAACCAATCTACTTTCACCCTTTTCTTTTTCTTTGTTTGTTAGTTCCTCAGCTAGAGCCCCCGAGTTTTCCCCCCACCATTAGGCAGCTGCATTCTGACTTCAGGGACACAGTTGGGTACTGAACCTGCTATTCTTGCAAGGACAGTCAGGAGGTTCCCCCTGCTCTTTCCATTTTCAACTGCCATGGGTTGTTTCACATGCACAAGTCGATAAGCACACAGATCTGACTGGTTTATTTTAGCTTATGCCTGTGAATTCTTTTGATTACATAGGGCTGCAACAACACTCCTCCAAGGACTCAGTTCTGGGAGATCTTCTTCAGTTCGGCCCATGTCATTCCAGCTGCCTTTGTCTTTGCTTCAATGCCTCTGCGCCAGGTAATAGACTGGTTTATAGTCACCTTCAAAAGACAGACATTCAGTTCAATTTTCCCATCAAAGTGGGAAGAAATAGCAAGCCTAGGATTCAAACCCAGCACCTTACAGTATACCTGTAAGCCTTTTCTTTATTTTTTATTGTATCAGATTAATTTGTGAATGGTGAGTGAACAGGCAGGTACTCTGATGATGGTGTTCCATGTGAGTGATGGAGAATTTGCTTCTTATGTTTTATATTTGTTTTATAAAGGCAAAGCCTTTTCAGGCATCTGATTTTTTTTTTTTTAATTCTTCTGCTAGAGCTCTGAGGTTTAACAGTGGTGATATTTTTGCATATGCAACATATTTTTCCCCAAAAAATTAAGCAGTCGCATTCCTATTCTGGGGATGGTGTATAAGTACAACATTATGCATGCATTGTTTGTTTTTTCATTTTTCCATCAGTTCCTATCAGCATGAAATAGCCTTCTTGTCTGAAAAGTGGAACAGGCTTTTATCATATACGCAATATGTTCTGCATGCATGCATTCACACACAGGGCCTTGCTTTATTATAGTCTCATCCAAACAATTTTGATATTATTCAGTTTGATTTTCTCGTCAAACTGGGAAGAAAGGGAAAGCCTGGGAATCAAACCCAGAACCTGGCAATTACTTGTTAGACAGGTGAACATCTTAAATATCCTGCCACCTTCCTTCTTATCTTATCATAAAACCTAGGTTTTAAAACAAAAGAAATGTTTAATTCAATTTTCAAGTTACCAATCATTCCTGCATTCAACTACCAACACACCACGCAACATCACACAAAAACACTCCACACATAGCATCACTTTTAAAGTGTATAGCTTTTAATTGTATAGAACAGTACATCCTAATACAAGTGTTTATACATTGACACATGTATAAAGAGTGTGTGTACAAACGGGTACACAACCGGACAACCTCAGCTACAGGATGATGTCAACAGGACTCTACACCAGTTCCCCTCCACATGCCAACAGCACGATTGGATGAAGAAAAAAAGGAAAAAAGCAGTGTACCGGCTCTTCTCATACCCCCCCCCCCCCCCCTTTCCTTTTTTATTCGCTTTCTTCCTGCACACTTCATCTTCGCCCCTCTATTTCCCGCCATCACAACTGCACTGAGAAAACCAGGGAGGAATATTGTAGTAACTGTCACCATAAAAAACTTGACAACAGTAGCATCACATGCAAGGATATACACAAACATGGTAAAGTATCAATTTACCACAAAAAAACATTTATTTCAGATATCTTCACATTTTGCTCACAATAAAAAAGACTAGAGAAAGTAGCTAGACAAATAATGAAATATCAAAAAGAGACACAAACTGTCTAAGTATTTATGTACAGGTGACTCCACAAAATATGACTGTTTTCTTGTCCCTGTACCTGTGTAGAAACTATTATTACCTTTGTTCAAAACCAACCTGAATAAAATGACAAATAAATTATTCTGTGAACATATTCACATCATTCAGTAGACTATACTTATTAGACTCTATCTAACAAGCGGAAATATTCTTATTCTGTGATACCCCTGAGCAAGCACTCTACATGGAGATACCAGTGTCAGGCCTTTTCAGGCACCTTCCACAAGAGGCCCTGCAGTGTTGCTGGGTCAGAGTAATCAGACAGTGTTCAGAGGTACTGCCTGTTCTTATGTATACAGGACACATCAACATGAGGTACTGACTGCTATTCCAGTGCATGAGCCTTCTACTTTCATGCGGACAGTCTGAAGATGATTCTTCAATGCATCATATACACAACTGGATTCAGCTGAGGCCTCTTCTCTTCCCTCGCCTGGCTGCAGTCCATAACCACCACATGTAGGCAGCTGGACAGTCTGCAGGTAACACTTGGCTGAAAAAGCTTTTTTTTTATTTAAAAAAAAAAGAACAACAAAAAGTTGCTTCCCCCCCCCCCCCCCTCCGCCAGCCCCCTGGACTAATGCACTATGGATCACTCACTGGTTCAGAATTCACAACTATCATACAACACTGGAGGTGGAGTCACTGACTGCCACATGTCTCTCTCACAACCTATCTCTTCCCATTTTTGTGTCACCTGTTTACACTGTCTGGCTGCAGTTTTGTTACCCCTGGATTTCCCACCCCACCCCCCATTTCTTCCCTTCCAATGGCTAGTGCCCCTTTCCCACCCCCACCCCACTTCCTTCCTTACAAATGGCTGGTATAGATCTATGAACTGTCCCCCTTTATTACTCTATAAATTTCAAACCCTCCCTTCACTCACCCATGCCAAAATCTTCATCATTCTCCGTACGTATTTTTAAAACTGGCACAACCAATCATGCTCACCGAGTCACCGGCAACTTTCTTTACAACATTCTTACATCTTAGTCACAGTAAGATTTTAAAATTTCATAATCTTAAATTAATCTGCGCATTTTGAAAACAACTTGAGCCTTTGACAGAATCAGAGAAGTGAAACATAAAGAGGACAGTGGATGAAATATCGAACAAAGGAACACATGCATACATACAGGTACATGACTGGGTTGAAACATACATACTAACAGAACATGCAGCAAGTACAGAAAAGATATCACAACAACAACAAGAAGAGAAGAGAGAATATAGCACAAATATTGCACATTTGTATGCATGCCTTGCTGTTTTCAACTTTGCATAGGTAAGTGTGCTACCTGAAAATTACACATGCTTTCACCAAACATTGTTCACATTGATCAGAGTCAGTGCACATCTGACTACACACAAACATAAAACCAATCACACACACACACACACACACACACACACACACACACACACACACACACACACACATGCATGCATGCAGCACAAACTTAAATCATCGGAATTATCATATAATTATCTCTTCTTTTTTTTATACCAAAAGCAGGCAAGATGGAAGTTGCTATCAACAGACTCTCCTTCCAAACTACAATAATCATAACTGACAAAAAAGGGAGAAATATATATACATGTGACAAACCAAATAACTTTGTACAAAATGTGAACAATTTCATAATGTATAACCCCCTCAAAAAGTATTACAAAAGGATGTAAAAGTATTAAACAAAAAAAACCTCTACTACAAAACCTTTCAGACTCATACAGATCTTTAAATACATATCACAGCCCACACATACAATCGTGCTAAGATTTCATACTTCCAAATGCCAAACTTTTCTATCAGTATGGATCTCAAAAACTAAGTAAATTCTCAAAGTCAGCCATTCCAGAAAACTTGCCCCCCTCAGAAAGCAACAGCAAAATCTACCCCTGTGCTGCAGACCACTGGAAGGAACACTTGACAAAAGCAGACAGGCCATGGTCTGATATAACTGCACTACATAAGAGGCCATGTTTCATGGTGGTTCCTGCACACCTGGCTAAACCATGGTCTGATATAACTGCACTACATGGAGTCCATGTTTCATGGTGCTTCCTGCACAACACCAAAGGACTGGGAGATTTCAAACTTTTACTCCCTAGCCTGCCCTCCTTGATTGTATTGTTCACACTTCTATCACAAGGTCAACTACTTCTATACTTACCCTAGTTTCTAAAAGTCCCATACAGTGTTCACAGACTTTAGTCATGAGAATGGAGACTACAGAGATTTTCTTGTATCATGCAAAATGCATGCGCTGATGAGATTCCATTTACGTAAGTACACAGCAAGGCCGTTAAAAAAAGTAAGTACAGAAGAAAATAGGAAAAATACACAGTATCAGATCATACACCAATGACTATGAGAAAGAAATGACAAAAAAAAGGCTTGAGAAAAACTGCATAGCATTTCTACACAGAAAGAATACGGACTAAAAACTGTGACATCAATATTGATTAAATGTGTTATCGCCCACTTTCACACAACCTAGCATGGGTTGAGTTGTTTTTTTAACTGACAGATATTTCAGCATTATGAAAATGAAATACGAAAAAATGTCTTTTGTTTAAACATGCCCATGTAATGTAAATCTTAACATCTGCACATTATTCACTATAATTATAACAGCAGGACGGAAAACAGAGTTAGATGTATAACAAGGTGGATCATATAAAAACTTCACAGCAGCAAGATATATATATAAAGATATATAAATGTTAGCAGTTATGTGTCAAATACTAAATGTTAGCACTGCCATGAGAAGAGAGATTGTTTTCACGCATTAAATGCTGGCCTTGGAATTTTTGTCCATTAATAAACCATTATCCTGATTACTGGTCAACACAATGCATATCAACAAGAGAGGTTTTCACCCAACAAAAACTATCAGATATATAGGGTGACTGACTGAAGGCACTTTTCTTTCCATTATGTAACATTTTAACAATAGTGTGGGTGTGTGTGGTGTGTGTGTGGGTGTGGGTGTGTGTGTGTGTGGGTGGGGGTGGGGGTGTGTGTGGGGGGGTGTGTGTGTGTGCATGCTTATGTGTGTGGTCAGATAGCAAAAATTATCTTAAAATTAGCATTGTGCACTGACCGATTCTTCTAATCTTTTATACACTGTGAATTCATAGTTAGTAAATATGATGGACATGAATAAACAGACCTATTCTTTCTTTCTTCTATGGTCACTCACTTCAATGCTTAAAAACTGCCCAGATTCAATATTTAACAGATTGATTGACAAAGGCATAAACCTCTTACTGTTCTGCTCAAAGTGACTCCTGTCCTCTCCCTGCCAGTAATTGGAAGTTTTCACATATTTTAGCAAGTGAAATTCCTTCAAGACAGAGAAAAAAGTAAACACACAAAGAAACAGAATTTTTCAAGTAGGTATGCCATCTACAACAAAGCTGCTTCTGTCACATAGAGCCATTTTATCTTCTGCTTTCTTTATGCATGATTTCTACATGAAATAGTTAGAATAATAAACATGTTTCAATACATTAACAGGCTGCATGAATGAATTCCCAACAGTCCTACAAACTGACAAGGACAGCACTGTTTAGAAATTCTAGCAAAAAGTCAGTTTCACATGAATGTCTGTAGATTTTTTTCATTCAAAGATAATGCTGTTTTTTCCCCAAATAACTGTACCTGACACACACCAAGAATACATCTTCAGCACTTCCACTCCATACAGAAATTAATACAATTAATACACATGATAGAAAGCATGGATACTGCCAATACACTTAGTTAATTGATGACTTTAAAAAACAGATACAATTAATCAACCAGTTAAAAACAATACACTAAATCAATGACTAAAAAATGTTACATTTTGCTGTCTAGAAAACATGGATAAATTCTGCATTCAAAACAGTCTGGATTTTATCAAGTAATATCAGTTATCTGAGTTTTGTGAGGACAGGCAAATGACTAGACATTTTACAGCCACATACACACGATTGATGATCACAAACGCTGTGACTTGGAAAACACAGTGTGTTCTATCTACATCACAAAATAAGTACTTAGATCTTTCTTTAATATGTGACAAAAACTTATAATGAAAAGTGTGTATGTGTATGTGTGTACGTGCGTGCATGTGTACGTGCGTGCATGCATGCGTGTGTGTTTCCATGGAAAAAAAACTGAATCATGAGTGAAGAATGTGCTCTTTATTGATATACAGAGCTCAAAATTAAAACTTTTCATTCTTTTGGCTTTCTCCAGAAAAAAGCAAACGACTAATGTTCATAGTATATCGACAGAAAACAAGTACTCATCCGAAATCAAAAAGCAGAACAGAGCTTTACTTTTCATGTGTGCCCTTTCTCATATCCAAATCACAATGAACACAAAGCCAATGCTCCCAACACAATTCACAGAAGTATACATGCATGTCTCCCCAAAACAGAGTTTGTCATTCTTAGAGTCGACTGCTTCTTCAGGACTTTCCTCCTCTGCACTCCAGTGTTGACTAGCATGGTGGTTGTTTCCTAAGGTCATGCACACTGGATGGAGTCATGCTTCAGTGAATTACATGCAGACCGTAATAATCGAGTTTCTCTTTTCTGCATGCTTATAAATGTATACATGTAAAGGACATCTATACTAAAACGACGACAGCATGTTTACAGAACATGACCTAGGTAGTCTACACAGTGAGAAATACATGCATGCATTTTTACACAGTATCCACTGTCTGGAATTATATTGATTATATTCAGTAAAATCACAACATTCTTGACTCCCCCCTTCTCATGTAATAAAAAAAATCTAGTTATCCTAAGCTACCTGAGAAACGTGTGCAACAATTTGACCTTTCTTTTAATGAAAAAATTCATTGTCCACTTTCAACACATCCCTTTCAATTTCATTATTTTCAGCCAATGACTCTATACTTGATAGTTTCTACTAAACTGCCTTCTTTGAAACTTTTTGTTTGTAATTTACTTTATCATAACTTGTGGACAGAAAATGTCTTGCTATTCATGCACTGTGTCATTGTAAGGAGCAGTCACTGACTTTTTCCCTTTTAAGACACCCGTTCAAAAATTTCAAAATTTCCAAAGCAAGCGTTGGTTTGATAGTTCCCATGAAGCCCTTTCTCACTTCTTTCCTTCTATTCAAAAAGAACAAGTAGTACACTTCATCATTAAGTGAAACTTGAGTTTACCACATTTACAAAAATTAATATATAATGCACTATGCAGTTGCATCTAGTTTAAAACATATGCCCAAAACTTGTCACTTAATACCCCAATAAACTCACTGTACTGCTTGTACAATGTATAATTAAGTAAATCTGGGATGCCCAGAAAAGCAACCTTTTCTCAAATCAAAAGATGGGTCTGTCCTTTCACACTATGCATACATACATACATACATATCTGGCATGGTCTAGGCATAAAATAGATGAGTTTTCATGAATGATAGTTGTATAAATACTCTTAGTTCAGTTTTTAAACAGATATATAATGTACATGAACAGATATGGATGAATGTGTCACAGAAAAAGATCATTCTATTCCAAGGACAATCTCAAAATACATGAGCACTACCATACATTCTATTCCATTGCTTTTTACCTGATATATATATATATATCCCAAGAGAGAGAAATCTCCAGTTTTCACCGACACATCATTATAAGAACCATAAATATTAAGAACACTTCTGTGACCAATAAGAATATCTAGAGCTCTAAGTACTGATGGAATATGAAATAGTGCACACTACCATAACCTGTTGCCAACACAAAACTGCCTCTCCACCTCTGACAAACAGCTGCAATGCAAGAAATCTGTCTTTACGTCCCTCGACAAATGACTCCAGTCCAAAAATGACACGTCCTTGGCATTCACTCATCATTTTCTTTCACATTAACTGCACTTACTTTTACATTTTTAAAAAATTGGCATCATTGTTAACAAAGTCTCTCAGTCACATTTGCAATCTTTCTTCCGTTGATGCGTAAACCATTTTCTACAATAAACATACAAACAATGTTGAATGATTTGCAAAAAAGACAAGAAAACAAAATTTAATTCCAGTGGCTTTGCAGTTTTCTTTCTGAAGGCAGGCCGAATCTGACAGAGGGCCAGCCTGAACACACTGCGTGCGCTCCAAACTGAAGACAGTCCTGATCCCTTCAAGTCCTCACAGCATTGTACACACACACAAAGAAAGAAAGCAGCCACACTGTCCACACACCGCTCTGCTCAAACCACTTCTACACAAAGCGCGGCGTGCGATCCAAACTGAGATCTTTGGCACCAGAAGAGAGGCTGCTGGAGTCTGTAGGTTTTTGGTCTGGACTGTTTTCATGGAATCGGCCTCCAGTGGTAGCGGCAGCAGAACGCTTCGTCCCGCTGTCAGTGGCACTGCTGGAGATGGTCTTTGCAGACAGGCTGCTGCTCTCCACCACCGAGGAGGACAGAGTCAGGCTGGCTTTGCTGGCCCCAACACCCACAGCCGACGTGCTGGCAGTGGCCGACACAGAGGAGGAGAAACCCTTGGAGGCCCCATTAGTTCCTGATCGGGGGAGGGGGGTGCTGCCCAACACAGTCTTTCCCCCAGCACCGCTCCTGGCACTACTGCCTACCCCCCCTCTGAAGGCGACACCGGCTTTGCCCCCAGAACTGCCGCTGCCCCCTGCCCTGGCTGAGGCAGTACCGTCCCTGTTCAGGCCCCCCGCGCTTCTCTCCCCTGAGGCGCGGCGTGAGCGTGGCCCCGTGGCCAGAGAGGCGGGGGAGGAGTCAGAGCTGGTGGAGGACAGGGCGCGGGGGGAGGAGTCGGGGCTGCTGGAGTATGCTGCTGCAGGGCGTCGTGACACACCTGACCCCACACCTGACTGCTGCACACCTGACCCTGGGGAGCCTCGAGACAGCGCCGTGGAGGAGGGGGGCAGGGAGGAGATGGGGCGTCGGGATGAGGAGGGGGGGGTGGTGGAGGCAGGAGGGTAGCGGGACAGGACTGACTTGGGGGAGCTGGACTGAGGGGAGGAGGAGGAGGAGGAGGAGGGGGGAGGACTGCTGAGGCCGGTGATGTTGCTGCGTCGCTGACCTATGCTGACCGTGGAGGGGCGCGTCTTGGAGACAGCGGTGTACTTTGCTCCCCCTGCCACAGCAGTGGAGCGAACAGAGTCCAGTTTGCTGGTGGACCCGGTGCCCAGCCTGATTCCTGAGCGGCCTGAGGCGTCTGCTGTGCTGCCCTGCAGCTTGCTGCCTGAGCTGCTCCGCTCCATCCTCCTCACCCTGCTCTCTGCACTGACAGCAAAACTCTTACTGCTGCTCTTGGGTGTGGGCGACACGGCTTCACTCTCCTCTATCTTCTCCACAGCCGACATGACAGAGACAGTTTCTGCAGCCTCCACCCTGCACTGGTCTATCACCAGCTGCTGCTGTTGTTCAGAGACAGAGGGGGGGTAGATTTCCGCAGCCACCACAGTCTGTGAGGGCAGCGGTGCTGGTGACAGGGGCAGGGCTGGGGCTTCCCCCGGGGTGTCTGCTGCCCTGTCCCCCACCCCCACCTCCTCCAGGCCCTCAAACACCACCTGCCCCCCTCCTCCTCCTCCTCCCGGCACGAGGAGCTCAGTCTGGGGTCTGACCTTGCGGAGGTCATGCCCTCGTCGGCGGTGATGCCCAGCTTGGGGTCAGACCTGATGGCCGACAGCAGCTTCCTCTGCTCCAGGCGGAAGCGGTCTGCGCGGTCGCCCTTGGTGGGGGAGAGGCGGCCGTCAGACATGGCCGACCCCGCAGAGGAGGAGGAGGTGTGGAGGGGCTTGATGGTGGGGCTGGCCGGCAGACTGGCCGAGCCTCTGCCTAAAGGGCCGGGCCAGGTGGAGCAGTCCACTACTGTGGACAGGGGCTGGCTGGAGGGCAGGGTGGTGTCCGGGGCAGGCTCCATGTCCGCCAGCGGGGCTAAAGGCTCTGGTCCTGGGGGGGGCAGGCTTCCTGCAGGCTTCCCCACAGGCAGGGTTTCTGTCACACACAGCACACAGGATCTTTAGTCAACTGGCAGTTTTCATAGTTTAGTCATTACGCTGTCAGTGTGTGACAGATATATAGTATACCAA
>CM060323.1:62818037-62861384 GCA_030674155.1 Stramonita haemastoma | reverse complement strand
GACTGTCCAGCACAGAAACACAATGTATACGCTATCTGGGCCACACCCCCAAAAAAGGGAAACTCTCGAGTCACCCAAGCCATTACAGAAACACAATGCGCACCTGGCCGGGCCCCACACGCTTCAAAAAAGAAACCATTTCCCAGAAACCACTTAATTTTCATTTTTCCCGTCGGCGTAGTGGTCCGGTTACAGCGTTGTCCGGTGAACAGGTTTACATTGTTCTGTCCATAGCAGCGGCTGGGCACTGATGTAGTTGAAAATAATGAAGACTTCACAGAAAATAGTTAATAACTAATACTATATTACTTTTTTCATCTAGACAAATTTTATACTTTCGACAGGTCCTGCTGCACTCATCTACACATTTTTGTACTAAAATTTTTGGAATATATTGTAGAAAAACACCTTTCACTGGAGAGCTCCTTACACACGTCTTGACAGCTTGACAGCGTTGTGTGTGTGTGTGTGTGTGTGTGTGTGTGTGTGTGTGTGTGTGTGTGTGTGCATGTATGTGGGTGTGGGTGGGTGTGATCATTCTGCTTGGGTCACAACACAGAATGTGACATGTCCTCATGTTTCTGTAGTGTACATTTCTCAATAGACATGAAAGCCTTTTCAAAACATTCAGTCATACTTCCATTTATAATACATTCAGACCACTAAAAACTCATCATTTGAAAGACTTCTGACACAACCACACATAATGCAATATCAAAGATCATTTCCAATTAACAACTGCTATGTGTTACTTCTGACTGTGGAATAGTAGTGTGATCTTTCATTATTAATTAAACAATGTGATATAAATATAAAAAGGGTGGGTTTTTTCAAAATACCTTTGATTCCCAAAGGAAGGCAGAAAAGACATGAAAAACCCAAACAAACCCAAATAATGTTAGCAAATTCAAAAAGGAAGATATCTACCAAATTTAATTAAACAAATGTTCTGCGTAGTGGGGAGGGAGGGAGAGAGGGGCTTTTAGTACACACCAAAAAATTTAAGTTTGAATCTAATGCCCAGATTTTCTTATACAGGTTTTCTTTTCTTTCTTTTTTTTTTTTTTGCTCACTGGTAGGACCAATCTTCATTTATTTATTTTGAGGATAATGGCATAAAGACTCATGTGCTTTTTAAACATCCAGTCCCGTGTATTTGCAGTTTTGTAACTTTTGTCATTCATTCCAACCAGCACACAATGGCTTACTCTTCCAAAAATCGGAACGGGTTTACCGTGTGTGCAAGATGTGCGTGTGTTTGCACTCTGGACCTCGCTTTATAGTCTCATCCAAAGGACTTTTAAGGGAGTGGAGTTGGCACTGATGTTAACTCCAGGCGAAAAATCCTCTTGAACAAACAAAATGTGAATCCAGGTCAGCAGATCACAAGCCCACCACTCATCACTCTAACTACCTGGCTATCCAGGTAAAAGGGCTTATCAATGATTCAGCCAATTAACAGGTTACACCACTCAACGGATTTTTTACCCCTAAAAATCAAAATTTCCATCCATCAGAAAAAAATCAGTTTAGTGATGCAACCTGTTAATTGACTGAATCATTCGTAAGCTGTATAACCCTTTATTACACACACATTTCATGGTGCTAAAACAGAGTAACAATGAAAGTTGTTAGATTATGAAACATGATCAGTATCACAAAAATATTCAATTTTTCAGCTCAGAAGGCTGTTAGAGAAATAATAGCAGATAAAAATAACCATTTGTGACTGTTTGGAGATGGTTTTCCTGATGATATTCAATAGCAGTCAGGTCTTTATATTTTCTATCAAAGCACGTCCATAGTTGCCAAGTTCAGAACAACATGTCACACTACGAAAAGGAAGGACTGTCATCATTATTTCTTTTTTCTTTTTCTGATCAATGATTTTCTACAATCTTCCATCATTACTGATTTGATGAACGCATCAACATACTATAAGCATTGTTTTATCCATGAATCTGGTCATCACAGTTTTTATCTGATTTCAATTCAATAACAACAACAGCACACACACACACACACACACACACACACATGCACGCGCACGCACGCATGCACGCACACACAAGCCATGGAGCAGAAGTCCCTCAAGTGACCCTTGCATAGTATTCTATGTGGTAAACTGCACACTTGGCCTGGCAAAAACTACTGTAGCTTAAAAACAAACAAACAAACAAACAAGCTTCCACCAAAGCTGCAAGTCTGTAGCGCGTTTCTAATCTAAGCCGCTTTTGCCTTTTCTGAGCAGTAAGTTGTACCAGCTGAGCTAAATTTATACATTTAAAAAAAGTCAGTCAATCAATCAATTTGATTCCATTACCAGGCTTTGCAGCTTAATATGTAAGATGATTCAGGTTTCACTTCCATAGAAAAATGCATAAGAAATACTGCCATTTTTACTTCTGACCTTGAAAATCAGTAAAGGTTCATTTTCACAACATGAAGAACAAGTTTCTAAATTCACCAACAATGATAAACATATACAGTACACACCAACCAACCAACATAAAAATGGTGCCATGTTACCTACTGTACACAAACAATACATCAATTCATGCACTGGTGATTCCCTAAGCAGAAGCTTTCCAAACCAAGGCAACTTTGAATGAGGAGATCAAAATTTGGGGTGTAGCAGCAGTCTTAGTATTATGCTTCTTTGACTTTGACTTTGCTAAATACCTCACAAAATTAAGACAGAACATGACTAGATAAGGACCTAAGTGCCAACATTTTTCAGTTTGGTTGTAAGTTACTTTGCACCCCGAGTGAGCAAACATTAGCAACAACACATTCACTGGGAGCAGCTGAATTATCAACAGAAAAAATATATATACAATTTAAGGAATGTTTATCTCAAATTACTTTAACACTTCCAACAACCTGAGGGGTAAATAACAAATGATTTTTTTTTAATTTAAAAAAAAACCAAGTGGGGACTGCTCAAAGAATCACCATGATACACACACGGATCAGTACACAGCCCGTCTCCAAACATGCCCTGCCCCAAAGTCAATCCACAAGGAAATAAACTATGTTGATCAAATCTGTACGCTGGATGAATCCATGGTAATACACAGGAAGGGTTGGTTCAGGCACTGGGGACAATCAAGCCTACAGTTGTCTTACACACCATCACACACGCATGCACAAATTAATAAAAAAAATTTTAAATCACGCATTACTGTCAACCAATGTTTACTAACTATCGCACATGTCATAAATGATTACAATGAACACTGCCTGTTGAACACACTGAAAAAACAAACAACATAAAAGGGGGAAAATAAAATAAAAGTTAAACAAAACATCTGTCTTTTTTTTTTATAAATATAATCCATTCAGGGGGGAGGAAAGAAAACCAAACTGCACACTTGATCTGATATGAGAGAGAGAGAGAGAGAGAGAAGAGAGAGAGAGAGAGAGAGAGAGAGAGAGAGAGAGAGAGAGGAGAGAGAGAGAGAGAGAGAGGAGGGGGAGAGAGAGAGAGAGAGAGAGAGAGAGAGAGAGAGAGAGAGAGAAGAGAGAGAGAGAGAGAGAGTCTCTGTGTGTCTGGTGTGTGTGTGTGTGTGTGATGTGTGTGTGCGTGTGTGTGTGTGTGTTTGCATGCATGGTGTTGCAAGCACTCCTTCACCTGCTACAATACAAACGTAACACTCAACACGGAACACAATAAACTGCGCATAATAATAACAATAATGAACAAGACAACTCTCACTACAACAAAAAGAACACACCATGGAACGTACAAAAGAAAACTCAACACCAGAACTGAAAGAGAAAATGCCTGGCCCCTCCCCAATATCTGAATGAAAGACAGCCATCCAACACGACCGAAAACATGCTGAAGGGTACGTTTCTCACCAGTCAACTGCAATAGGAAAGTTAGAACTCAGTGCTGAAAACAGAAACTCATTCGTTCTCACTGATCAATCAGACAGTGAAGTGAAGACAGCAGGCAAAACAGAACACCATTCATTCTATGATCAACAGACAGTGCACAGTGAAGTACATGACAAAACAGAAAATTCATTCTAGGATCAAACAGACAGTGCACAGTAAGGAAAACAGAACACCATTCATTTTATGATCAGACAGACAGGCATCAGAACAGGAGAAAACAGAACACATTCATTCTAGGATCAACAGACAGTGCAAGGACAGAAAAACAAACAGCATTCATTCTAGGATCACAGACAGTGCACAGATGCAGTAAGGAAAAACAGAACAGCTTCATTCTATGATCAAACAGACAGTGCATAAGTACAGGAGGAAAAACAGAACAGCATTCATTCTACGATCAGACACACACTGACACAGTGCACAGTGAATAAGAACAGCAGGAAAAACAGAAGCTCAAAATGACAGAGGATGAAAGAAAAAAACTAGGACACATCAATGAATGTCACAGATCAACAAGTGCAAGCCAGTGGTGGTTCACATTAACTTATTGTTACCTGTAAATAACAAAAAAAATTATTGTTTTCAAATCCTTTCAAAGAAGCATGCAATGTTGTGCCTTGAATAAATTTCAAAAGAAAGGAAGTGATGAAAAATAAAACAAAAAAAACAATTAAAATCATGTGGTAAATATGACTGTTTATACATCAAATGAAAAAAATATCCATGTGTGTGCACTGATACTGAATGAATGAAAAAATGCATTTATAATCAGTGCTTTGAGAACCTGAAATGCAAAACACAAGGCAGACAAGAATTTCAGTTTATAAATCCACTTTTAAACCAAAACAAAATGTGCACACAGACATATTAATGTATGAGAAAAAAGACGGATTATCACACACACACAATTATCATGTACATTATCTTGAATATTTTGTACATGTTGTAAATAGTGGATATAGATGTGTGACTGATTTTTTTTTTTACCCGACATGTTTTCCTTTCAGCATTTGTTCTTCAGCATCTTATTGTACAGCATAACGGCTTAGTTAATGTGACCACTAGGCCACACACATTACAAACATGTAGTCTACATCATGTACACAAGATAATATTCCACACATTCCTTCACACTACAAGGCCATTCAACATTACAAACATGTAGTCTACATCATGTACACAATCTTTCACTCATTCCTACACACCGCAGCTAAACAGCTTCTGACCATGACAAAGTCAGTACATGTATACAACACTACCAATCCTACTTAGGCAAAAACACAGCAATACATCAGTGCTTACTGGCACCTCGGCAATGAATTCTACCTATACTCTGCCAAACAAGTTGGTATCACACTGTTTCTAGCATGACAAATCAGAAAAACATATCATGGCTGTAATCACATAAAGTTTGTTTAATAAAACACCAAACTAATCCAATCATATATAAATGACTGAAATTGAACAAGAAAAAATAACCACCAAATGCCTTTCAGGTATAAGAATGAAAAAAAATGCATCAACCTTAAATTAACAAAGCAAAAAATTACAATATCTAGATTTTCTACATTTTCTACAGAAATCTTGGCAGTAAGTTTTGGTACAAGATGGGCAGGGTTATGTACAGGGTAATAGTAATATTTTTTTAAATTAAAGAAAAAATATTACCAGTAGACATCTCTATTATACGCCTAAATTAGATTAAAACTCTCTCTCCTAAATCTTGTCCATAATGACAACAATCAGCACAACAATGAAGGGTGGTTGTTTTATTGTTATGCTTTTTTTTATTTGGGGGGGGGGGGGGGGTCTTTGTTTTTCAATTGGTTTCTTCTTTTTTTTCTCAAAGAGGAGGGTATGTTGTTTTTTGGGGTTTTTTTCCCAAGGGAGGAGGGGCTCATTTTTTTTATTGTAACTGTGACAATAATACGATGACAATAACAATCTCAATATACAGTATGCAAAACTGGCAATGTGCACCCAGAAACAAATATGTGCATTCCCATACACACATGCAGGTGAATGCATGTATGTATATGCACGCATGCATGCACGCACACACGCGTGTGCGCGCACACACACACACAGGGGGGAAAAAACAAGTAAAAATTCAAAATAACAAGTAAATAAAGGTTGATTAGAATTTGAATTACACTACAAAATATATTTTTCTACACAAGTCTAAAATATAAAACAAGCAAACTCTGAAAGATTTATAGTCAGTCCTCTGTGAATAAAAATAATGATATACATTTCAGTCTGCCATGGATAAGCAAAGTTACAAAGAGATTTTTATTCGTAAATACAAAAATACTCCAATTATTACAGTGCCTTTATGATTAAGGTGTACATAAATCATAATGTGGTTATTGACTGCGAAGCTCAAAAATAAAAAAGATACTAAAATTGATACTGCCACTGGTAGATAAGGGGTGCAACAACATTACACTGTGACCCAAAACAAACAGCACCATTGTACAAAACAGTGCAAACAGCAGCCACAGAAACTGGTAACAATCATAGGAGAGGGCAGAAGGCATATTGTGCGTGAACAACAAAATGAGTAGCACAGAGATATGGAAGGATGCCCATGTCTTAAAGCCTTTCTTTGCAAATGCTCAAAGTTGCACCCCACCCACCCCACCCACCCTACCCTACCCTCTCCACACCTTCTTTCCCTTCCTCCTCATAGAGAATTTGGTTCCTTTTGCTTTAACAGTGTTCCTACTACTCATCCACAGGTTGTTGTTTGCTTGCTTGTGTGCAGCGTGTGATAACGCTTGTCCCAACCACGCCCAGGTTGTTCTTTGCTCCTTTCCTGCAGCCAACAGTTTACTGGAACTACACCTCTAAGACCATCAAGAGGCCAAAACTCAGACTGTTGTAAGGACACTTCAGGGCTGTACAGTATTCCCAATGTTTGTCTCAGATATGCTACATAACACAACCCCTACGTGCCTGTCTCCCTAAACAAAAGGTGACGACAGTAAATCTTGATCTGTAAACCCAAACATAATGGATGCCCACTTTCAGAGTGGACATCATCACCATAAGCTTGGAAATGGAGGGGAAAAATCAAAACGACAGTCCACAGGAAATGATAGCTAAAGAACAAATAAATCAGAGGGGTCTGCTTGCTTGTTGTTGCTTGCTTTTCAACTTGATAGTGACTTATCAGGATGCAGATCATGTGTTAGAGAATTCTACAATATTTCACTATGACATGGCTGGGATCTACTGTGCACTTCTTTTTATAATGTGCACCAGCAGCAACAAGGAATATATCAGAACTTAGGCAGGAGAATGTTGAGGTAAACATGAATTGCTGGTCTGACACTTTAAGTCACAAAGTCAAAATGTAACGTCAATTATTCGTGACTGTATGGCCATGCTTTCTTCGAGCCTGAAGCAAATGAAAAATCCTACAATAAAGATATGTCACAAAAATGTATTAAAATCCTATGAACAGGTCAACACCTGCCATCTCAGGTGTCTATTGCTGTAGCCACTGTGCATAGATGACTGGTCATAATTACCTATATTTATTAATGTCATGATTACAAGAAAAGCAAAACGTATGCACTTGTTTTTACCAGCTAAATCTTCCAAGATATGTTGTCAACTTTTCTAGCTTCAATTTTTTTTACTCAGTAAAGAGAAGAACTCGCTGCTAAAGTAGTGTTCTCTACATGTTATCAGTGAGTAATTCAGCCTTCAATTCACACATAAGCAATTAAAAGTGTTAAGCAAAGGTTTGTATTAAAAAAAAAAAAATTGTAACGAAAACTGATCAATCTTTAGTCTACTGACATGTTCTTTATGACAGGCTGTTTCTTGGTTGTGCTTTTTTAATAAATATTTAAACTTTGTCACAAAAAGTCACACCACATTGTTTAAAACACACGACAAGCAGAAAGGCTTTAAGGTGCTGAGGAAAACAAAACACAGAAGAAAAGGAACGTCTGTGTAAGCACAGCAAGCGGTCTGTGAACTGCTAGGATCTACACTGTGGCTACAGTGAGGGGTTTAGTTCCAGGGTCACTTACACACGTGTGCAACACACACATGCACAAAGCCAGCATGGTGCGTGCTGCTACTCTAGAAATCTTCTGTCCACACAACCCAGGGACCACCCGTTTCCTCTGCAGGAAAGCAAAATGCAGCCTGGATTATTTACTGTCTGTCTGTGCACAGACTACAGCTCTTCACCATCTATCTCCACTATGTCACATTTACAGCATATACAATCTATACACTACATATGTAGCATACACAATTCTATGATCCCTTCCACTACATGATAAACAACATTCACTGCATTTCCTTCTAAAAGCTGTGCACATTTCTTGTTCAACAAAGAATACTTACAATTCTCACAGAGACACGACAGAACACACATGTTCAATTAAAGCAACATTCTTTGCACAACAGGATGATCCAGTATTTGTGGTGGATGTGATGGAATGCAGTGAGATGAATAAAATGTGATGGAAGGAGTGATGGAATGAACTATGATGGAAATGCAATGGAAGGAAGTGAGGCAATGCCCATGACAGAGAACACACATCAACAGACAAAGGAAGCAAGCACCAAAGCAACTGCACATCAAAACTAAATGTAGTACACATCCAAAAATTCCAACTACGGTGCCTCTTACAGAAAACAAGAGCTTTCAAAACAGACTTTAGAATGTGATATAAAGTATCAGATTTCCTTCATGATTTTTCTCCCTGTATGTTATTGTGTCAAGGTGCAAGTGGTGGAGAATAGGGCAAATGTCCATGCAACAACACCTCTAGTGATTTATGTTTTACATTTAAACCTACTTTGAAGCGGCAAACTTGCTGAATGCTGCACATATTATCATTTAAAATTAAACAACTACTTTGCTAAACTCGCTGTAAAAGGGATTTTTCTTTGTTTTGTTTTGGGTTTTTTTGCTTTTTCAGTTTTTGGAAAAACAGGGATAGCTGTCAAAAAGTCCTTTTACCTCCAATTTTTTGCAACTTTTTTTTAATGTTTACTTGATATGCGTGGAAACGTCAATTAGATCACAGCTATGTCACTTGCAGAGTCCTAAGTATGCAGTTTCTATTCAGCTTCAGCTTCTGCTCTGTTTACTAACATTGTTAACTTCAAACAAGGAAAAAAAAGATTAAAAATAATAACTAAAAAAATTATTAAAAAAAAGATTCAGCCAGTGTACTACAGGATGGAAAATTGGATACACTCTTCAAAGTGAAAACTTTTGTTTATCACCAACTCTACAACACTTTTTACAGCATATACCAAAAGAAATTTAAGAAATTTAAAAAAAAAAAAAAAAAACACTGAATGGTACACAAAACTTATCAGAATATTTTGTTTTAACAGGTGCAAAGTGACTTAACTTTTTGTTGCATTTTTTGTTCACAAAACATTTATGCAAATGAAGGGGTTTAAAAGCTGGTTGTTTTCTTTTATTTTTGAGTTGCTGGGGTTTTTTAAGAGGCAAAATAAATGCAATTTGGATTCCTGAACAGAGGGAATATCTGCCAACAGATACGATAATGCATTTCACAAATACCAACTGCAACAGACTGTATACCTAGATCCCGTGACACCTTCCCCAATGAGGTGGATTAGAAAGTTAGCCCCTCCTTTCTTCCTCCAATTCAGGCCACAAAGTTTTCACCACACCAACAAACTTGCAGTCATCCTGCAGTAATGACAGGCACTATCACAGTTCCTTAGTTAGAATTATTCTTTTTCTGTGAAACAGAACTTGATTAGTTCAGTGAGTGAAAACTAATGTCAATAAACTTTTTGGCAGAAGCAATAATCTTCCAAAAGGTGAGCATTTACCTGAGGCAAAAATGCAAATTGGATTTTTTTTTGGTGGCTATTTACTCCCCCCCCCCCCCTCCCTTTTAGATGGAAGTCATTCCTTGAAAATATCCCAAGAGGCATCAAATCCAGTTTGGGTATACAGTCTGTCATCAAATCAGGTTCAGGTATACAGTCTGTCTCACTGAATACATATGGAACAAGGGATCCTCCCTCCATACAGGTGAACAGCTTGGCACAGTAACGACTCCACAACACTATTCTAAGATAACACACTCACACAGACACTTTCCTGCAAGCATACACAGAATAGGCACAGCACAGACAGCACAACACAGATGCAGGGGGAAAGTATATGTGTGTGCAACAATTTTTTTTTTAATGCCTTAAAAAACTATGAAACTTAACCTTGCTGCCAATTTTGAGAAGACTTTTTAAAGAATGACTGTTATGACAGCAGAGGACTTATCCAGTTTCACATCCAAGTCAGTCAGTCTTCTCTGATAAAATCACGGGCATGTTTCAGTGCTTTTTGCCAAGAAAATGCAACAATGGAAATCCAGCCTGGGGTGTGTTCATGCAAACTGCCACTGGGGTATCTTATGTAGTATGAGGTGTCTATGAAAATGGTCACCTGGCTGTGGGTCCACTAAATTTCTCTGTGGCAGTTCACATTGTGGGGTGTTGTGTATCAAAATCATGTACCAGCAGCATGTGGGGAATGTCCTGGTGTGAAAAGGGAGGAAACAGAGCAGTCAGAGAACCTGTACCTAAATGTGCAAACCTGCTGCTGCTTCTGGAAAATGTCTGACTATATCACTGTACAAAAACTCTGTCTCAGTGTGACAAAAGGTGCCAAGGACAGACAACAGACACAGACAGACAGACACACAAGTGCTAGCACTCTGAGGACAGACCCACACATCCTCCTGCACTGTACCTGCCATGCAGTGAGGGGTCAGGAGGGGGGTGTGGGATTGTGAGTTGGGGCTGCAGACTGGTCAGGCAACATCACATCGGCAAGATCATCATCATCATCATCATCATCATCTTCCTCATCATCGAGGGTGGAGAGACTGCTGCCATCGAGGTCGTTACCCATCCCCTGGCCTGCAATGGAGAAGAACTGAGGACTGAGGCTGAGGCTGAGGCTGAGGGCATTAGAGCTGATGGCTGACTGGCTGGTTAGCAATCCCTTCACCTCATCCTGCAGCTGGGCTACACCCATCCCTCATCCTGCAGCACTGCCTCACAACACACCAACCCTCAAGCATAGAGAGACACAGAGAGAGAAGCCTCCAGAGACTTCTTTACACCTGCATCAGTTATGGCACGATGCTTCCTCCTTAAACCACCACTGCTATACACCTCTGATGCACATTTTCCATTTCTACGCAGTACATGCTTCAAACCATTATGGAAACTCTAAGCAATGACACTAGTAAGCACAGCTTCAAAAGTCAGTAGATTTGATACACGCATCATTCCCTTTCATGGCGCTCAAAAATGCATAAGCTTCAAAAATTGAATTAATGTTAGAGCAAAAGATACATTTACATGCATCAAATAAACTATCAATTAAAATCATCTCTACATACTGTATGATACAAGCGATACATTAACATAACACTATGTGATAATGTCAGCTACTGTGCAATTCATGCTTGCCAATGCCCATGAACCAAAATGCTCATTTACAAATTAATATCACAGCTCCAAACAGCAAATCACAAACAACATAATACAAGAATTGACATAGATGATACAACCGAAGGCAGAAGAATATGTCCACAGAACTTGCAGTCTCTATGTCTTATTTTTTCCACCTTGCTTTCATTCTTTCCTTCTTTTTTTTGTTGTTCATTTCTCTTTACACTGACATGATCTTCTGCTGAGAATCAAGCTGAATACATTCCTTGTAAACTGCATGTTCACCTTTTCATCTGACTGTATTTCTTTCATTGGAATTGTTTTCTTTATATTTACAATTCAATCAATGGCTTTTTGGTAGAAAATGCTTTGAAAAAACATTCAATAAAACTACAAACTGAATTTGTCGAATGATGATAAATTTCCAAATGTCTACATTCATTTTTTTTTTTTTTTTGGTGGTAACAGCAGTTGTCCAGTAACTGCTCAAGTCATCATTCACTGTTTAGGAGGAAAATTACCTGATTCAAGCAGTACTCATGTCCAAAGTCATACATCTCTAGAGGATACAAAATCTGATAACGATAATCAGCCAGAACTAATCCCTTACACAGCCCCAGTCACCATCACCAGGCAAAACACAGTCATGGTAAGTTCTCTCCAAGTCACACAGCACATGGAGCAAAACTTAAACCATGGAAATTGTCAGATTAATCAGGTTAATCCCTGTTAAAAGAAAGAAAGAAATAGAGGCAGAGACATGAGCAAAAGAGAGAGGGAGGAGAGAGAGAAAGCCAGATTGAGAGATTAAGAGAAAGATGGAGACGCTAAAGAGACAATGGCCAAAATAAATACCACCAGAGCAAAAATGACACAAAATACCAGTCAACACATCAGCACAAGTTCTTTTTTTTCTCTTCATCTTTGAACAATAAATGATGTAAAAAGAAGATGTCTGAAAGAACAACCACAAGGAAATGAAGAGAGAAGAAGTGGAATAAAAGACACGTGTACAGCAGCAGCAACAAGGTTCCTTACACACAGGTGTGACAGTAGCACCGTACACTCCCAACACTGGTTTTCACACAGAGCCAACACCAATACTGGTCACAACAAAACAGAAAGAAGAACAATGAACTACACCCAAAGTGAAAAGTGTGAATCTACAGGATGAAAAACAAAAGCCAGCAAAATCCAGGCTGTGAATCAAGCATAACTCCTCTGTTACATTCATTTCATAAAGAGGAACATTTTCTTTATGCATTCAGTTTTCCTTGTTAACAAAACTCACTTTCTACTATCAGTCAAAATATCAATATGCAAAATGAAAGAGCATTTTGTATTTCACCTTTACTTTCACCTGTCAGGTTTTCTTCAGCCTCTTCAATTTCACATCATTCACTGCCCAGCTACGATATAGACTACGTCTAACTTTACCTGTTTTGACCTTTTCATGACAGACTGTTCCCTTCATTCTCATGAGGATGCCCTCAAAGTATAAACAATAATTATACTCAACTTCAGGAAATTCTGGATTAGAACGTTTTCTTTTTCTGTCCTTCTTTTATTTCAGACTTTCTTCATATTCTTTTTCAAACTTACTCATCACTTTCACAGTTCATTCATCTGTACTTTGTCAAGACATTATCTTAGTGGATCTGACAGTATAAGTATAGTCCTTTTAGTTTAACATTTTTGTTTTCTTTTTCCTTTCGTGCCTGGAAAGGGGGGGGGGGGGGGGGGGGGGGGGGTTGTGATGCTTATTTTTCTATGCCATTTTTTTTCTGAAATAAGCATTAATCCAATGATACTTTCTATGTCTAAAGTCACTTTCCTCTGCTAGGCTCCAAGTAATTTTTGACAAATCTTTGAATTAGCCTATACACAATCTTGTTTACTCACGACAGAAAGAGAAAGAGGTGGGAAAAAAGATGGAGAAAAGCGTATATTTCACTTTTCAAATGAATTTCATCATAACTGACAAACTTGATAACAGAATACATGACACTTGACCACTATAGGGTATGAATGATCCATCCCATCATGCACAGTCACCAAACATGCTTCAAAATTGAACATCATACTTTCTACCATTTTAAATGCACGAAGTCCTACAAAATAACTGTTATACAACTGGCACTAAGTAACCCTTTGCTGAAGAAAACAATTGGAAGACATTCTTTCTGTGCTGACAAAAAGTTTTAAATATTACTATGTATCATATCATCATACAAGTTGAAAACATCACTGTTTACATTAGTAAACTATTCCAAACTATTCAGTTAAAAAGCATAAAAGCAAAATGTCAAGAAGGAAAACACACAAGTATGAAACAATCAATTATGCTCTCTCTCTCTCTCTCTCTCTCTCTCTCTCTCTCTCTCTCTCTCTCTCTCTCTCTCTCTCTCTCTCTCTTTCTCAGCTCCTCCACAAACACACACACACACCACACACACACACACACACACACACACACACACACAGTGCAATCTTCAAAAGAGAATGAGACCCCTTAAAAGAAGAAAGAATGTCATCTGAACACAGGTTCTACTTCAACCAACTGACACTGACAGTCAACTGTCATTTACACAGCTGCAACAAGTCACAAGAATGGTTAGTTTACAGAAAAAACACAGCTAAGAAAATCAGCCCAAGAAAAACAGAATTTCATTGTTATAAGAGGAAAAATGAAAGGAAAAAAAACAGACAATCTACTCAATGAAGTACACGTGCAAAGTGTTCCTGGTGGCCAGCTAATTAGCGTTTATGCCATTCATTTCTGTCAGTGTGTCTGTCTGTTCAGGAACAAGCGCACTTTATTACACACAAGCAAAGTTATAATAACAATGAATAATAAGACGATTAATGACGACATCAATATTACATAGGTTCTTAGTGAATATTCTACAGGTCATACTAACATAACTTCATACATACTAAATCACAATTTTTTTTTCTATTGACTGAATTTTTCAGTTAAAACCAAATACATGTATGTGGAGATATAATGCATGCATGTGATGATCCCATCAACAGTTATGACTTTAAGAATGAATTTATTCTATACACTCACAATATGAATTGTACAATCAATAATACATGCCATGCCGTATGTACATACAAGTGTGAAAAGTGGTTTGAAAATTCAGTGCAGTAAAAAACAAACAAAAAAAGAGAAGGAAACACTAAACGACATGCTGGTGTAGTCAGTGACATGGACAAAAAAGGTGGTTACCATCGCCTACTGTACCGCTGGGACTGCTGACAAACACGTTATCGTATTTGTCAAGACTAGCACTGCCCGGCAATGAAAAATCCGCCGCAGGCTGAAAGAACATCAACAAAATAAAATATACCATACACCATGTAACAAAATATACCATCCCTGTAACAAAATATACTATCCCTGTAACAAAATATACCATCTCTGTAACAAAATATACCATCCCTGTAACAAAATATACCATCCCTGTAACAAAATATACCATCCCTGCACTTCACAGCATATCATATCCCCAACAAGCAAAACTTCAATGCTCACTGAAAACAAACACAACTATCAACAAGTCATAGAAACTCTGACCAATGATTATCACAACCAGTACACAAGGCATTCAAACAGATGTCACCATCCAACTTAACTAGAGTTTATCTGACTTGCAATCAATGAATTCATGCAATCACCAACTCATGTACAGTTTTCTTGAGTAACAGCATTACAAAATGACTTTTTAAACATGATACAGTTTGGTTCCCTTTTGGAGTGGCTTCAATGTGAGAAGAAAATTACATGATTTCTTTTCAATGGTCTTTAAATCATCATGAAAGAATGATATATCTCACACAGTGCACACATGTAAAATAGCCAACTGTCTAAAATCCACTTACATGAGCTTAGAATACACACCAAATGTGAGCGCACACACATACACACAGACACACACACAGACATAAACACAAGTCCACATTCAAGAAAACACCTACACAAGCAGGTAAACATACACACACCTTGTCCAACCTCACTTTTTACTGAAAAGATATAAAATAAAATAAATCACACATACACACACACACACACACACACAACACACACACACACACACACACACACACACACACACACACACACACACTTTAATCAGATATACCTCTTTCCCATTTTTCCATACTCTATAAAAAAAAAAATTTTAATGTTTTTAAAGAACTCTCCACACACTAAAGGAAGCTCCAGAATAGTTAAGAACAGAACAGAATCACACAAGGACACAAACCATTTCACAGAATCACACAAGGACACAAACCATTTCACAGAATCACACAAGGACACAAACCATTTCACAGAATCACACAAGGACACAAACCATCTCACAGAATCACACAAGGACACAAACCATTTCACAGAATCACACAAGGACACAAACCATTTCACAGAATCACACAAGGACACAATCCACATTCAAGAAACACTACACAAGCAGGTAAACATACACACACACCTTCCAAACCTCACTTTTACAAAGGATCACAAAATAAAGAATCACACAACACACACACACACACACACACAAACACAACACACATCACAGATCACACAAAACAGAAACCTATTTCCCCAATCATAAAACAAAAACATTTCACAGAATCACACAGACAAAAACCATTTAGCAGAACAGAATCACACAAGGACACAAACCATTTCACAGAATCACACAAGGACACAAACCATTTCACAGAATCACACAAGGACACAAACCATCTCACAGAATCACACAAGGACACAAACCGTCTCACAGAATCACACAAAGGACACAAACCATTTCACAAACACACCACCACAAAACCCCAGACTGGTTGTAAACTGAACAGCACACACACAGGACACACAACAAAGCCTCAGACAGACAGCCCGGACATGACCAACAACAGAAAGAGAAACATCGCTCACCTCCCGACTAGTGGAGGAGGGCTGGAAGCATCGGTGACCAGCTCAGGGGCGCTGCTGTCCTCTGACTGACTAGGGGCAGTGGCCGGGGCAGCGGTGGCTGTGGGGGGGGTTGGTGTGGAGGACAGGGAGGGCACAGGCAGGGGCACCGGTATGCGACAAACTGTCAGCCACATCTCTGCACACACCCACACAACATTCATTTCTCTTGTGCCAACCACTCTGGAAGAATTGCTAGATATACAATCAGACAGCTTGCCTCAGCATGCCTGTGCCTATATGCTGTTCATCAGCCATGTTCTTGGCTACTGACAGTGTGCAAAACTAGACATCACCTACAAATTTATGAGTCAATTCACTAGTCAAGTCCTCACACTATAATAAAATACAGTTTAGTGACCTCAATATTTTACACTATCATATTTAATATATCATATTTTTCATGTTGGCCACATGATAAATGTACTACCAAAGTGAGTTCACAATATTCTACATTCCAGTATAATTAAGATGCCTTCATTGAATACAATAAATCTACTGATTGTACGCAGATATTATACGCAATCCTAGATAATCTAAGAAACCTTCCTCTGAAGTCATAAAAATTCAAGAAATCGCATCTTGTTGGATAAACTGTTGTTCTTAGCTATGATTATTTAACAAAAATAAAATTGAAACAGAACATTTCTGTGGCAAAGGCTTGCATCACACAACATACCCACCAAGAGCACCCAAAAAAACTACATCAACACACATTTTCAATAGTATTACTACTTGCTGCAAGAACGACACATGGCTCAAATACAATCATGTACTCTTGGTAGCCACCTCATGAAAAACAGAACACACATTCCATTTTTTAAATGTCACAATATCACAGAACACTCAATCCATGTAAATACACACAACACTCACTCCATATAATATCAGAACACTCATTCCATATAAATGGCAACAGACATCATTCCACAAAATATCAACTCCAATTCACTCACTTGCTTGGTGACCTCTCAGGACTGGGTTCACTTGAACTTGATGGCACTGAACACACAAACAAGAGATAGATTGTCAGCTAAAATCAATGTTACACCTGAAGCAAGCACACACAAGAACAAGCTGAGAGTCAATAGTTAATTAATACTGATGTTGTGTATGCAGCAACACGTCTCTCTATCTACAGTGATTATGCACATGACTTTTCCTTTTAAACCCCCACATTCTTGATTAGTGTATAGGGCTGTACTGTATTGAATTGTACTGAACTGTACTGTAAAGCCTTGTAGTAAGTACAGCACTGTACGTAGACTGCTACTGCATGCATTTGTACTGTAAAGCCCTGTACAGCACTGTACTGTTCTGCATTGTACTGTACTGTAAAGCCACTGTGCTGTACTGCACTGTACTTTAAAGCCCTGTACAGTACTGTACTGAAATGCACTGTACTGTAAAGCCCTGTGCTGTACTGAATTGCATTGTACTGCACTGTAAATCCCTGTACAGTACTGTAACTGAATACTGCACTGCACTGTACTGCACTGTAAAGGCCTGTGCAGCACTGCACTGCATTGCTATGCTCTGAACTGTACTGTTCTGAACTGTACTATGCTATACTATCTGAGCTGCATGCATACTAAGCTGTGCTGCGCTGCACTGCACTGCACTCTACTGCACTGTATTGTACTGTTTAACACTTACAACAAATTCTGCCTGAAACAGAGTTTCACTTCACAGGGAAAAAACCATCATCATTGTACAGCACAAAGCCAAACAGGTAGAGCAACACACCTGTATTGGCCTGATCTTCTGGCACCGTTTCCAAGGCTTCAACAGGTGTCTGATCAGGTACAAATGTAGTCTCTGTCAAACACTGTCCAACACCATGTGACCTGAAACACGAGAGAGAGAGAGAGGAAGAGCATGAGACGAGTGAGAGAGAGAGAGAGAGAGGAGAGAAGAGGATGAGAGAGAGAGGAGAGGAGTGAGAGGAGGAGGGGGGGGAGGGGAGGGGAGGAGGGAGAGAGAGAGAGGAGAGAGAGAGAGGAGAGAGAGAGAGAGAGAGAGAGGGGAGGAGAGAGGAGAGAGAGAGAGAGAGAGAGAGAGGAGGGGGGGGAGGAGAGAGAGAGAGAGAGAGAGAGGGAGGGGGGGGGGGGAGGGGGGGGGGGAGGGAGCGAGGAGAGAGAGACAGAGAGAAAGACAGACAGACAGACATGTGAACGGACAGTCAGAGGGAGGTAGGGAGAGAGAAAGAGTGAGAGAGATTTGCGTGTGTGGGTGTGAGTGTATGTGTGTACATGTATGTTTGTAGTGTCTGTGAGTGTGTTTGTAAGTGTATGTTTTTAAGTGTGTGTGCGGGTGAGTAAATGTTTGGTCGCATGCAACTGTGAGTGAGTGAAAATTATGCAATTGGATGTTTTTTTCTACAACCCCTCTCTCTATATATATATATCTCTCTCTCTATCTCACTCTCACACACACACACACACACACACACCACACACACACACACACACACACACACACACACACACACCAGAATTGCAACACGCACTAACCAAAACAAAACAAACAACAAAAAAAAGCTCATCTCACGCTTAACATCCAGTCATGCAACCCACGGTGTATCCACCCCCACCCCACCCCCACACTTCTTCTATCTTTTACCACACATATTGACACTTCACACAGCAAAGAAAGAAGAAGTGACAAGTGCTTACCTCTGCATTGGTGATGAGGAGTTCCACAGCGCGGGTCTGGTGAGGGGTGTCTACCAGAGAGGCCAGTGAGGCCGTTCCCTCTCTGCCACATAACACAACAACACTACTATAGTAAATCACAAGGAACAGAGAAAAAGACAGGTCTGGTGAGGGGTGTGTCTACCAGAGAGGCCAGTGAGGCCGTTCCCTCTCTGGCACATAACAACAACAACCACTCTACTGTACTGTAGTACAGAATCATCACAATGAACAAACAGAAAGGGTCTGATGAGGGGTGTCTACCAAAGAGAGGGAGGGGGGGGAGGGAGAGGGAGGGAGGGAAGGAGAGGCAGGAGGGAGGGAGGGAGGGAGAGAGAATGAGGAGATAGAGACAGCAAGAGAGAGGTAGGGACAGGGAGGGTGAGAGAGAAAGAGAGAGGGGAGGGGGGAGAGAGAGCAAGAGAGACAGCGAGAGAGACGGCTAGAGAGAAGGAGAGAGAAGAAGAGAGAAAGAGAGAGAAAGAGGGGGGAGAGAGAAAGAGATAGAGAGAGATACACAGGCAGAAAGAGACAGAGTGAGAGAGAATTGTTCTCACAAGGTATAGGCTATATAAATTCCATGTATTATCATTATTAATTTCTTTAATATATATCCAAATAGACCAACACTTTTCTCTAGCATTTACTTACACTCTACAGAATAAAACATTTGTGTCTTTTAAGTTCTTGTTGCATTATACATTAACTGAAATTTTGTACCCAAAAAAACCTACATGCAAACAAGTTTCTTGCTGAATATTACTTACAGAAAAAAGTATTAAAAAAAAAACTGGTTGAGCAACAAATAGAAATCTGCAAAGAGAAGAAGCAGTACGATCTGCTGTGGATGTTTCCTATTCATGTGCGTCTGCTCATTGTGATAACTCAACAACTCACCAAAATAACAATAAACAAAACAAAAAAATCATGAAATACAACACCAAAGCAAAACCAAACCAAAAACGTGTAGTACAGAGCAGCTGTACACTAAATACTTACAGAGGCCTCAGCAGCGTTGGTCCAAAGACAATACCCAGATTGCTGCAACTCATATGATTCAGGTCACTATGACCAGCCACCCTGTAACCCAAATCATACACACGCACGCGCACACACATGCACGCACGCGCACAGAGATGCACACAGACGCGCATGCACGCACACACACATTATCATCACCATCATGGCCACCTAGTTTACCTGGGATCCTTATTTACTCAACTTATAAAAAGAAAACTCGCACAATAAAATCTAAACACTGAAGCAACTGAAACTTCCAGTTAAGAATCAAAACAGAAAATAACTTTTCTCCATATTCAGGGGGGGTGGGGGGTGCCTTGTTTTGCCTGTCTGAAGAGGGTAACCATTCCCTTATGAAATATTTTCCTTACTGAAAAAAAGACATACCTCATATAAAAAAGATCATGGAAATGACACAGTTTGTTCCACTTGTCCCCTGTTGAATTCCAGAATTCAAACATCCAGAACACTGATCGACTCTATAGAAACACACGGTGCACAATAAAATAAAAAAGGAGGAAAAAGAAAAGCCCACCTGTGAAGGTGGTGCATGAGCACAGCACAGGTGCGAAAGTTGGAAGTGGGCAGTTTTCTGACCAGCGCTGACAGCCGCTCTATCATCTTGTCCCCAACCAGATACCCAGACATGTTTTCCTGAAAGAAGAAAGGACCTTCAGTCAGTGATATTAATGTTGGGGAGTGCATACTCCAGGTATGCATGATTAAGGCATAGGCATATGTTTGTGTGACAGTAGATAGGAGTGTTCATGTGTAAGCATTGGTGTGTACAATATGCATTTGACTGTAACAGCATCCACACGTATATGCATGTGCCCATGCACGCGCGCACACACACACAAACACACACACCAAATGTTAAAAGTTTAAAAGTTAAAGTCTGTCCCGAGCCTATAGAGGCTCATCAGGCCGGTGCTTATCCCGGTTTCTGTGGCGTTAAGCGACTGAGAGTCATAGACTCCCCCTGGATAGGACGCCAGTCTATTGCAGGGTTAACCCCAACACAAGGTTGGTACCCCTTTTACACCTGGGTGGGGTGAGAAAATAGCCGTAAAGTGCCTTTTCCAAGGGCACAACGCCATAGCCGAAAGCTGGGATCGAACCCACAACCTTTAGATTACGAGTCCAACGCCCTAACCACTAGACTACAGCGGCGGCTTACACACCAAATATATATATAAAAAAAAATTTTCTTCACTAATCTTTGTTGTTGATATATATATGGATGGATGGATAGATAGATAGATAGATAGATAGATAGATATAGATATAGATATATATATATATATATATATATATATATATATATATATACATGTATGTATGTATATATAGACAGCCTTCAGTCTGGGAAGACTATGGAGTTGCGCTGTAGGTGTTAATTCTGGTACAGCGTCGGTTGTGGCTGGCCAGTCCGACACACGAATAGATATATAGATATGTTCTCCAGAATCAATCTTATAAATTCAACATCAATCCTGTCAATATAAATTTTTAAACACCACGAACATGAAAGTCAGGTGAACAGTGTACCTTGGCTAAGTGGATGAAGTCGGAATACAGCCTGAAAGTCAGCAACGGTTCTGGCAGCTGCAACAGCAAACACAAACCTCTCCTGTGATCACAACCTCCATCAGTGTCAACTCTTTATCTAATCAGACTACTTTTTTTTCCTGAAGCCTAGCAGAAGCTGAACAAACAGTGTTTACCTTTTTTCTTACAACAACATTTATGTCTTTTTAGCACCAAAAATAGCGTGTGTAACTACAGTAAAAGTAAGCAAGCAGGAATCTTGACAAAAATCAACGATGATTTCAGTAAATTCTATAAGTTTATGTTTCACTTGCAATGTCACTTAAGTTCCAGAATAACTGCATCTTCCAGAAAACAAGAGTTGAAACAATAAGTATGTATCAGTCATGCTATACAGTGAAATACACATCTTTCATCAAGATCACACAAACACAGTCATTTTTACAGAACTGGCATTGTAAACACTGACATACAAAATTTTCATCCACACACGGTAATTTTTTTAAAGTGTACTTGTACTCAACACTCAGCCTCACATGCATGCACATACATGCTCACAGACACAGACACAGACACACACAGACAAACACACACTTTAAAAAAAAAACCAACAAAAACCAAGTACATGAAAAAAGCATAACAACAATAACAAAACAAAAAAAATAAATAAATATCAAACACAGCCCCCTACAGAGCTGGTGGTGTTGGTTGCTGCTGAGCTACCTGTCTGAGGTAGAGCTTGAGCACGTTGGAGATGATGTTGGGGTGCACCTCCTCCAGGTCCACCAGCTCCGGGTTCAGGTCAAACCGCTGACACAGACTCTCCACCTTGCTCTTCACCCCAGACACCCGGTATATGCCCTGCACATACAGACAGCAGTCACTGTCAGTGTAAACATACAGACCGTTAACTAGTCACATCAGGATTACCATGATGTGCACTACTGCGTGTCTGCCTTGTGTATTTTCAGGGAGGAGGTAGTTGTTGAGAGTGCTCTTTTTCCTTTTTCTTATATTTTGTTTTTTTTCAAAGAAAAAAATGGGCCTTTTTTTTAGGGGGTGTTGTCATGAGGGGTGGGGGTGGGAGATTGAGGAGTGTGGGTTTGTCTTTGGTTGGGGTTTTTTTTTTAACTTTTGTTGGGGTTTTCTTGGGGGGTGAGGGGGGGGGGGGAACTGGGGATATGGGAGATGGGGCTCCATTTTGCTTTCCTTGTTTTTGTTGGTTTTCAGATAGTATTTTGTGTTTCCATTAAACTTTACAAAAAGTTACAGACATGTTTGGACATCAATACTTCATGACAGTAGGTAGGACAGTACTGAGGAAACACCAGCCTAAATCTCATGACTGCGCCATACACAACACAACGCATGTACAGAGGGGTGCCCTACAACATCCTAATGCCTTTCTGTTTAGATCTGCTGAGTACATTCAGATATAAAATAAATGTATGCATCCATGCACACAGCAAACAGCCATGCATGCAAGCATCCATACTCACACCCATACTGGATACCCACACTCTAGTCATACTGGGATTTTGGATCCCATTCTCAAGACCTATCTTTTCGGCCAATGTTACAAATAACAGAAAACAGATATCCCTATTAGCAACCAATAAAAAAGACTTCACTAACTGAGGATATCTGATCATTAGTGCACAGTAACAATATCACTATCTGTAAAAGACCATATATATGAAACATGGGCAGAAAGGAAAATGTTTATGCTTTCAAGATAACATCATTCATCGTATGGGAATGAGATATGTAAACTGACCCTACATCAATAACCTCTCACATTCCTTTATCAAATGCAACCAGTTTTTTAAGCACTGAAACAGAACGATGGTACTATATAAATTTAAGACTCATGCAAACAGTCTAAAATTCAGATGGGGAGCAGTGTTACCAGATACCCCTACCATTTGAGTACACCCCATGCTCTACACTGCAGCCAAGAACAGTTCATCTGTCATTTCATTTTATAGACACTGTTATATTTTCCAAAAAGAATAACACAGCAACCTCACAGCAATGGATTAAACAAGGACATTATTATCAACAACAAAATGTAATGCACACCATGCTAAAAAAACAAAAAACAACCAACCAAACAAAATCAAGGTAAAAACTAAAAAAGTGTTATGATACAGAACAGCAATAAGACATACTTAGTTCTTTACTCAAGTACCTTCAGGTTGAAAATTAAAAAACACCATGATAAAATCCTGCCTAACCAAGATATAAAAAAAAAAGCTAGAAGCCTAGCTACAATTTCTTTCATTTGTTTATCTGTTTGTTTGGGGGGCAGTTGGGGGGAGGGGGGTCGTTCCTCAGCTAGAGCTCCAAGGTTCTGGAGTAAGTGACTTTTTTCCCCACCCCACCACTAAGGCGCTAGGCAGCTGCATTCTGACTTTGGGGAAACAGTTGAGAGCTAAATCCAATTTTGCCTGGACGGTCAGAAGGTACCTCCCTGCTCTTTCCGATTTTCAACTGACATGGGTTCTTTTGACATGCACAAATCTGTAAGCACATGGGTGTGTCTGAAAATCCTTGACACTCAGGTCAACTTTCCTGTCAACATGGAAAGAAACATCAAGGCTGAGAATCAAACCCTGAGAAGTTTTACACATGAATGGACATGACTCTTCAATCCTCCTGCCATCCCACTGAACTGATTTTGATGACAGCATTACATACAGTTCATAGCAGAGTCCAAAAGAGGAACGCAGATGATAAAGTCACTTCACACAAGCAATTAAAGACATAAAACCACCAAACCAACTGTTTAGAAGTTCATCAAACTGTTTCAACACGGGCACACATGAACTGTAATAAAACATAATAATCCAGTTCCAGACAGACTCTCTTGTCCCAGTGCATGTGTTTGATTAAGGACACTGCATGACAGGCTGTGAACACAGCAACAGCTGGAGGAAAGGAGCAAGATGAGCAGAGAGAAGAAGGCAAGCCTCCACAGCAACCACACCCTCTCTCACCTGATGATGCACATAAGGACCTGACTGTATAACACCACCATCACACATAAGCAGCATGCACCAGTCTTTTATTTCACGCAAAAAATAAAATCTGAAAGTGGGGGGAGGGGGCAGGGGAGAGGGTGATTGATCATCTTTTCCTGTTAATGCATATATGATAATGACAACCTACGACCAATGATAATGAATCAACCTGATCCAAATTCTTTTGCATGCATAAATGAACATCAAAAAGCACAACAACATCAAAAAAAGAACAAGCAGAAAACAAGCAAAACAGAAGCACCCACATCACACCACTCTTTTGCTCAGAAGACAGATGGAAAGGAGAGAAAATTCAGAATGTTGACGGGAGAGAAAAATTAAAGCCTTGGTGTAATCTGCACTATAAACCCTCTGACACTTTTACCTAAACAAGATAACTTTTCCTAACTTTGTTACCTCAACAAGATAACTTTTTCTAGCTCTGTTACCTACACAAGATAACTTTTTCTAGCTCTGTTACCTACACAAGATAACTTTTTCTAGCTCTGTTACCTAAACAAGATAACTTTTCCTAACTTTGTTACCTCAACAAGATAACTTTTTCTAGCTCTGTTACCTACACAAGATAACTTTTTCTAGCTCTGTTACCTACACAAGATAACTTTTTCTAGCTCTGTTACCTACACAAGATAACTTTTTCTAGCTCTGTTACCTACACAAGATAACTTTTTCTAGCTCTGTTACCTAAACAAGATAACTTTTCCTAACTTTGTTACCTCAACAAGATAACTTTTTCTAGCTCTGTTACCTACACAAGATAACTTTTTCTAGCTCTGTTACCTACACAAGATAACTTTTTCTAGCTCTGTTACCTACACAAGATAACTTTTTCTAGCTCTGTTACCTACACAAGATAACTTTTCCTAACTTTGTTACCTCAACAAGATAACTTTTTCTAGCTCTGTTACCTACACAAGATAACTTTTTCTAGCTCTGTTACCTACACAAGATAACTTTTTCTAGCTCTGTTACCTACACAAGATAACTTTTTCTAGCTCTGTTACCTACACAAGATAACTTTTTCTAGCTCTGTTACCTAAACAAGATAACTTTTTCTAGCTCTGTTACCTACACAAGATAACTTTTTCTAGCTCTGTTACCTCAACAAGATAACTTTTTCTAGCTCTGTTACCTACACAAGATAACTTTTTCTAGCTCTGTTACCTACACAAGATAACTTTTTCTAGCTCTGTTACCTACACAAGATAACTTTTTCTAGCTCTGTTACCTACACAAGATAACTTTTTCTAGCTCTGTTACCTACACAAGATAACTTTTTCTAGCTCTGTTACCTACACAAGATAACTTTTTCTAGCTGTTACCTAAACAAGATAACTTTTTCTAGCTGTTACCTAAACAAGATAACTTTTTCTAGCTGTTACCTAAACAAGATAACTTTTTCTAGCTGTTACCTAAACAAGATAACTTTTTCTAGCTGTTACCTAAACAAGATAACTTTTTCTAGCTACTCACTTCACTGCTCATGCAAGCTGTATGCGCATTTAAAAACAGGAAAGAAAAGAAACCATGAAAAATAAGAAAAAAAGGGAACAACGAAAAATAAAAAAGAAATAGAAAAAGACCAAAAAAACAAGAAAGGGACTTGCTGAGGTATTTGTGTTCAACTCTCGTGTGCTGTTGTCTACAACCTCTGACTGTAGTTACTCAATCTTTCATTCAAAACAAAATTCTACAAACACTTGACCCAAAACAGCAAACACGCACACAAGATCAAACAAAGCAACTGATAATTTAACAAGCCAGAAAAAAAGCATACATATCTAACAGCTTCACAACTACTAAATAAGTGAAAGAGCAGTTTCCTCCTTACACATACACATGCAAGGGAAAAACCAAACTTCAAGCTCCTCTAAGCTCTAACAGATGAAGGTACATAATAGCAATGCATATATTGATGAACACAAGACAATCAAAACCAGGGCCAATCAAAACCAGAGACAATCAAAACACCCCTACCTTGATCATGACCCCTCGTCGCTCAATCTCGGTCAGACACTTGGTGATGATGGGCGGCACCTGGGACCTGTAGCGCTCCACCTGTTCCTGGAAGTCCACGCCAAACATGGTGTTCCGCCGCCCCTGCTGCCTCTGGGTGACAGAGTCATGCACGCAGTCAGGTAATGCCCGTCTGTCGCTGATTACTGGATATCTTGGCAAAATGTTTCAAATTAACCACAGGTAAAGGCGTCCTACAACCTAGGTGGTCATTGGGGAGCGAGGCATCAGAGACCTCAGCTTCTCTAGGGGCCTGCATATTGAGGGCGACGCCCATCTCCTCTCCCTCACTGCTTGACCTTCCCTGACCCTAAAGAGAGCAGGTACCCATTTACAGCTGGGTGAACTGGGGGGGCTGTACTCAAGCCAAGGCACGCAAATGGTCATCCATCCAACTGGTAACCACGCTCAATACTGCTTAACTTGACTTCGGAAAGCCAAGTGCTCTGACCACTTAGCTATCCCATCCCATTTTAAATTATCCATATACATTCAAAACACTCTCCACCATATACTGGTTTTGCCACTGCTACTTTTTTTTTTGTTTAGGTAGTTGCTGAGTTTTTCTATTTAACTTCAGAGGGCCTTTTCCCTTTTGTTTAGTCAATATTACCTTGAATTCCCATGATTAAACATTTTTCTCACGCAAACATAAAGCAGCAAGCAGGTAAGACACAAACTTTATGTCTTTATATAATGAAGTAAAAGCATATGAATAAAAAGGAAAATGCTTTCTTTCACTAAAGCATCAAAAATAAACAACTGCCATCTCAAAACCACTTCCTCACCCCCCCCCAGAAGTACCCACATCCCAATCACCCACCTTTCTTCTTCTTCTGCTCATTCTCTGTACTAAACGCACACTACATCAATTACATGTAAAACCTATGTTTTAATAAACACAAAAACAAAAAACAAATCCAATTTTAAACTATTCTAACACTAAACCAACAGTGTCACTGCATTCTCAACAAAAGAGGAAATGTCAAAGAATACCAGCTGACAGACAGACAGACAAACAGATAGACAGACAGACAGACACAGACAGACAAACACAGACAGACAGACAGACAGACAGAAGCAAAGCCGTACCATGATGCTGGGAAGGTCCAAGCTGTCTTCCCCCACTGTCATCGTTCTCTTCATCTGACCTCTCTTCTGATGGGCTGGTAGACAAGCCACAATTCACAATAATCATACAAATCAATCTAGGTTTACTCCACAAAAATAAAACTATCCGCTTAATATATAAAGCTACCCCAGATATTACTGCCACAATCAAATAGATAAGCTTTTTCTTTACTTATGTTTAAAACTTTCTTCATCCTACTATCTTTCCACACACACACACACCACACACACACACACACACACACACACACACACACACACACACACACCTGAAGGCGCCAGTTTATCCATGTCCTCCTCAGCCAAGTCTTCCAAGGACTGTGCAGAGACGATCTGTCGGCGCAGGAGGTCATGAGGGGAGCTACTGGGTGACGATTCATGGGACTTGTTGCTGCCACTGGCACTGTCAGTGTCACTGCCACCTGGTGCCGGCAACTGACTAGAGTTCTGTCCCCAGGCCTTCACTGGGATGCGGTACTTGTCTGACAACAAAACTAGCAACATCAGACTGTAGATATACATCACAACTAGCAACATCAGACTGTAGATATACTGGTAGCTTCAGAAAATACAAATCATCCATACCTTTTATAACTCAGAATTAATTCCCATCTTAATAAAAAATCTCTGCATGCATTCATTTTAACATCTATGCACATTAGGACAAAATCTCTGTGTGTGGGGTGTGTGTGTGTGTGTGTGTGTGTGTGTGTGTGTGTGTTGTGTGTGTGTGTGTGTGTACACAAAGTCTAGCATAACTATGAACCACACAGCAGTCATAACAAGCTATTTTGTGGCTATTGTCTTCTCCTAAAAAGAATAACAGAACAAGAACAATCTAGCCGCTAAGTAAAGAGCTAACCTACCAAAGACACTTTTCTTGCTAGATACACTACAACAAAAACTTCAGGAGAGTTCTGCCATAGTAGATTACAGACAGTTTGCAGGGCTGATATATACAGAAAAACAGGGAGGAAAAAAAGTCCCAAACAAACAAATGATTTGATTACATTTTTTTATGGATATGTTCACAGAAACGAAAACACAGACATAAAAATGGCAATATATCAGATATCAAGAAGACAAACAAAGACTTGAGCACTTTCAACCCTGCTAGAAACAAGATGCAGAATTATTCCAAATAAAAAGTGCAATACCTCTGCGGGGTGAGGAGATAGGAGAGCCCTCGTTGGAGTGAATGTGGTCTCCTGACGACCCGTTGGAGTGTACACTGATCTTCCGTGCTTCTCCAGCCCTGAGACAACAGACAGAACAACGTGACAGGTTCAAACAGTCCACTGTCGGCCATCGTTCTTCCACTATTTCTGGTCCATCTATCTGGAATGACCTCCCTCCCTCCCTTCGCCAAATCCTTTCAATTGACACTTTCAAATCCAATCTAAAGACACACTTACTTCCCTCCTAGGATCTTCTTCCATCATTACACCTCACATATGTCCCTATTTTCATTCAGTCTCCTCTATCTCCATCACTTTGCGTCATCATGTGTGTGTGTGTGTGTGTGTGTGTGTGTGTGTGTGTGTGTGTGTGTGTGTGTGTGTGTGTGTGTGTGTGTGTGTGTATGTGTGTGTGTGTTTGTGTTTAATACATAATTTGTTAATTCTATTTGTGAATGGTTGCATGTGTGTGACTGATTTGAATGCAAGCACTTCAATTTGTTTGCTTTACAAGATGTAGTGCTAAATAAATTCCATAAAGTGGGTCAGATGCAATGCAACTCATTTGATGGTGGAGTAACACATATGTTCACGGCACTAAATTCCCACTAAATATCTATTAATAAAAAAACCAGACACTGTGACTCACTTCTGTCCAGGTAAATAGGCCTCGAAGGCAAATTCATCAGTGCGACTGGGCCTGGAGGCACTGGACGGCAATCGTCTGATGAACTCTGCATACTGACACCCTGGTTCATAACCATTGCTGCTCTCACACAGCGTCTGGTACTGCACACACACACACGCACACATTCACACACACATGCATGTGCAGATGTACACACACGCACACACACGCATGCATGCGCGCACATGCACACGCACGCACACATGCACACACACGCATGCATGCGCACACACACACACACAAAACCTGTTTTAATTTGGCGTTTTGAAAAACAAAATCTTTAATGAACAGTCTTATAGGACATTTGTTACAGTTACAAGTTATATTAGCATTTCTGATGTATTTTATTTGTTGTTATCATTGTTCAGCCCTTTTCTGTGTATTGTCTACTTTATTAAGCAACAGATGCCCATTTTACTGCACACATCCACCAAAATATGTGTCCCCTTCCCTCCCCTTCCCATCGTCTCATATCACTTTGAGTGAACAGACGTAAAATCGAAGCAACAACAACAAAACCTCTGTTAATAACTAAAGTTAAACACACAGTAAAAAAAAAAACAAAAAAAAAACCTGTTCTCACACTAAAAATGACAGACAGATGTCTAAATCTCCCCTTAAAAAAATCCGTGTTAACACTAAAACTGACATACAGACAGATGTAAAGATCTCCCCTAGCCTTGTTAAAGAAAGGGATCAATGGCACAGCACTGAAATGATCAGAACAGCTTCTACACAAGACAACATTATTCCCAATCACTGACACTGTCAGTCAAATGCTTTTCCTTTTACTGTTTATTTCATGATGCTATTGATTTGATTTTCAATCAGGTGCAGTTACTTGTACTAAAAAATAAAAATGGCAATGAGTACCTGGACTGGCACTGGGGACCACACTGTGTGCAGCAGATTGAAGTAATCCACCGTCACCTGTGTCAACACAATGACAGTCAACGTTAGCATTAAAGTACTGGTAATACACACAACACACATAACACACATACCCGCGCATACGCATGCACACACACATATGCACACACACACACACACACACACACATGCACACACACACACACACACACACACACACACACACACACACACACACACACACACACACACACACACACACACACACGTGCAGAACGTCTTGTGCACACGTTAAATCCTGTTCCACTTTTTGAAAGAGTAAGCCATTGTGTGCCAGTGGGAACAGATGATTAAAATTTACAAACTGATGTTATAAAAGAAAAAAAAAGCACATGATGTGCTTATTCCATTATCCTCCAAATAAAAGATTGAATAAATAATAAATAAAACATACATCCACACACCCTGCGCACGCATGCACACACACAAACAGAACACATATACTCGCATCCATACATCCAAGAAAAAAGACTGAGGGATGTTATGCACATAACTACCAACCAAAAAAACAACCTTTACCAGTACAAAAGAAGACATACTACAGCAAACGACACTATGTGAGAGGGGGAACACACTCAAACCAACATCTTGCTCTCCACATTCAGAAAGAAGGTCACAGTGAGGACTACCCTCAGCCTGGTGGTGTTCTTACCATTTTGATCACCTGGTCACACTGCATGATCTGCTCCCGCACCTTGCCCAGCAACTCCCCCTGAACAAACATGTCCATGTTAACTTTGAAAATCTTTTTTCTTTTAATCCTTTCCTCAGACCTAGTCCCTCTGTCTTGCACCTTACTCCACTTTTAACACAGCACTATCCAAGTCCATATGCCAATTATACATATTAATGAAAGTTAAAAAAATAATGTTGTGTGGGTTTGTTCTGACCGTATAACCACCATGAAGATTTTTTAAATAACGAGCACACTTTATTTCAAAGCAGCATGGAGATTTTCTAAATAACAAGCACATTTTTATTTCCAAGCAGCATTGAAGATTTTCTAAATAACGAGCACACTTTTATTTGCAAGCAGCATTGAAGATTTACTAAATAACGAGCACACTTTTATTTGCAAGCAGCATTGAAGATTTTCTAAATACCGAGCACACTTTTATTTCTAAGCATCACTGTGATTCCGGACACAGCCATGACTGATCTGTTCCCTACCTTTGTTTTCTCCAGAGACCGCTGCCTGTGGTTGGCTTCAGCGACACACGCTTTGTACGTGGTCTCTGCTTCTGCTGACTGCAACACACAGAACATTGCCTTTACATCACAAACTCAGCATAAACACTGGCTATATTCTATCCTTGAACTACACACCAACACTTTGTTACTTCAAACTAAACACAAACACAGGGGTCAGTGGTCATGAGGTAAGCATCTGTCTAGAAAGCAGGCGATCCATAATTCAAAGTCCATTTGACACAAGGCTTTCCCTTTTCACAAATGATATGTGGTCTGGGTACTTGTCTTTACACTGAGACAATAAATGAAGTCTTATGAGTAATATGCATTCAGTGCATGTAATAACGACAAAAGTGCCCATGACAACAAAAGAGTTGTCCCCTAGTAAGATTCTGCTGGAGAAGATATTCTCAGAGACACAAATACAGAGGCAACCAGAAAAATGATCACACACACACACACACACACACACACACACACACACACACACACACACACACACACATTATCCTCGATATAAAAGAATAGAATAAAAGTAACAAAATAAATAAATTTAAAAAATAAGTATGAAAATAAACGAATAAAAGAAATTTTAAAAATTAAATAAACACACACACACACACACACAAAGGCTGGCCAACATTTTCTCACCACAAGGAACAGTAAAATTACAAGTGGCATGATCCACTGTTACATTATACATAGTGTGTAAACAAAGCAATAATGTAAATCCACTCCCCATCCAATTACTCCCCATGTACCTCAGCTACAAACCTTTCACACTGACAAAATCAGCAAAACGTGTGTTGAAAAGTTCACCTTATGCATGGCGTCTTCTTCAGACTTTTTCCTCTTCTCCATTTTCTCCCCCTCAGCCTTCTGCAGAGTTTCGCGCACGCGTTCCAGTTCCTGCTGGCGACTGATGTACAGCGCCTGAGCTTTCCGCAGGTTGTTCACCGTTTCTTGCTGCAAAATAAAAATATCATCATCATCGTTAGAAAAAATTCACTAAGTCTCTTTCTTATGAAGCTCAAATGTATTCATATTGAATACAATTCATGTCTAACCTAATTTTTAGAAATCCCTGGTTAAATGTGAGTAAAACAAAAATGCTAAGTGTATAAATAAATAAGATACAAGTTTAACACTATCCCTACGGTAAGGGAAATAACCCCTCTTTCCCTGTACACGTGCACTGCACACATTTGTATGCTACCATAACCCAGTAGTGGGTGATACAGAGGGAAGGGTTAGTAGAGGGTTGGTTGCCTATAGCAGGTTACCCATATGAAAGATTAAACAATCTTGGAAAATCCAAAAAGCATCTTCTACAAATCAATAATACATTAGTTTCAGCAATGTTTTCATCTTAAAGCCTGCCATATTCCTGATCAACTGTCACAATATCATTCATAACGACTCAGCCTCGTCAGTCTACATGTACATTAATGTTCAACATCACTTTATTCCAATTTCCTACAGACCAGTGAATCACACTTAAATAAAATATGATCACTTCAAGAGTTAATTCTTACTTCATTGTTTTCCTAATGACTTGATTGGATAATACATCAATACAAACAATTACAACTAAAACAAAAAAATGTTCAGACAAAAACAAAAAAGCCAGACTGCACACTGAGCTGAGTGAGCCAGAGTGTAAACTGGGAGGCGGGCCCTCCAGTACCCAGCTGAGGCAGAAAAACAACAACAGCATTGACAGTATTTTCAAACTTACCATTCTGCGAACCTCTCTATCCCAGTTTTCCTTCACGGACTTTCTGACTCTGTCATGCTCATTCCGCCTTGTAGCCAGTGGCTGAAAAATAACATCACAGAAAAAATGTGTAAATAATATTAAAAAATAAAATAAAAAATACAATCACAGAAAACTGAAAGCATTACATGACAGAGACTGCAAGATATCTATGATCTTTGGGATACTGGTGAATATTACTCAGTAAGAAGCTAAAACAAAAGCAAAAACTCAAATAAGAAATAATCATAACACAGCAGAACCATTCTATACAGCCCTAAAAAAAATGACATAAAAAATGTGGTCACGGCACAGAGGAGTTTGCTGAGCAATATTCTGTTCAAATCACTACTGCTTTCACACTCTCACAAACATATAATGCACACTTACACATGTGTGGGCAAGAGGAGCGCACGCGCATACACACACACACACACACACACACACACACACACACACACACATACACACACACACACACACACACACACACACAGATATTGTAGCATTTATTTTACTCAAGTTTACTTGCTTCTATTTGTCCTTTTTTATGGTTCAAGCTTTACTGATAATTAGACCTATAATTTTTATTTATTTATTTTTTTTTATATCTTTTTATTTTTTAATCCTCCATTCACCTGTCCACACAAACACACAGACATACTCCCCCCCCCCCCTCCCCATTATTTGTCTAAAATCACTTTTTAGTGGATAGACGTTAAAAGGAAGACACACACACACACACACACACACACACACACACACACACACACACACACACACACACACACACACACCTTTTCTCTAAGGATACCAAACTTACCAAGATATGTAAATACAGTCTTGCCATGTATATTCAAATTAAACATAAAATGAACAGATAAGGAAACCAATAAACGCATGTATAAGACAAAACCTCCCTGACAGTCAAATAGCAAAGAGTAACTGTTTGAACAAAAAAACTTTTTGAATGGGAGATCCTTTTGCAGAAAAAGTCATCAAACTTCAAAGGTAATTGACACAAAATCCTACACATTTTGCCTCTTGTTTCATTCAAAGAAGTGATGGAAAGAGAATAACGACTGATATCAACAATGACTCAAGACAAGGCAGCTACTATTTCAAAAGATTGGTTGACCAGCGGTTGAAAAAATATGCCTTTTTTTCAACAGCAGAAGTATTCAATATTTGAGATACAACACAAAAGAGCATGCTACAGAAATCTATTTATAATCATTTATAAGCTAAAACAAAATATACAATTTTTCAATGGATAAAATAACTGTTGTACACAATTCTTGTAAGCCATCTTCCACTACAAATATGAACTGATTTTTGTAACATGAATTTCTCTCAAGTAATCCACCAAGCAACAGCTAAATATTACCTCCACAAATTTGGATGTATGCAGCAAAGCTTGTGAAGCTTGTAAATTGGAAGCAAACTCAGCATCCTGAAACACAGCATTGAAAACAATTTTTAACACTGTCCTTTCCTTTATAATTTCACACACACACACACACACACACACACACACACACACACACACACACACACACACACACAGAGCATGATGAAAGACTTTTCACTGTAACAGCTCTTTCCTTTTCTTAACACACTGCACAGGTATTTACATTCATCAAGACCGAACCCTACTACCAAACCATACAGTTCACCGGATAACATACATACAAGATGCAGATTGCAACAGTAAAATGTCTTCAGAGAGACACAACCCGTACCTGACTGAGAGCAGTGCAGAAGACAGACTGAAGCGGCAGAAAGCCTTCACTGGTCAGCACTGGCTGCATGCTGTGAGCAATACGAGCCAGGCTCTTCGCATACTCCATCTCTGTAACAACAAACAACAGCTTGTATGAGCAATACGAGCCAGGCTCTTCGCATACTCCATCTCTGTAACAACAAACAACAGCTTGTATAAGCAATACAAGCCAGGCTCTTTGCATACTCCATCTCTGTAACAAACAAGCAACAGCTCATGTTGTGACACACCATCTTCCACATCCAGAACTGATGAATCAGCTCACTAGCATAGTGGTTGATATGCTGAACTTCCTGCTCAAAGATCTTGGGCTCTGGCCCCATGAGATGCACATACATGCTAAATCATTGCAGGTGTTCATGTTCATGACCACCAGGCAAACGACCCATCAACGCAGCAGGGATCAGCAGTGTGAAACCAGCAACACTGATGACATCAAGTAGATGATGCACCAAGAAGAAAAAAAGAGTTCATCTAAAAAGCATTAAATAATTCACAAAGTACAGACTTGAACGTCATCACAACCCACAAGCAATGTAATCTTATTCTCTGTCTGAATGCATACAGTTCACTTTTTAACTTATTTCAGTCACACAATTCAGCTCCTAACAAACAACAACTTACAACAATTACCACATATCCTGGTTAAGACTTCTCTTTCAGTCACAAAAATGCTACAATAATAATTCATGTGTGTGACAATGAAAATCTTCCACATGATTATGAACATGCTAAATCAAAACTTTTTATACCCAATCAACAAACAATTATTTTGGAAAAAAAAACGGTTCCACTTCTACATAACTCTGTTCCAAATAACTATCCAATTTTACATTTCCAGACATAAAATGTTCTTAAAAATAAAATTTAAACACCTGTTACCATTTTTTACTGAACTACTCCATCCCAAATAAATTTCCAATTCTGCATTTCCTTGTTGTCAGTAGATTCTGATTCAGAATAATCTCCAACTCTTGTGTTGATTGCAGCTTTTTTTGTTTTGTTTCTCAGCCAGAGCTCCAAAGTTAACCCTTTGCTTGGCACAGCAAAATCATTTGTCACCTTCCTGCCGGGCAGAGAAAATGGAGGTGGATGGCTTGTGAGTGGGTGTATGTATTTAACATGCAATAACTCTACAATGGTCGGGTGGATTTTGATGAAATAAAAACAGCAAGATGCAGAAATGAATAAAGAAATTGCTAATACCCAATTTTTGTCATTATTTTCATTTTCTTTTAGAATTATAATGCATAAACACACAAAGTCATTGATTGGTTTGTGTGTGTTACAGTTAGCGTTGCAATAACTTTAGAATGCGTGCATGGATTTTGATTAAATAAAAACTAAAACATTAAGAAACAATTATAGAAAAGATATTTTCAACCTACTGTTAATTTTTTTGTTTTTTTGATAAATGGTGCATGAACACATCGAACATTCCGACGATCGCCATTTTTGTTTACCGATGATCGCGATCAGCTTAACGTTTAAGTTTGAGCCGCTACCGTATCAAAATCCCGAATAGCAACCAAATAACAAAATATATCAAGTTCTGAACCATTGCCGAACTTGAAATCCGCGATAATTTCCCCAAATCTAAGAGTAGAATTCAAAAACGCGTATCGGCCGTGTTAGATTTGACGATCGATTTTCGTCTCGAACTTCGCCGTAGTCAAAGTCGTCTCTCTCACTTCAGTCAACAAACTCAGAAGTGCACACACTACTAGGATCGATTACGTCGATATTTGAGCCTAGATACACATCTCACAGCGTCATATTTTCGGCATGGAAGCTGTAAAAACGATCGTACATGTCGGGTTCGAAGATAGCATCCATCTTGGAAAAATTTGCGATTTTTTTCCTCCAAAAACTTGCAACAAACTCACTCCAATCGCCGCCATTTGTAATAAACATGCGGAAGTCTCGCGGGCAGTCTCGTGGCTTCTATATTCACGAGATTTGAAGCAAGATTGGCGGGAATTTCGAATGTATGATCGCTCTGAAGTGACGGTCATGTCGCCAGGCGCTTTGGGGCGTTGTGCCCAAGGACAGGGTCGGGCGCTTTGGGGCGTTGTGCCAAGCAAAGGGTTAAGCAAAGGTGGCTTTTTGCGTACGCAATCATTGTTGCCCACTATTTAGGAAACCGCATTCCAACTTCAGGGAATGATCCCAGTTTGATTTCAACTCATTCAACACACCCATCACTTGATACAAACACCATGAGACAAATTCTGACCTAGCTGGGATTTCTTGTCAATGTAGCTGATGACGTCTCTTGTGTAACGGGACCACGCTTTCGCACGCTGTAGCGCAAGGTCAAGGCCAGCTTCTAACCCCACAAGGACAGCATCCAACTCTTCAGGTGTCATCGCTGCCAACAAGCATCCAAACTCATGAAAACCATGGTAAAAGTGGGGAAAAAAGCAGAAAACAAACAACAACAGAAAGGACAGACAAAAAAAGCCACATACAAAAAACATTTTAAGGATAAGCATTTTTAATATCTCAGAATAGGAAGAATTCAAAATGATCACTGAATACATTAAAAACGACATACTTTATTATCATATGCATCAAAATTCTACTTTCTTTCAGCTCTAAGCCTTTCACTTCACAGAACCATCACGCATATAAAAGTGACTCCTAACAATATCTTTCCTCTTTGAATATTTCTGTACACATTTTAAACAACAAAAAACATTGCATTTCATTCAATGATGTTCCCATCTGTAAAGCCACTGCACCTGTCAAAACATACCCCAAAAAATTTAACACAAGATATAAAACCACAACAGGTTTATGGAAAAACACACACACACACACACACACACACACACACACACACACACACACACACACACACACAAACACAAACATACAAATACACACACACACACACACACCACACACACACACACACACACACACACCAACACACAAACACACACACACACACACACACACACACACACACACACACACACACACACACACACACACACACACACAAGCAAAATTCACTGACGTTTTTTGGGTTCCGGTTTTTCGACAACTCTCTCTTCTGGCTGTGCTGACTTGGCCAGGTTATCACAGGACATGACTTTGGTGTCTGTGTTCAGTTGCTGCTGCTGCTGCTGCTGCTGAGTGACTATGTCCCCCATGAGGTAGTCGGAAACACTGCACACAGCACACGCAAAATGATACACTCACTGTCTACCTCCTCTCTAGCAGCTCTTGCCCCTAACTTACACACAAAACCCCACACAGGCATCCACAAGTACATTATGAATAGACACAGCTGGTACAGTAGAACTGGAAAATAATGACAATTATGCGATCATTTCATGATCAATAGTCTGCATGTACATGCATACACGCACGCACGCACACATCATACACACAGACACAACACACACACACACACACACACACACACACACACACACACACACACACACACACACACACACACACACACACACACACACACACACACACACAACACACACACAAAACACACACACACACACACACACAACACACACACACAAACACACACACACACACACACACACACACACACACACACACACAACACACACAGCCTACCTCCTGCTAAAGGCTAGGGCCACCTGATCAATGGCATCTAAATAAAACTGCAGTTCTTCCTCATCCAGCTGAAGCTCTTCACTGTCGTGAGCTGAAACACATCACACAATACATCATACATGTCCACACCTCCTTTATTTGTACAACCTAAGCAAGTAAACATTCAGACTGACAGCTGTCATAAGCTGATACAAACCAAACAATATATTGTATCTGTCTTTAGTTCCCAGACATAATCTATGCAACACTTTATAATTCAGACTGACAGCTGTCATCAGCTGAAACACATCAAACAATATACATGTCCATAACTCTTAGACATAAATCTTTACAATACCTAATAATACAGATGGATTACAGAGCCCATCAGTGTCTTCAAGGCATTTCTGAACTGAAGATACAAAAGTGAAGTAATAAAGCAAAATGCAAATAAAGTTGAGATTTAACTACAGAAGCAGCATTACTTCCACAAAGGAATTAACCCCCACCCTCCAGCCCCATCCCTAATCACACCTACATGTAAACATCAAGATGTATAATACTGAAAAAATATTTTTAAATCATGGTTCGGTACACCTAAAAAGTCCAAATAGAAAACAAACAAAAAAGACAAAAAAAGCATAAAATATATGAGCAACTCAAGCCAAAAACACCTGTCATATTTGTAAATTTCAGCATTGTCATTTAATGCTATAGAATTGCCAAAAATTTGATTTTTTTTTTTTATATGGGTGAGATCAACAGACTGACTTAAACTGAATTTTGTTCACAAGCTTTACAAATCAAGCCTCAAGTTTGTCTATTCTTCAAATACACATACTGTGAAAAAGTGAAAACAAATAAAACAAAGGCAAAATTCAAAAAATAATACAACACCCCTCACCTCTGATTTTATTGATGAGAACTCTGGCAGCTGTAAAGATCTCTGGAGTTTTCAAGTCAGCGTAGCGCTGCATGGTATTTTTCAGAACAGCCAGTACCTCCCCCAAAGAATTTTGCAATACCACACGAGCATCATCACCCGGTTCTGTGGACAAATAAAGATCAGCATGTACAGTCAAAATTTCATAGCTTACATAATCTGCTATCAATTTGCAATTTTATCAGCACATTTTGTTTTTAACTGTAAAATGTATATATATATATGCGAGTGAGTGAGTGTACATGTGTGGTCTGTGTCTGTGCGCCTGTGTGTCTATGTGTCTTATGTGTCTGTGTCTATGAACATGCTTGAACATATGCGTGTATGTAATCATGTACCATGCCCATGTATGCACTGCATAGGCTGTGTCTCAAGTATTTGGATACATATGAGTAGATAAGTATGCTAACATTAGTATCTCTGCAGTTTTATAAGCTAATTCTGAGAAAATACCAACTATGTTATATCTATTCTTCTATATTTTGCAAACTTACCCAAGCCTTGAATGAAAACAGTTTTTAGCTTGGCAAGGGTGTCGGAGAAGTTTTTGACATCATGAGTGAGTGCGAGGATTTCACTGTGATCAACGACGACGGGGTCAGCGGGGTCATTGCCGATGGTGCTCAGTGAGGTGCTCTTGGCAATGGTGGGGGGAGAGCCAGAGCTGCTGGAATTCATTTCACCGCTGACTGACAGGTGATGCATGGCGCTCTCGAAAACAGGATTCAAATCAGGGGTTGTCTGAAAAAGAAGAAGAAAAAAAGAACTAGCATACATATATACAATACATGTGTCAACACAAACACAGAACAGCCAGAAGTAAGAAACAACTTTGCATGTTGTTCAATATTTAGAACTTCTGCTGGGAAATTCCTCAGTCAGAGCTGTTTTCAGTTTAAAACAAACTGTGCTCATAAACATCAACCACAGTGGTCAGTGTGCTGAATTCCTCATTTAAAGGATGGAAGGTCTTAAGTTCAATTCCCATGAAGTGATAAAAAGTTGGGGTGTTTTGGTTCCAGCCAGCTCCTACCCAAAATAAGTTTGCTATGGACTTTCCGGAAAGATTACAACCACACTGTCACAGTCAAGCATCAATCTATCATCCACTTTATACTTGAACTTGACCTGAGAAAGTAACCCACCCACCTACCCCCTCCCCTTGATTCATCAGATGCCGCTAAGATTTTAACCCATGCCTTCATCAGTTCATGGAACCACGGGACTGAACTCTGACAGTCTTGTTAACCACTTGGCTATAGACACTAGACAGTAGTATAGGAATCTGTCAGTACACAGTATAATAATGATAATGAATAATTTTTCATAATGTGAATTTTTGCATTAAAAACTCACCATAATCATGATAATGTGACCATACCCTCTGCTCCAGTGCACACATATAATGATACAGTGTTGATTCTAGGATTTCAAAAAAGGGGGCCCAAGGGCCCCCTGAAATGAAAAAAAGGGGGCATTTGCCCCCCTCCCCCCTTTTCTCTTCATAAAAAAGGGTACAAGTAGTAAGTAGTATTTGCTCATAATACCATTAGTACTCTGATTTTTGCTATTTTTCAAGAACGAGAAACAAAACAAACAGGATGGTATGTCAGCAGACAGGATTTAATATACACCTTATGTATTGCAGCTGGTCTGTAAAATGATTTTCTTACACAGGAAAGAGAGAGAGAGAGAGAGAGAGAGAGAGAGAGAGAGAGAGAGAGAGAGAGAGAGAGAGAGAGAGAGAGAGAGAGAGAGAGAGAGAGAGAGAGAGACGGGGGGGGGGGGGGGAGGGAGAAAGGGTGGTGGTGGTACATTCAGATGTGGAGGGATACATACTACATAGATACAGGAGATGCATTGTTTGTATACAAGAGAGAGAGAGAGAGAGAGAGAGAGGGGGGGGGGGAGGAGAAAGAGAGAGGGGGGAGGGAGGGAAGGAGAGAGAGAGTCAAAGTCAAATTTGTATTTCCACATTTTGAGTTGGAGAGAGAGCTAGATCTAGATGAAAAAAGAGGCAAGAGCCAAAATCAGTCTTACCCCCCCCCCCCCCCCCCCCCCCCCCCCCCCCCCCCCCCCCCCCCCCACCACATAAAAGAGAAGAGAGAGAGAAGAGAGAGAGAGAGAGAGAGGAAGGAGAGAGAGAGAGAGAGAGAGAGAGAGAGAGAGAGAGAGAGAGAGAGAGAGGTTGGGGAGGGAGGAATGGATGTCAAAAGTCCATTTTGTATTTCCAATCAGAGTTGGAGGGTAAACTAGATTTAGATCTAGATGACAAAAGGGGTTAAAGCCAATATCTAAGTCTTATCTTTTCCTCCAGTCCCATAAAGCAGAGAGAGAGAGAGAGAGAGAGAGAGAGAGAGAGAGAGAGAGAGAGAGAGAGAGAGAGAGAGAGAGAGAGAGAGAGAGGAGAGAGAGAAGGGGGGGGGGGGTCAAAGTCAATTTTGTATTTCCACTTTCAGAGTTAGAGAGATCTAGATGAGGAGAGGTGAAAGCCAATATCAAAGTCTTGCCCCTCCCCAGGAGGGAGGAAGAGAGAGAGAGAGAGAGAGAGAGAGAGAGAGAGAGAGAGAGAGAGAGAGAGAGGAGAGAGAGAGGAGAGAGAGAGAGAGAGGAGAGAGAGAGAGATTTTCTGTTAAAGAGAGATCTAGATCTAGATGAGAAAAGAGGTGAAATCTAATATCAAAGTCTTGTTTTTCCTCCCATGCAGAGAGAGAGAGAGAGAGAGAGAGAGAGAGAGAGAGAGAGAGAGAGAGAGAGAGAGAGAGAGAGAGAGAGAGAGAGAGAGAGAGAGCAAAATCATTTTTGATATCTCCAGCAAATAGTCTACCCTATGCCATCATTGTTGCCAAGCACGGGCTACTTGTCTAGCCAGATCTGAAAAACCGCCTTGAAAACTCTTAGGTCTGCCAGCTTTGAAGCCTGCCGGGACGCGGCTTCTTCCACTAACGATCTCTGTCACAATGACGTCACTTGTTTCAGGAGTTCACGGCTCCTTTGAAAAATGACGTAATGACGTAAATGAGTCAGAAAATGACGTCAGACCAGCCGCTGTGTGACGATTTTGATGACTGTGGGCGCTAATCTGTGCATCCTGCTGTCCCTGGGGTATTAACGTAATGACCCACGCATGTAGCGCTATTTTGAAACTATACAAACGGCAGTTGCGGGGGCGCACTGTTTGTTCAAATATGCGCTATCCACAGTTTTTTTGCGTCCGTCAGGGCGCACTGGTCACATTATTTTGCGGCAAAGTTGAAAAAAAATGCGGGAATCCCGCAAGGGCGCACCCTAGAATCAACATGATGATATATGAATACATAAAGAACCTACAATAAGCGAGTTGTCCCTGCAATGTTCTGCAGAAAAAAGCCACTCTGACAGGGAAACAAATACAGTTCCAGACAGGAAAAGGAACAAAATGAGTGACACTGCTCTGACATGTATGCTCTCCCCAGGAAGAGTAGCCTGAATTTCA
>CM060323.1:62703037-62815537 GCA_030674155.1 Stramonita haemastoma | reverse complement strand
AGCACTCAGATGCTTTTTTACAGCCAGTCCCTGTGTGTATGCAGTTTTGTAAATCTTGTCATCTGTTCCCACCAGCACATAATGGCCTACTCTTACAAAAAGCGGAACAGGATTCAACATGTGCGCAAGATGTTCTGCATGCATTTGCACACGGGGCCTCGGTTTATAGTCTCATCTGAATTACTTTTGGGGAGAGTGGAGTCAGCACTGATTTAACTCCAGGGGGAAAATCCCCTCGACCGGGAATCGAACCCGGATTGTCAAATTGTGAGCGCAGTGTTCTGACCACTAGGCTATCTCGTCTCTGGTGTGTGTTGATGGCAGGTCATTATCATGTCCCAAGGTTTCTGGTCCTTTGTCATCCATCCCTACTTCACCAGACACACAGATACAGCCACACCCAAGCTCATTCTGTCACTCTCCACAACCAGCAGTCTACAGACTATTGTTAAAGCCTGTTCCACTTTTCATAAGAGTAGGCCATCGTGTGCCGGTGGGAACAAATGACATTTACAAAACTGCATACACATGGGGACTGGATGTAAAAAAGCACAAGAGTGCTTATTCCATTATCCTCGATATAAAAGAATAAATTAAATATAAAAAATTACATTAAAATTAGATTAAATCAAATTAAATTGTTCAGCCGCCATGAAGCCATCCACCTCAAGATGCCCAGCATTGCTGTTGGTCACTGTAGGAGAGGTTTTCTTAGTGATCTATACTCACTTTTTTCTCCACCATTTAGGTAGCCACATTATACATCATTTCACCAGATACTTTAAACACAAAGATAGAACCTCCCCACCCCCACCCCCATCCCCAAATTCTGTTGACATATTTCAGATTCTTTGAACATGTTATTTCTGATTGTCTTGAATCATTTACAACACTAAGCAGAGTCCTCAACAGACAGAGCAATATTTTTTTTTAGCTGTTATTGTTACTGGGTATGTGTCCACACCACAGAGAGAGAGAGAGAGAGAGAGAGAGAGAGAGGGAGGGAGAGGGGTGAAATTAGTGGACTTACTGACTAATGGCAGGCACAAACTAAGTGACAATGTGTTGCTATGCTGCGGTCCTGGAAGTTTGCATTATTGTAAAATGGTAATTGTGCAAAAGAGTTTGAAATATTTTGCAAGCACATGTGTACCATAACTTACAATCTGTCTCGCTATGTCTCTCACACAGTATTCATACAAATCATTCAGTTTCACTTGCACATTACCCACAATTTTGCCATATCTTGTTACTATTATGTTCAGTACATTTTTGTTTTTGATATTCAGGCGTTTGTACCAACAGATTAAGGAAAAAGGAAAGGACAGAATCTAAAAAAACATCAATACAAATTTTGTAAAGCTTTAACATTTACTTGAATTTCTTTAAGGAAAAAGATAGAATGGCATTTCCTGTTTACAAGATCTGTATTAGTATTTCAGTTCACTTAGTCATCAAGAACAGTACCAAAGTATAAATTTATATTGGCACCCAAGTAAACAGCAAACTATTCAAACATTTGATATCATCAACATTTGGGCAGGGCCAGTTTCCAGAAATCTTATGATACATTTCAAAGTGATTTTGGATCACTTTGCTTAAGTGTAAATACATGCATCGGGGAATTTTATATTTATATTTATATTGTGCATGGAGTACTTGAATGTACTTAAGTCAAAGTGTACACGTCTTGTGGATGCATGTTTATTTCTGACAGGAATTTTAATACATATAATAATAATAATAATAATACATGGAATTTGTATAGCGCTATATCTTGCAAAAACAAATCAAAGCGCTTGCATTCAACCTACACGACGCACAATCAGCAACTATTTACAGTTTTGACAAATTCGAATGTACACACACACACACACACACACACACACACACACGCACGCACGCACGCACGCACGCAGCACGCGCGCGCACGCACACACACCCACAAACGTTATGCACTTTGGCAGGTGGATGTTGAAGGCAGGGACAGGTAAGAGATGGAAGCGGAAGGAGAAAAACTTAGGTTTGAAATAAGTGTGTCTTGAGGTTGGATTTAAAAGTGTCATAAGTAGGCTTTTGTCGGAGGGAGAGAGGAAGGTCGTTCCACATCGATGGACCGGAAACAGAGAAAGAGCGGCGGCCAACGGTAGATAGGTTGAATCTGGGTGTTCTTAGGGACAAAGTATCTGCCGACGAGCGGACATATAGAGGGGACAGGATAGCCTGATGGTCAGAGCGATGCACTCGTGATCTGCTGACCCGGGTTCCAATCTCGTTCAAGAGGATGTTTCCTCTGGAGTTAACATCAGTGCCAATTCCACTCTCCCCTAAAGTCCTTCAGATGAGACTGTAAACCAAGGTCCTGTGTGCAAATGCACGCAGAACATCTTGCGCACATGTTAAAACCCGTTCCACTTTTTGAAAAAGTAGGCCATTGTGTGCAGGTGGGAACGGATGACAAAATTGACTAAGCTGCATACACATGGGGATTGATGTAAAAGCACATGAAAGTTTATTCCATTATCCCCGAAATAAAATAATGAATTTGTCGGTTATTCATGTATAGTTGATGGACTAGGCACAATGTGTCGTGGTTTTTTTTGGCACATCAAGTTGTTTGCATACATTTGATGGACTGATTTGAATACACTTGAATATAAGGAAAGAGATAAGACAAATGGGGGGGGGAGGGGCGGAGAAAGAAGTACAGATAGAAATGTTCATCCTACATCATGTACACATACTCTACACTTGTAAACATTCAGTCATAAAAGGAACTCTGAACAAAGACTTTGGTAAAAATTTTGTTTTATTCATGGTCTTACGATTTTTGCGTTTATTCACATGTACGACTATCAATAACCATTATAATGTATGGAACTTATAGTACTGAATCTTGTAAAGCAAACAAAGCAATCACATTCAAATCATTTACATCCAGGCAACCATCCACAAAAAACTTAGTTCAGACCATATTATAAAGTTTTCTTTTTGTTTTAGCTGCGAGCCGGCTACCCAACCCTTCTTCAGTGGGGGGGGTTTCAGCTGAAGGGGGAGGTGGGCTTTTCCCAATGCTCTGACCAGCAGTGACACAACGACTGACCAACTGACTTTTGTTCCCTTGAATTTTCACACCATAATTTGAAATATCTTAGACCACAATGTGTTCATTCCAATATGGTTTTTCAAACGCACACAGAAGTGATGAAAAGCTGCCAAGTCCAGCCATGTTATCTTTACAGCCAGGAAGCAAAAACTAACAGAATGGTGGATGTGTGGTCTAGAGGTAATGCAACTGCCTAGAAAGCGAAAAGTCATTCAGAAGTGTGCGGTGGTTCGATCCCCTTTTGGGCCCGAAACTTTACCAACATCCATTAAACCATCAGTAGTGGTCTGGGTGCTAGTCTTTCAGATGAAATGATAAACCAAGTTCCATAGGTAACTTGGTTAGGGTATGTAAAAGAACCCACTGCAACAAGAGAGTTGTCCCTGGCAAAATTCTGTAGAAAAAAGCCACTTGTAGGGAAACAAATGCAGCTGCAGAGAGAAAAAAAATAATGGGTGGTGACATGCTCTCCCTGTGGAGAGCAGCCTTAATTTCTTGCAGAGAATTTTGAAAAAAAAAAAAACGACTGTGCAAAACATCAGCTTGTAAATTCCAAAACATGGGGAGTTGTGCCAAGCTTGTATTTTCCTCAAGAAACAAAGTCAGTTGGGTAGTCAAGTGCCTGTGGTGTATGCTCACCACCTGATTTGTAACCTGAAGAAGGATTTTATCAATATTGAACAGGTCTGTTATAAAATTCAGGCAAAATGGAAACAATACTGGTTATAGGAAACATTTGTTGTTGATTCACAAAAGGAATTTACAACATTTTCTCCAATCAGACAGGCAAGTTTGGATTTTATTATCACATTACTATATCAGTTACCCAGTTAGGTTATGAAAATTTATCTACACCTTCACACATTTCCATTTGGGATTCTAAAACAAGCATTGATTTTAGTGCAAAAAAAAAAAGAAAAAGCCCAAGGAAACTACTGATAACACTTGCAACACAAAAGCAAAAATAAAAACATGTTACTGGCAAACGGGATTTCCAATTCACCTTTTCATCTGAGTACAATCAAATGGAAAGCAGCTTCAAATGCAATACATCTTAAAATAATGCACATAAAAAATCAAAACCACTATCTAATAATTTCACATGAAGATATGTTAAAGACATGATTTAAGATATGTCCAATTTATGATCAAGAAATGATACAGGCAACATAGTGTCCATTTGAAGGTGAAAAATGTAGGCACTGAATAGTTACATGCAACTAAGCCAATTACACAACTACCCAGATAAGCTGAGGAATTCAAGTCTCCAAAATACTGAGTAAAATGTGAAAAAAAAAATCATTACTGAACTTGTAAATCTAAAAGCATTGTGTAATTCACTGAAGAAAGGGCAGTGTAATGTTCATAAGAAAATTACAGAAACAACTTTAAGTGAAGGAAACACACACACACACACACACACACACACACACACACACACACACACACACACACACACACTTTCAAAGGGAACCATTGAATGTAGTTTCGCAAAAACCGTTGATTTCTGATGTTGCTAGGATTATTTCCAAGTCTTCTGTAAATATTTTATGGTAGGGTTTTGTTTGTTTTTTGTTTTGTTTTTTTGTCTGTTTAGTCTAATATCACCAAGTGTGAATAGATTTTAAATTAAACTACAACAAACAAACACACACACACACACACACACACACACACACACACACACACACACACACACACACACACACACATGTCCCTTACACCTGGTGAATAGATAAACCTAGAGGCAAATACTTCAGGAGCTAAACCATAATGTGACCACAAACTTACACTTATGTCAGGCTATGTTTGAATAATGATCTATAGTTACGATGGGTAACAGCAGTTGGCACAATCCAAATTTTACCATCTACAATGAAAAAAAGGCTTCAGCGATAAACTGCTTCACTCCTAAGAACACCAAAAAAACAAAGCAAATATAACAGGAACATAAGCTTTTAGTAATTAAGTCCAAAAAGACTAATAAATGTTTCAATACAAAATGTCTAGGATGTGACTGACAGAAAACAGCGGAAAAGGCAAAAGCACTTTAAATACAAAGACTAGCTTCCACCAGCCTTTCTTGCTGGAAAGCACATTTTTCTTCCATTTGGACGAAGTGACTTAAAGCAAAAAGCCATTGATACAACCAAGTCTCTCATACAATTGCTTGTGAACCATTTAAATCAACAAAAAATCACACACACATGCTAACCCCTTTTCTAGTTTCAAACAACCCAGGTTTCATGAGAGCACACAAGTAAAAGCAAGAAGAAAGGCTGAACAAAAAAAACACCACTTGTATTGCACTGCACTACTATCATAGTGATGCGCTAGAGAACGTTATTTGAATGTTTCACAACATTGGCTATACTGGAACTTTAGAATATGCACATCTGAAGTGAAGTTGCAGAAAAGCACTAATGAGCATAAAATCCAGTACAAAAGTTGAACAAAATCAATAAACACTGACTGCTTTAGTCTTGTCAACACAACCAGATTATTTTGTGCAGCCTCTAACCTTAAAAAAAATTTTCTTCATCTTTTTTTCATTATCCTATTTTCTCCTCATTTTTGGGTTTTTGTTAATTGCATTGTGGGACCTCGAACCTTTTTCCCAACTTTTCTATTTGATAAAACTTTTTTTTTAAAGGCTGTGTTAAGAGTACATTTATGTTGACAACTGAAATCAAAGACTGCTGGGAGAGATGCAGATGGAGTTTATTAATGGGCAGGGAATGATATGACCTGGGTAATGGACATGTCCCTGACCTATAGCAAAGCAAAAGGCAAAAAGCAAGCAAGATAAAAGGACACACCAATACAAGATGCCTGCATCTTATACACATTATGGACAAAGGTGAAAGTGGTTTTCTTATACCAGATTCTGTAAAATAACAAAAGGGAAAAATGTCTTTTCTAACACAAAGTGGCTGAATAAAATAGAGAAATATTTTTTTAACATTAAAATACAATTTTTTTAATGCATTCTAATACTTCATCTTCCGCTGCTCTTCCAGAAACTGAGGCAATAATCTCAAAAAATCACTCTGGTTACAGCTGCAAATGCAGCAATTTCACTTTTTCTTTAAACCACACAGACACAGAGCTATTTTACTAACTGCTATTTTCCACCTGTTACATACCAACACACATACACACCAAAAAATAAGTACACACACACACACACACACACACACACACACACACACACACACAAAACCATCAAAAAAGGACACCCAAAAAAGACATAAACACACACACACACACACACACACACACACACACACACACACACACACACACACACACACACACACACAAAGACGTAAAACACACACACACAAAGACGTAAAAACACACACACACACACACAAACCATCCACAAAAAAAGACACACACACACACACACACACACACACACACACACACACACACACACAAAGACACTAAACACACACACACACACATCAAAAAAAAAAAAAAAAAAAGACACACACACACACACACACACACACACACACACACACACACAAAGACAGACACACACACACACACACAAAGACGTGAACAACAACACACACACACACACACACACACACACACACACACACACACACACACACACACACACACACACACACTCTACAGGGGAATGCAACTTTAATGCCAGTTACATAATGAAGTCTACACTACTGATGACAAAGACTTGAGGCAGCACAAATCCATCCTTCACACAGGCAGGCATACACACATTCTGATATTAACTTGCTTTCTGCCCGTCCTTTTAAACCATGCCTGCCCCTTTTCTTCTGTAAAACATCCTCACCGTCTCCCAGTACCTTCCCCAATTACTCAAGAATGCATCCCAAAACCACCACCCTCTACTGCTTAAACCTTCTGAACTGCACCCCTCCTTCAAATGATTATGCAATCATGCATTCCAAAGTCATCTACCCCTGTATATGTACCAGACCATTCTAACACTACCACCACCCCTTCCCAACATCCTTTTCCCTACAATTCTAGCACCCCTTCTCCGACCAACCGAAACCGAAAGAAAATGTTTTGCCATTATTTCAGCTTTTTTGTTTATCTTGAGAAAAATGAAAAACACTCGTGTGCATTTTCACATCAAGTCCCCGTATGCTTGCGGCTTTGTAATTTTGTCATCTGTTCCCACCAGCACAAATAGCCTACTCTTCCAAAAGGTGGAACAGTTAACGTGTGCACAAGATGGTTCTGTATATACCATGTTCTCTACCTTCTTTTGTGTCCACATGAGGGGCCAGGATTAGAGTTGAGGTTAGTGTTAGGGTTAGTGTTAAAAGTTAGAAACGGGTCAGGGGCATCTGTCAGATGGTCAGTCTGAATGCATGCATTCATGCAGAATACATGTGGACACAATAGCATGTAGATAAATGGTACATAGCTCACAGCAATATGGAGCTTAAATCAGAATCCAGAAAGAAGCTGTTACGGCTGTTTCAACGTTCACCTGCCTAACAAGTAAACAGTGAGGTTCTGGGTTTGATTCCCAGCCTTGCTCTTTCTTCCCAGTTTGACGGAAAAATCCAACTGAAAGTAAAGTCTTTGAAAGATTTAACCAGTCATACCCTTACTGATTTGTGCACATCAAATGAACTGACAGTTGAAAATTAGCAAAAAAGCAAGAAGATACCCTACCGACTTTCCTAGCCAAATTGGTAGGTTTACTTCCCAACCTCGAAATCAGAATACAGCTGCCTTTATAATGGGTAAAAATGGTGACAAACATAAATCACTCTGGTGAACCTCAGGGCTCTAGAGGTGAAACAAAAACAATCAGAACCACCTTTTTTTTTTTTTTTTTTTTAGAACCACCAGTCTTTCTGGGGGGGGGGGGGACCACCAGTCCTATCAACAGCTAAGCCTATACACTGCACTTCACTGTCCTGGCCTGAGACATTTTGGAACAAGTCGCATACATTAAAAAAATTTTTAAAGCCCCAAATAAAACAAAAATCTTATCAGCCAGCCCTTTTATGTCTATCCCCACTGCTCTAAATGTTTATCTGTACCCCTCCTAAACACACATGTCCCTGCCTCTCCTTCCGGCCTGATGTCTCACCCCAGAACTGTCCCCTTCACACCCCACACACACACACACTGGAAACATAAAATTGACTTTGACACAGACACACACAACACACAACACACACACACTGGAAACATAAAATTGACTGACACACACACACACACACACACACAACACACACACACACACAAAACACACACTGGAAACAAAATTGACTTTGACACTGACACACACTAGAAATAAAATTTTGACAATGACCCACACACATACTCAGACACACTCTCACCAAAACTTATACAACACTAATGTTTTGTGAAATATAAAACTGCTCTTTCATCTTTTTTTTTAAAGGCAAGTACTACCACAGACCTATTCTAGGGACATATATATATATATATAATATATATATATATTATATATATTATATATTATATATATATATATATAAACATATACAGAAATTTACTTCTGTTAATTTTCTTCTGTAAATTCTCATCTGTTAATTTGTGTTAAATTTGCCATCTTTCCTCAGCAGTACTTTGCACTTTATAATTAAAAAAATCAAAGCACTTTACCAGTTAGGAATTCATCTGCTTCTCTTTGCCAACATGCTCTCTTCCTCCAAATAAAAACTTCAACAAGAAAAAAAAAAAGTGTAATTCTACTATAGTTAATGCATAGCCACTTGGCATTAACACACACACACAACACACACAAACACACAATCAACATCCCCTTCAAGCTATTGACCAAACAAGACATACAAACCATACACACCATGACAAACATTCACTTTAAATCATAATGAATAACTATGTAGCAGATATTTTCAATTATTAAATGCCAGTGGCATATTACACAAATCATTTTTCCTAGGGGCAACTGATAGCAGGCAGTATTGGAAAAAATAAGCATTATGATTTAATGAAATTAAATTCAAAATGCATATAGAAAAAAAAATCAGCTTTTCTTGCATTTCTGCTTATCTGCAGAGGCAGCCGACCCTTTCATTCTATTCTGTTCTACTACTTTGCCTCACTAACATATAGATTGTAAAGCACCATCTTTTTATCTACATTTTTTGTTTCCATTTTTCTTCTTTTTCCATATTTTGCTTTTATGTCTTGAAACATTATTTTCTTTTATATTCTTGTTTGGGGTCGTTTTTTTTGGTTTTAACAGCATTTTATTCACTCAATTTTTTGTTCCCTTTTATCTTTTCTAGTGCTTTACACTCTTTACAGGTAACTTTTCACATAAACAGCCACTAAGAAAAGTACAGTGACTGTGATGGGCTAGGTACTCCTCGTTGACTTGGGGGGGGGGGATTTCTGAGGTGTCCTCTTCCTGGACAGATGTCCTCCTCCTTGATGGGTGTCCTAGAAAAACATGAACAAAGTATAAATAGTGTTGTTAGATGCAACATTGGAACATGTTATTAACGTTAACTGCTATGATCCTAAATATTATGATGCACACACGGAGAACACTTGATTGATACTTTCTACAACAACAAAGTAGGCAATAAATATATACTTTGCACAGACCCTTTCTTCTACAACAAAGTTGGTGTCAGTCAGATATACATCACTATCTAAAGTATATAAATATTCATCTGCATAACAAAATAAACCTGTGAGAATGCAGCTGCCTTAATGGTAACAAAAACAGTCACACATGCAAAATCTCACTGCCAGTGCACCTAGGAGCTCTAGCTGAGGAACTAATAAAAAATACACTACATTTCAAATTTTCAGATGGTTTTATCTCAGTACTTCAAAACAAAAGGAATACATAATTCTATAAAGACAATTTGTTTCATAATCTCAAATATGACAACAAACTCATACTTATCAATTCATATAGAGCCATCATACATCAATATACATATAGCCATACCACTCTTCCAAAGCAAAAGCCTCAGTTCATGGTGGCTGCCATTACACACATGGTACTTTGTGGTTCTAGTCCCACAACCCTAAAAGCGAAGAAGTCTTGATCAGTAACGTTAAAGTTCAGATGTTTTTCTTGGCAAAAATATTACATTTAACTTTGCACATTAATTTGAAAATGTATTAGATGTAGAATAATTCTTTAGCTTTACTGTCACAACTCTGTGCTGTACTTTGTTGTACCAAACACATCAATGATTTATTTCCTCACTATAGAAGATTTAATTTAAAACTCTCACTTGAATACAACATTAACCCCCAGAGTTGGGATGAGTCTACCTCAATGGTGGTAAAAATGGTTGCATATGCAAAATCTCGCCATTATGAACATCAGCAGCTCTACTGGAGGAGTGAAAAAAAAGTTTAAATTCTATCTTCAAAACCTGAATTGGATAGATTTGTTTTTCACTGATATCAGTTTGCAAAAGTACACAAACACCCAAAAATTATGTTTTGCGATATAAAATTTTTTTACATTTTTCACTAGCAATAAAAAGACAATGCATTAAAGATGAAAAAAATAATTGAATTTTATTACAAATGATAGCCACAATTTTCTTACCTGGATCATGTTGAAAGATGTTAGACCACTTGATTCCGCTCTATGGAAGTAGACACATCAACCTTTGCTGCAGCTGTGCTTGCCTCCACTCAGAAAGCTGCTTCTCTCTTGGGGGGATGGCGTGTTGTCTTCATTTTCAGTCTTGCTGGGAACAATGTCTGCAGTGGGTCCAAAGTCCAACCCATGCATGGTGCTGTCTGCTGCAGTTGTTGCAGACAAAACTGGATGGCGAGTTGATGGCCTGGTTTATAGCAGTCACGTTTGACGTTGGCTTTCACCGGAACTGTTCCGGCTTGTATCATATCTGGTTGAAGAGACTAACATGACAAACTTAAAACTAGGAAACAAAATCTAACTTAAAAATAGGAGACAAAATCTAACTTAAAACTAGGAAACAAAATCTAACTTAAAAATAGGAGACAAATCTAACTTAAAAATAGGAGACAAAGTCCACCTTAAAAATAGACAAAGTCTAACTTAAGCAGTAAACGCCCATTCAAAGTATTTTTCCCTTGGAGTTGGAACGGCTGACTATTCCCTAAAAGTCCTTCAGATGAGACTATAAACTGAGGCCCATGTACAAACACACATACAACATCTTGCACACCTGTTATTCCCGTTGTCTTTCACAAGAGTAGGCATTCATACCAGTAAGGACGGATGACAAAATTTATATTAAAAAATATTTTAAAAATATACATGCACACTGGTGTGTTTAGACATCATTCCCCAAGTCTAACTTTCCAAGAAGTAGGCCATTTCATGGCAGCGGGAAAAGATGACAAATTAACAAAAAAAACTTCTACACGATGATGTTTAAATACTATTCCCAAGTCAGAATGCAGCTACCTTAATTGTGGATAAAAACAGTCGCATATGCGAATATTTCACCATTGGTGAACCTCACAGCTCTATCCAAGGAATATTTTTGTTTTGCAATAAAGAAGAAAAAAAGGAATCAACCTGAAGTGTTGTAGCTAACACACTGGACTAAAATAAAATTAAAAAATAAAAAATAAAAATATTTTTTAAAAAGCTAACACACTGGACTCCTAGCTGATGTTTAAATCCCAGAGAAGCACTTTTTTTTTTACGGGTTTTTTTGTCTTTTTCTTTTTAACTCAAGCCACTCCTATCTAGAGCAAAACTTTTGGGTTCAATGCCAGGGAAGACTAGGACATCAAATCACTTTACGGATGCAATATTGAGAGCTGCTTAAATCAAACCAGCACTTGTCAAGTAGTCTCAGTTTTTTCTGATGCTATAGAACCATTGCTTTATCGTGACAAAATAAAACATGATGCCATTAAAAACATTTTTCCCATTTGGTATTGTTATGTGTTCTATATGGAACGCATAAATTGCATGCATCCAGGTGGTTAGACACCATTCCCAAGTTGGACTGTGGCTACCTTACAGGTGGGTAAAACGGTTTCATACACAAAAACCTCAACTCCAGCAAGGAACAAAAAAAAATTTGGATACCTTTTTGCAGATTTTAGAGAACGCAGGTCAGGATGGCTGCCCTCACATATGTCAGGTCACTGGCACTTGATTCCACCCCACAGACCCTGAAAGCAATTAAGTCATCATCAGCAAGTCTTCTTCTTCAAACAGACAGCTACTGTTAGATAAAAGAATTTTTTTTTTTTTAAAAGACAGCAACTATTTATCATTTGAGCACAAATGTGTCATGCCGCTGTTCAGCGCCTGAACAGGTCAAGCACAGCACATCTGACTTCAGCATGACTTCAGCATAAGAGAATTATCTTTAATTCTTTCTGGAAAAAAGGCAGGAGAATGGGTCAAGACGGCAGAAAATAGACAGAAAAAGGTGACAGAAAGAAAAGGAACAAGGCAGAAACAAAGAGTGATAGAGGGAGAAATTTCTGGCTCAGAATTTCCAGAAGGTGGGGATGCTATTTATACTGAAAGACCACCGGCATCCCCACAGGGTAATCAGCAAGTCTGAAAACCCCAGTTGTTTTACTGGCTAAAATATAACAATTTTATTTCATCACTTATTCTTCATCAATGTGGTCAAATTCAAATCCACTCAGTTTACAATGGTAATTATTCAAACACATCATAGACCATGAAGCATTCTAATCAAATACCCTATCAATAACATTTTTAAAAATTTCAATTAAGGAGACATTTCTTTCAACACAATCATGGAACTCTCCACTACAAAATAAAGAAGCTGCCACATCTGCAGCAACAGCATCACCAGCTCTTATAAAGTTATAAAAGCCTAGGTGACCTGTTTCAAGAGAATATGACTCCTTTTTTCCTCTACTGTCAAGACAAGACTTTAGACATCCTAAAAAAATATATGATAAGTACGATAAATTGCCTATCCTTAAGTTATTAAATTATTACTTACACAATATGGAAGACTGCCCATTCATGGTGGGGGAATCAGAGATCCACACAGGTAGCCCTCCATGATCGCGTTAATTCCCAGGTTAGGACCCGTTTGATAAAGGATGGGGAAGGAGGCTATGGTAGGAATGCATCGAAATAGGCCACTGTTAACAGTTGTGGGTATGGCTTTTTGGACAAGGAAATGCATCAGAAATGCGAGGGGTAAGGTGACCAATCTGTCCCAAACTGTAGTAGGTGGTATTTTATGGACAAATGGAAATGCATCAGAAATGTGAGGGGGTATTGAGTCACATGCTCAAAGCCATTGTAGGTGGTGGTATTTTCAGACACATACAGAAACTGATCAGAAATGGTAGGGGGTAATGGAGTCACAAACGTCATTGTAGGTGGTGGTATTTTCTGACGTGTATATGGAAACTGATCAGAAATGGTAGGGGGTAAAGAGTCACGATCTCATTGTAGGTGTGGTGGTATTTTCAGACTGTATATGGAAACTGATCAGAAATGGTAGGGGTAAATGGTCACAATCGTCATTGCAGGTGGTGTATTTTCAGACATGAAGATCACTGTCACCAAGATTGCTCTCAGATCTCTCACTCAGATTTTATCCCATTTTATTTTAGATTTTTTATTTTTATGGTTTATTTCCTAACAGTTTTTTTTTAATCTACTTCAGTTTAGCTTAGTTTATTTCAATTAGTTTCATTTTGTTTCATTTTATTTATATTTTCCTTTGTTTTATTTCTAATTTTATTTATTTAATCAGATTAAATTTATGGTTTATTCATTTTATATTTATATATTTCTAATTTTATTTCATTTTATCAGGTTATATTCTTTTATGGTTTATTCATTATTATAATTCAATTTACTTATTTTATTTCATTTCATTATCTTAGCAAGAAATACTGAAGGCAATCAGAGGTGAGGTGACCCATGGGCAGCAGCGACAAAGGCCGGCACAGAACTTCAGTGGTAAAATGTGGTTAGAGCAAGAACTTGGGTGTGCGATTTCAACACTTTCGCAAAAAAAAAAAAATTTTCATTCATTTTTTAAAACATGTTTTGCAGCCAATTATCCTTTGTCAGGCATGTGAACGAGCTGTGTAGGGAGGAAGTTGCATTGGTTGTGGCTTTGCGTGCAATGTCAACACATTTCGCAAAAACAAAAACAAAAAAATTTTTTAATGAATTTTAAAGTTTCGCAACTGTTGTCCTTTGTGAGTCATGTGAACCAGCTGTGCCAGGAAGAAGTTGCACTGCTTGTGGCTTGTGTGCTATGTCAACACATTTTGCAACAAAAAAAAGATTAAAAATTAAAATAAAATAGAAAAAAAACTTTAACATGTTTTGCAAGTGGTTGTCCTTTGTCGGCATGTTAACCAGTGTGCAGGTGGTGAGTTTATGACTGGGTGAGGTATTGAATTGTGGGTGATTTTTATAGTAAGATATGTGCCAGCTGATGTTTGATATGTGGGGGGGGGGGGGGGGGGGGTGTTGTTTTGTTTTTCCTGATGTTACTTTTTACATGTTTGCTTTTTATGTGTGGCATGTAACCTGTGTGGATTTCTCTATGAGATAAAGTATTTTTGAATTGTTGAATTGATGAAGGTCCAATGCTTTCACGTCCCAAAGAAACAAAACCCAGAGAGGATTTTGTTGCAGATTCCCTGCCTCCTCCATTCCCTACCCTCTGACTACACAGGGCCTAACCAAGATGAAGTATCATGCTAGCATTGTGGCATTATGGCGAGAAGCTCAAAGGTTGCTGTGAGGCATCTGAAAAAAAAACACAAACCAATAATAACTATATAATTTTTTTTTTTTGGGGGGGGGGGATCCTCAGCTACAGCTTCAGGTCCACCAATGGCGACATTTTGTGCATGCTACTTTTTGCCCACCATGAAGGTAGGCATTCCAACTGCAGAATGTATGCTAGGTATGTTCATATTTCCATCAACCCACAAAATGCTGATAGGGAATTATGGATTTTAACATGCATGTTTGATCTTCTGCATGTGTGTAAACAATAATGGAATTAAGGCACTGGCAGGTCTGCACTCAAGTTGACCTGAGAGATTGAAAAGATCCCCACCCTTAATTCACCAGACACTCAGATTTGAACTCAAGCCGAGGAACAAAAAAAAAAAAAAATCTCATACATTTGTGCAAGTCTTTTCTACCCCTACTTTCTTTAGAAGGCAGGCAGTGTGTGTGTGTGTGTGTGTTGTGTGTGTGTGTAAGGTGTGTGTGTGTGTGTGTGTGTGTGTGTGTGTGTGTGGGTGTGTGTGTGTGTGTGTGTGTGTGTGTGTGTGTGTGTGTGTGTGTCAGTATGCCTGCCTACCTGATGGCCAACAAGAAAACCTACTCAATATCAATATTCAAAACATAGCACCCAAGTATTCGAGTCTACAAAACTATCTTGTGGTACTTACAATTAGATGATGGCTGGGGGGCACATGTAGTGACAATGACGCCCACAGCGCTGCAACAATCGTGTTGGTCTGAAGTGTATATGGTGCAGCATTCCAGTTTTTCTTTTGCTTTCAACAGATGGATGCCTCAGTTGCTTATTGTCAGGTAGATACCTCAGTTGCTGTGTTGTCAGGTAGATACCTCAGTTGCTGTGTTGTCAGGTAGATGCTTCAGTTGCTGTGTTGTCAGGTAGATGCCTCAGTTGCTGTGTTGTCAGGTAGATACCTCAGTTGCTGTGTTGTCAGGTAGATACCTCAGTTGCTATTGTCAGGTAGATGCCTCGTTGCTCTCATGTAGATGCCTCAGGTTGCTTCATTGTAGATGCCTTAGTCTCTGTGACTGACAATGCAGCAGAACACAGCGGTTGTCCAAGTTTTCATAGAGCTTCAGGCCAGGTCATCTTTCAGAATATCTTGTGTAGTGGGCAGGGCTTCAATACAGTTTCTATGTGGCCAGTGTGAAGTTTCAAGGGCACTGGGTTGGAAAAGTCTTTTCCTGGCTTCTGTTTTGGTGGGGTTGTCCTCAGGGAGCAGGGTCGCCTGTGACTCACATGGTGGCCTTCTGGGGCTTTCTGTTGGTTTTGTTGTTGAGAGGTTGAAGGTAGTGTCGTCTTTCTGGTGCATTCCTGCAAACAAGATTTCCGTTAATTGTAATTTGCACTTAACTGTAATCAATCTATGTTTTGTTGTGGTGTGGGTTTTCTTTATATTGAATAATTCGTGTTTTACATCATCCTGTATGCAGTTGTATATCGTTCGGCCGGTTGCGTCGTGTGCGTGTTTGCGTGCGTTGACGCTCGTGCATGCTGTGGTGATGTGTGTCTTGAGATGGGTGTGCCCTGTTCTGTGTATGTCTGTGTGTGTGTGTGTGTGGTGTGTGTGTGTGTGTGTGTGTGTGTGTGAGTGGTGAACTTTCACTCATAACTTTAGGCATAACTCCAAACTTTTTAGTGCTGTATGTTTGTAGCATAATGGTTTGTATTCTTCAATAGTAGAAAAATAAAGAAACGTAGAACTATGTAGTAAAAAAATTTTTTTTTGAAGTTATCTCTTAATAAATTGGAAGCCACTGTCCACATTTACTCAAATATACGCCCTGTTTTGACACTATGGGCTAGGGGGAAACCGAAAGTACGATGATTCCCTCTTATTTACGTAGTTTTTTACGAAGTACAATATTAACAGATAATCGTTTAGACCCAGCATTTTACACCATTTACATCGAAGGTTTGTTGCGTTGTATCCGTTTCATAGCATCTCGAGCCAAAATTTTTTTAAAATTAAGAGCCAATTTTGGACCCATTTAAAAGATGGGTGCTATCAGCTTCAACCTCTTTTCCACCATTACCTGCTGGTCAATTTTTATCACACGCGGAGCAAACACTTTGTAGCTATTACCAAAACACTGCCTGCCAACTCTACTTTCGTGAGTAACACGTGACTTTGTGCACAGTTTTTCCCTTGCTTTGTGGATTTTAATTCTAACACAAATTCATTAATTTCAATGGGACAACTAAGCCCTATGCTACTGGTTACTTAGGCTAGGCTACTGCGCATGCACAATCAGTAGGAGTATGGCCTAATTACCTCTCTTGGACAATTTGTCGTTTCGTCCAAACATATGCATACATTTCAACCTTTGTCACAAACAAGCAAAATATTTCTTTAAAACCTATCTTTGCATAGTTGTTCAATGTTATGCGTGCGTTCGCACACGGGGTCTCGGTTTGTAGTCTCATTCGAATAACTTAGTTTGTATAATACTGTAAGTTGACAAATATATGATAAAACTCATATGATCAGAAAATATAATAAAATTCTACTTTCTGGTTTCACAAGCATAATCCCCTAATAAAATTCTATACAGGTTTTTTTTTAATGTCCCTGTCGATCAACAGAAAACTGGCTTAACCATATACCAATCGCTTTTAAAATAATATTTTTCTCACATTTAAGTTTTGACATTTTGTTTCAATTTAGTTAGGCTAAAAAATAATTTCTTTGCCGTGGGTTTTTTGTGTTTGTTTTTGGTGGGGGGGGGGGGGGTGCAAGATATTTGGATGCTTTAAGTGTGTTCAAATTCACACAACACAAATCTCTTCACTTAAAAATCCCCATCTCATTGTCCGCCCTCCCCCTTATTCATTTTCCTTCTTTTTTTTTAAAAGTTCATTCACCGGAATGTGAGCACACGGTAATCTTGCCCCACAATATAGTCTACGCAACTTTTCTTTCTGGAACATGGAATTTTTTTTTAATTCCCCCCTCGGCCAACTTGTATTTCAATACTTCATCACAAAAAGTTTAGGCCAGCACAATTCCGCATAACGAAGCAAATCAGCCTAGTACCCCCAAAAATGAACAACACTTACCTGTAGCCTCAGGTGAAGATTGTACAATGGTGCACGGTGTTGATTTTCTGCATGCCTGAACTAAACAATAAAGTCTCAGTCGTCGCCAAATCCGAAATGGAGCGTCGTTCTTGCAACACAAAACTCAGCCCGTTATAAATGTTGTGGGTGAGTAGAATCGCTCCCCACGTGCTGCACGAACCGTCAGCGCTGACGGCGATGACGTGTTGCTTTTGGGAGATGCTGATTGGCCTGTGGCTGGCAAATTGGCTGGCTGGCTTGCATATGCAGTTTGGTTCTGTAATAAAATGATGATACATTGTAGTAGTAGTAGTAGTAGTAGTAGTAGTAGTAGTAGTAATAATAATCATAATAATCATAATAATAATAATAATAATAATAATAATAATAAATGAATAAATAAAAGAAGAAAGAAAGAAAACAAGAAAGACGGTAAGGTAAAAGCCAGAGAGACAGGATGGAAAGGTTTGAAAAGAAAGATTTTGATATAGAAAAAAAGGGGAATCTAAGGGGAAAGGAGAAAAAAAACCAACAAAAATGAGAGAGAGAGAGAGAGGAGAGAGAGAGAGAGAGAGAGAGAGAGAGAGAGAGAGAGAGAGAGAGAGAGAGAGAGAATAATTTTTTTTTTAATATTTTTTTTATATCGAGGATAACAGAATAAGCAATCATGTGCTTTTTTTCATCCGGTCCCTGTGTGTATGCAGTTTTGTAAATATTGTCATCTGTTCCCACCGGCACACGATGGCCTACTCTTACGAAAAGCGGAACAGGATTTAACGTGTGCGCAAGATGTTCTGCGTGCGTTCGCACACGGGGCCTCGGTTTTAAAGTCTCATCCGAAGGACTTTTGGGGAGAGTGGAGTCAGTACTGATGTTAACTCCAGGAGAAAAATTTCCTCGACCGGACTCGAACCCGGAGAGAGAGAGAGAGAGAGAGAGAGAGAGAGAGAGAGAGAGAGAGAGAGAGAGAGAGAGAGAGAGAGAGAGAGAGAGAGAGAGTTTCATACTATCAAACAGAGAGACATCTGTTAATTGCCCCATCCGAAGGACTTTCTGGGAGTGGAGTCGGTACTGGTGTTAACTCCAGGAGAACAAATCCCCTCAAACGGGGTCTCAGTAGTAGCTTGTACCCGAAATGTCAGATCAGGAACGCCATGTTCTAATCACTAGACTTTCCCCACAGGGTTTCTGAGCTGAAGCAGCGAAAGAACTTCGAAACAAAAATTCTTTGCAGGCTTAACTTTTCTTTTTTTTAGACAATGTCCATGAAATGCAGAAGACGTAGGCCTGCCCATTCAGAAACAGCCAAGGAAAAATGACATGCATCATTCAGCTTGGATACCTCTCCTTCAACACCCCACGAAAAGAACAGTGGGCTGATCTGCCAATTGGTTTATAACATCACTGTTTATCTCGGGGCCTTCACCTTCCTATCCTTTCACTTCTCATCATCCTGAAGTCGGAATGTGGCCACCTTAATGGTGAGCAAATGGTCGCACGTAGGCAAAATCTCACTAGTGGTCAACCCCGGAGTTCTTGCCGAGGAACGACCAAAAGAAAAAAAAAGAAAAAAGAAAGAAAGGGGGGGTGGGGGGGGGGGTGAATTAGAATTATGGATCTATTTCAGATTTGAAACACCAGCATAAAAGCCACCCAAGACGCTCGTTTCATATCTCAACGCTCGGGAACAGCTGAGGAACAATAAAAAAAAAAAAAAAAAAAAATCCTGTCCCTTGTTCTCTCCAGTCACTGCAGATCGGTGATCTAGAGGTCACGCACCTGGTTAGACAGCGAAAAGTCCAGGTTCGAAATAGGCCTATGTGGTGGTTCGATTCCTGTATGTGCCCAACACTTCTCCCCCATCCACTTGACTGTGAGTAGCGCGGTCTTGGTGCTAGTCTTTCTGATGAGACGATAAACCGAGGTACCGTGTGTTACACAAAATTATTTAGCGCACGTAAAATATAAAAAAATCACGGCGACCAAAAAGTTGTACTTAGCAAAATTATGTGGAAAAAAAGACTTTCTGATAGGGAAACAAATACACATGCAGACTGAGAAAGAACAAAAAATAATGAGTTGCGCTTCTGTTGTGGTGGCGCGCTGTCCCCCTAGCCTCCACAATACAATACAAGACAAGACAATACAATACAATACAACACAGGTGTAGGCCTATACACTGCAACACAAGACACACATCGGCATCACGAGGTGCGGGTTAGCTGCCACACCCAATGACACCGGCATGATTCTTCTTTTGTTCCTATCTAAGAAGAAAGGTGGCAGGATGGTTAAGACGTTCGCCTGCTAACAAGTAGGCTAAACCGTGAGGTTCTGGATTCCATTCCCAGCCTCGCCCTTTCTTTCCAGTTTGACAAAAAAAAAATCGAACTGAATGTCAAAGTCATTCTGATAAGACTATAAACGGAGGCACCATGTGCCACGGACGCAGAACATCTTGCACAACCATAAAAACCTGTTCCATCTTTAGGAAGACCAGACCATGGAGCGGATGGTAACCAAAAAAAACAACAACAAAAACTGCCATGCACACAGCTGTCGTATTTAAACACTGTCCCAGAGGAAAAATCAGAGAGTTGGAGTCCCCAGGGCAGTTCAGAGCTGTGGGCCTAGATGGCAAAGTTCTGCTGGCTCCTGCGAAAGCACTGGAACCATTCGTATCAGCGATTGCCTTTCCAATGGACCATTCAAGCGACGTGGAGAGGGAGGGGAGGGTCTGCTGCATGGGTAACAGCTTACCCTTCATACTTACTTACCCAGGCTTTGCGCTCCAGAGCCTAGAGCGCATCTCCATAGTGTTCCGAGACTGACGGATGCCTATCTACTGTTGGCCCTGCTGACTTCATGAATTCTCATGCCACAGGATTCGGTGATATTGCTGGTGAGAAAAGGTGGTCTACCTTTTCTTTTTTCTTTTTCTTTTTCCTTCGATCTTGCCTTGAAAGACAGCTTTTATGAGCTCCGTATCTTACTTAATTCCGTAGCGCCTGGCCTGCATAATTTAATTTTCTTTCGTTTATCAATTTAAAAGCTTTGTTGCTCACAGACAGGGGCAGGTTAGCTCGGCGGTTAGAACCATCTGTTGCCCAGGTTCGAACCACCACCGAGATGCCCGTTCGATTATCAGTGCTGACTCCACTACCCCGGAAGTCCTCCGGTCAAGACTATAAACCGAGGTCCTGTGTGTGAACGCATGCAGAACATCTTGCACATATATTTCAAAACCTGTTCAGCCTTTCGGGAGAGAAAGCTATTGATTTTGTGCTGATAAGAATGGATGACAAAATTTTACAAAACTGACTGCACACGGGTACTATACTAGATGCATCCCCCCCCTCCCCTCCGTTATTTATTCCCTTATTCTCGAAATAGTCTGAGGCCTTCAGTCTTGGAAGACTATAGAGTTGCGCTCTAGGTGTTAATTCTGGTACAGTTTCGGTTGTGGCTGGTCAGTCCGACACGGGAATGACAATCCCTATGGCAGAGGGCACAGATGAAGTCTGACGCTGGTCTGTCTGCCTGGTCTGCAGCCTTTCTTCTCATTTTCTTTCCTTCGTGCTGCTGAGCAAGTGTCTCTTCGAACTTGGAGACACCTTTCTGCACAGTCTGTCTCCAAGCTGACCGTTCGAGGGTTGTCTCTTCCCAGTTGTTCTGGTCAATGTTTAAGGCTTTTAAGTCTCTCTTGCACACGTCTTTGAATCGCAGCTGTGGTCTGCCTGTGGGACGTTTTCCCTGAACAAGATCTCCATAGAGGAGGTCTTTAGGAATCCATCTGTCGTTCATGCTCACAACATGGCCGGGCATACGTCTCTGCTTCAGCAGCGTGTACATGCTGGTGCATCCAGCTCTTTCCAGGATAGTGTTGTTCGGGACCTTGTTCTGCCAGGGGATGTTCAGGGTGCGTCAGAGGCAACGCATATGAAAAGCATTGATTTTTCGCTCTTGTCACGCACTCAAAGTCCAGGACTCACTGCCATACACTAGGGTGCTCAGGACACAGGCTCTGTAGATCTGGATCTTTGTGTGCTCAGTCAGCTGGCTGTTGTTCCATGCATTCTTTGTCAGTCTGGTCATGGTGGCAGCTGCTTTGCTGATACGCTTGTTCAGGTTAGTGTCAAGTGAGAGGGTGTCCGAGATATTTGAGCCCAGGTACACAATGTTATGGATGACATCCAGTTCATGGTCATTTATGTTTATAGCTGGGGGAGAGTCAACATCCTGTCCCATGACTTTTTTTTTCAACCTAATGGAAAGCCCAAAGTCTCGGTAGGCATCGCTGAAGTGATTCATAAGCTGCTGTAGGTCCTCAGCTGAGTGGGTGGTTATTGCTGTGTCGTCTGCAAAGAAGAAGTCACGCAGGCACCTCAGCTGGACTTAAGTCTTGGCTCTCAGTCTGGAGAGGTTGAAGAAGTTTCCGTCTGACCTGGTTCGGAGGTAGACACCTTCAGATGCAGGACCAAATAATTTATGTGTTTCAGCATCACAGCAAAGAAGAATCCAAACAGGGTGGGAGCCAGGACGCAACCCTGTTTCACTCCACTCTGTATGTTGAAGATAGCTGGTGTTGAGCTGTCAAAGGTGACGGTGCCTTTCATGTCTACGTGGAAGGATCTGATGATGCTGAGAAGTTTGGGCGGACATCTTATCTTGGGAAGGATCTTGAAGAGGCCATCCCCACTGACCAGATCGAAAGCCTTTGTGGTGTCTATGAGGGCAACGAAGAGTGGCTGCCTTTGCTCCTTACATTTCTTCTGAAGTCGTTTGAGGGAGAAGATTATGTCTATTGTGGATCTGTTGGCACAGAAACCGCTTTTCGATTCAGGGCAGAATTGCTGGGCAAGAGCCTCTTCAGTGCTATGCATACAAAGACTTTTTCAAGGATGCTGAGGAGGGATATGCCGCGTGGGTACCCGTGGCAAAGGAAACCCCTGACCTGACCTCGAAATAACAGAATGATAATGATATTAAAAACAATAACAGCAGCAATAACAACACAACACAACACAACACAACACAACACAACACAACACAACACAACAACAACACAACACAACACAACACAACACAACACAACACAACACAACACAACACAACACAACACAACACAACACAACACAACACAACACAACACAACACAACACAACACAACACAACACAACACAACACAACACAACACAACACAACACAACACAACACAACACAACACAACACAACACAACACAACACAACACAACACAAAAAACCAAACACAACACAACACAACACAACACAACACAACACAACACAACACAACACAACACAAACACACACACACACACACACACACACACACACACACACACACACACGTCAACTTGTAAGACAAAACTGGCAAAACTGCATGCAATCGGGGACTAGATGTAAAAAAAAAAAAAGGATAAGATTGCTTTTTTTTTTTTATAATCTCCGATAGGACCTATAAAAAGATGAATAAACGAACGGATAAACAAATACCGAGATGCTAAACGAATTGAGCACACTCGCTCATACACACACACGAACGCAAAGGCTTTCAATCTGGTTAGTAGGAATGGCCTCTTCAAGATTCTCCCTAACATGTCCGCCCAAACTTCTCAGCATAATCAGATCCTTGCGAACACGTTCATAACTACAAACATGTAGACTATGTTTCATCTCTTTGGGACAGCTGTAGTGAAACAAATTTAAAATTCATTCATTGGTTATAAAAAAGAGGACTAAAACTTGTTCTATTAAAAACAAGCTCCCTAACAATCAACGATGATAAGAAAACAAATATTCTAACTTTCCAAAACAGACTTCATTTCAATAAAGCCATATTCGTACAGAAAGTCACCCATGGAAATGCCCATCCAAAAATCACTACTTGCTTCAAAATCAATGAGAACAGGCATAATCACCTACTAACATTTTCGAGACCCAGAAATAATCTGTACAAACCAAGCTTCCTATATTAAGGAAGTGATCTATGGAACAAACTCCCAAGAAGTATAAAATGTATCAAAAACAAAATCAGTTCAAGACACAGATGAAAAATCACCTAATGAGAAAATGTCTAGGAACTGAATTATAAACCAATTAACCATGATTATTACAAATGAAACAGCACTTTCTGCATCCATTGAACATATTTTAGATGTGATTTTAGGGACTGGAAATATTGCACTGTTACATGCTTCGTGTGTATGTGGAAGAGAGGGGAAGAGTGAGAGGTTTTTGTTGTTGTTGTTGTTTTGTTTTGTTTTTGTTTGCTTGCTTGTTTTTTTTGCTTTTAATTTTTAAGTTATTGTCAATGCTAACGAAAGCCTGTGAGTAATCAAAACAAGCACATGCATAATTTACAAATTTTATAAGTATGGAAAGGAAAAATCCAAATGGATGAAGTGATTATATTGTAACTTGATATTTTTTGTCATGTCCCCTTCTTTTTTTTTTCTTCTTTTTTAAAAAAAAATCCAGTTTGACAGGTTTTGTGTTAATTGTTGTTTTTGGTATTCTTAATTATGGGATTGCTGATATTGATGTAATTATTAATGCATTGGTTTGATAGTCTAGTTGACTGAATTTTTTAAAAAGTATTATTAGGTGGGGGTTCTTGATTGTTTGTAGAACTTGTGCTGTTGTCATTGTCTGGCTGATTGTTTGTGTACCTCCATTCCTCCTTGATACCCCCTTTCCCGTCCTTTTCAGTCGGTTTTATTTCAAATTTTATTTTATTTTATTATTTTGTTGTTGTTGTCGTGTTGTTGCTTTAGGTGGTGATGGGTGATTATCATGCTGTTGTAAAATTGTATCATTGTCACTATGGGTGATTTGTCGGTTTGAGGTTTTTGGTTGGTTTGAGTGTTATGGATTGGATATCATTTTGTTTAAGTGGTCTTTTTTAGTTATTTAAAAAAAATTGTTTCGTTTTGTTTTAACTTTTTGTGCTAAATAGTTGGCTGGATGAAAAAAGTAAATTTATTGCTTACAGAATGTACCATCTGCAAATAAAATTTTGACTTTGACTTTGAAACATGCGCCTACGTGCCTCGTGCGCCTACGAGGATTTCCATACATGCGGCCAGTAGCAGCTTGGTTCTTTTTTTTTTCTTCTGAAAACAATGTTAAGTTGAGCTGTGAGTGTCCTTTTCCTGCCCCCGCTCCCCTTTAAAAAAAAAAAAAGTATTTTTTTAGGCCTACTTGCTGCTCTTTCGTATCAAAACCGAAACTGAGTTATCTGTTCTTAGGTCACAGAAACAGGAAAATATTTACAGGTCATTGCAACATTGCTTTTTTCACTCCACGGTAAATTCTTTTAACATTATTGCTAAAAAATGATTGAAAAAATCTGTAGACATGGATTATGGATTACTTATTATTTTGAATTTTGTTATGATTTATTTTTCTTTCCAGTTTCTTTTTCTGCGGTGCTATCTTTACTGCGGAACATCTAGGCCTAACAAGAAGATGGACTCGCAGAACGCACAGAAGAGCTGGGCATTATCAAACAATATAGAGCCTGTGAACAGTGCAGATGAAATCTATCGTTATGATGCCAAGCAGCAGCAAGATATCTTGTTGGCTAAGCCATGGGAAAAAGAGTAAGTTGCTTTTGCTTTATGTAGTGACAGTGTGATACTATAGTTAATAGGCCTATAGGCATAGTACTAGTAAAGTAGCGAAGTATTTATTTATTTTATTCTTTTATATCGAGGATAATGGGATAAGCACTCGTGTGCTTTTTTCATCCAGTCCCCGTGTGTATGCAGTTGTGTGAATATTGTTATCTGTGTTACGTGTATGAGAATGGGGAGTCGCTAGCCTAGCTCGGATGTTATGTTAGGTTTAGAGATTATACTGGGCTGAACATGGAGAGGGTCTTCTGGTTGAACTCTTCCTTTTCTTTCTTACACCCTCACAAACATACACGCAACATGATGGCAGCACAACTTACTAGAATGATGAAGAATAGGAAGAACATCTAACAGTAACAGAGTCTTTGAACACTGTAAGCAGTGTTTTGCTTAAATTGAATCTACTGCTGTGCATGTTGGTGACGTCATTGTGGGCCTCAAGTGTGTCAGGTAGGCTAGACCTTTAGAACCATTTTCATCTTACGTAGCCAACGAGTCATTCTTTGCTTTTGGTCACTGAAAGAGGACCTACAGTATCAACGGATATTTGTATGTTTGGTTTAGAGATTATACTGGGCTGAACATGGAGAGGGTCTTCTGGTTGAACTCTTCCTTTTCTTTCTTACACCCTCACAAACATACACGCAACATGATGGCAGCACAACTTACTAGGATGATGAAGAATAGGAAGAACATCTAACAGTAACAGAGTCTTTGAACACTGTAAGCAGTGTTTTGCTTAAATTGAATCTACTGCTGTGCATGTTGGTGACGTCATTGTGGGCCTCAAGTGTGTCAGGTAGGCTAGACCTTTAGAACCATTTTCATCTTACGTAGCCAACGAGTCATTCTTTGCTTTTGGTCACTGAAAGAGGTCCTACAGTATCAAGGGATATTTGTATGTTTGGCCTGTTTTTGAGAAATTGCAATCGAATGTGAAAAAAACAGTCCAAAAATAGCACCTGAAAAGGGGACAGGCATATGCAGTGTTCAACATGAGCAGTTTACAAGGCTTCAGTGCAAACAAACCTTTTATTTTCTTTATAACTAACAAAAGAATACATTGATAAACATTATCCTGCACAAAAATATCACATTTAACTTTTCAACTTTTACAGACCTGTGCACCTTCTGTATTTTTCCTTATTTGTTCCAGAAAAAGTTGGGAAATATGGAAATACGATTTTATTAATCAAAATCCGATTTTTCTCAGCAAAAAATCCGGAAATCTAAAACGTTGTCTTCTATTGTTCAGCTGTTCTGTTCATCTCACGTTACGTCGTCTGCTAGGAACAATTGTTCAGTTACTTGTCTCCCTGTATGACGCATGCGCAAAGCATCAATTTCAAAACAAATGGCGGATAGTGGTGTAGTGGTGTAGACTTTCGCGGAAAAACAGACCAAACTAACATGCTTACAAGCTAAGAAAGACGTGGAGTAAACGCAAAATAACACTAACAGGCCAGGATGGGGCTAGAAAAGATACAGATGCGGATATTTATGCGCAAACAGCAAAATAGGCTGTTCGTTTTGCCGAGTAATGTTTGAAACTTGCGCTACGTCTCTCGCATTGGGCTGCTTGCTAGCGAAAGTTGAGCTTTCATTTGCAAGTGGTGTCGGAAATTCGAACACGTTCGGAAAATAACAAACCACGGCACTTAAGTTATAAAAGCGCTGATTTCTTGGCAAATCATGGAACAGTTAACCTTTCGCATCTTCGGGAAATCAGTTGATCACTTGATCGTTAAAATGGCAGAGCGACTCGTTCTGAAGTTTCATCGCGTTGAACACTGTCTCGCTCTGCTGCTGAACTGGACAGAGGCAAAGCACACATATACTCCGGACTTGTTTTCTGGCCATTCAAACTATCATGGTGAGTCCACTCCGAAATCAGATGAATTTTTAATCTGCTTTTGTACAGGGGCTTCAGCATGGTATTAAAATGAGAAAGGCATAGGACCCTCATCAATCTTCACAAGAGAGCATCTCTCTCTCTCTCTCTCTCTCTCTCTTCTCTCCCTCCTCTCTCTCCCCCCCCCCCCCTCCCCCTCTCTCTCTCTGTCTCTGTCTCTGTCTCGTCTCTTCTCCTCTCTCTCTCACACACACAGACACACACAGACACGCACAGATACAGACACACACACAACACACACAACACACACACACACACACACACACACACTCTATTAATCTCCCCCCCCCCCCCCTCTCTCATAGCAGACAGTGAATCAGAGAGCTTCCCCAGTGCAAACATACCAAGATTCCTATGCGAAGGTCGGTAAGAGTGCACTGTGACTGGTAAAAGAGTCCCTTTGTTCATACGAATGTTACAGCTTTTGAAAGACACCATGTGTGAAAATTGTAATAGGTAGCTCATTTCTTGGGATAGGATTATCCTTTTCTCATCCAACTTGGTGAATAATAGCACAAAAAAGCATTGCTCTTCACACAACACATTGGGGTAAAGGTCGTGTTCTCTATTTTTAGACATTGCAGCTTTATCTATTGAACATGGCAAAAACACCACATGTAATGCTCAGGATGCTGATTTTCTTCCCAGTATTTCTTTCTGATGCAATCATGTTATATATATATATATATATACTTAACCAGAAACAAAGTTCTTCATCATACCTTTGCTTTGATAACAAATTTTATTCTTTTCACTTAAAATCTAGGGAAACATCAACAATCTGTCTGCTCGAAACCATGTCACAAACTGGGTACAGGAAATCATGTAAATTTTGCGCATAAATGGCTTGATGCAAGTACAATAATGCACATACACAATTGATTTTATTTCCTCAGAGCATAGAATTCTCTGCGTTTCCACGGATTTCCGATTTTTTAAAACAGATTTCCGGTGAAAAAAAAAGCTTTCCTTGGAAAAAAAATCTGGGGGGAAAAAAAACCGAAACCGGATGAAATTCTCAAATGGTGCGAGTGTCGTCAAGGGGTTCAGTTCTCACTCACTAGACTCGGTAGCTAAAGCCAATCGAGGGTTGTGTGCAATTCAAAATGGCTAGCATATGCAGGAGAACGATCGTCGATCGGACTCATGCTTATGACGACAGAGGATGCAAAAATGCATGGAAATGGGAGTGGGTGGATGGTGAAGTCAAGGTTAAGTTGGGGATCGAAGTGTGCGGATTGGTGAGCACATTCGCAAACTGGATGCTGCAGGCAAAGCATTTTGCGAAACTTGCCAGTACCATGGCTGCAGAGGGCTTGAAGACCATTTGCAAACGGCAAAACACAAGGTGATCCTACTCCATCCGCGGGAATACAACTCTTGCAGACTGACACAGAGAAAAATACTGCTGTGTACAATACTCAGGACATCCAAGCAGGGAAGAAAACATTATCCAGCTTCTTCAGAAAATGAAAAACAACAAGTGTACATAAACAGGCAGACATAGGCATCACTACATACACACATGATCCCCTTTTTTCTTTTTAAAATTCTGCAATTAGTTGCTGGATGTTTATGTCCTCATTTCTCTCACCCATTGTTTTTGTCTGTCTGTCTGTCTGTCTGTCTCTCTCTCTTTCTCTCTCTCTCTCTCTCTCTCTCTCTCTCTCTCTCTCTCTCTCTCTCTGAGTCTGTCTCTCTCTCTCTCTCTCTCTCTCTCTGAGTCTGTCTCTCTCTGTCTCTCTGTCTCTCTCACACACACACACACACACACACACACACACACACACACACACACACACACACACACACACACACACACACACACACACATGCCTCTACATTGCCCAAAATGGTGCCTGGAGAGGCCTCCAAATTGGCTTTAAAATGCTAAAAATCGTTGTCGGACGGGGGGCTTTGTCCCCCTGGACCCCCCAGCGGGGCTTTGCCCCTGCACCCCACCAGGGCCTAAGCGGCCCCTGGACCCCGGCTTACTTTCCTCTTTTTTTTCCTCTGCCAATTCTATGCTCTGATTTCCTTTATTTCTCCAAACATAGTCCACACAAAGATGTCAAAAATATACAGATTTTTGTGTTGGAAGATATTTTATTTGGCTCTAAAAACAGTGACCCTCATCTGGCTGGTTTTCAGGAGAATGAGCATAATATAAAAATGCATTTCACTTTTTCGGCTGTTATTTTACTGCAAATGGGTATGTTGTGCTTCAGTTTTCATTCCTGAAATTTATGACTGTAGTATAGTACTGTATAAACCTACATGTCTGCTGGTAAAAAAAAGAAGAAAAAAATTCATGAAGATTTGGGTTTTGAATCATTTCAGTCCTCACTACTTCAAGCACATAAAGATTTCTGCCCTGGCTCTTCTGAAAATGGTGATGCATGCTCGCTCTGGGGGGATCCTGGAAGTGATGGGTCTGCTGCTGGGTAAAGTGGACGGCAACACCATGATTGTGATGGACGGCGTGGCGCTGCCCGTGGAGGGCACAGAAACCAGGGTCAACGCTCAGGCCCAGGCCTACGAGTACATGGCGTCCTACACTGAAGCTGCCAAACAGGTCAGTTAGTTCACAGAGGATTACATCTAAAGTCAGTTTAGATTTTCTCCCTAACATCCCTGCTGATATTGTTTCATGTTGTACATGTTTTTTGGTCTTATTCTGTTGTTTTTCTTCTATTTTTCACCTGGTGCAACATTGTCAGTGTGTTTAATGACTTGGTTGTATTGTCCGGCTGAAGAAAGACACCAAGATCAGTGTCTACAGAGCCGTGGTACTGATCACCCTCCTGTACGGCTCTTGAGTCATGGGTCACATACAGACACCACCTGCGAATTCTGGAGCGCTTCCACCAACGCTGTCTCCGCTCCATCCTCGACATCCACTGGAGCGACTTCACCACGAATGCTGAAGTGCTGGAGCAAGCAGGGATCACCAGCATTGAGGCCATGTTGCTGAAAACGCAGCTACGCCGGGCAGGGCATGTCTCTAGAATGGAGGACCATCGCCTACCGAAGATGGTTCTCTACAGTGAACTTTCCACTGGACACCGCTACAGAGGCACACCAAAGAAGAGATTTAAGGGGGACCGCGGCATAGGTTTTCACCAAAAAAATAATAAAAATGACTTTTGGGATTATGGTTGCATTTGGTTAAGTAATGTGTCAACTTTGCTTTTCAATCACTCATTTTGTTTGTTTTGACCGATTTCAATGCAAATAAAATCATTTTGTGAGGTAGGGGTGGGTGAATTTAGAGCAATTGTGGCCCAAAAACGCGAAGTTTGCATCAGTTTGGAGATCGTCGCGCGTGCCGACCAGTTTCGCTACCCCCCCTTGTTTGGTATCAATGTGAAGGTCATTCACTGACCTACTTTCTGACATCACCTCTCAATGGATAATTTCACTCACGGAAAACACACGAAGAGCAAATCCGAAGGAACCCGAGAGGCATTTTCTACAGGCATACGGTTGAGTCGAAGTCTCTGATTGGCTTGTGGCCGTAAAAAAATAGCTGATTGGTTCTAAGAGTCATGTGACTTTTATCCAAGATGGCGGATGTTTACATCTCGAGTCTGTTCGATGCACGCATTCGACCTGTTTTCAGCCAAAGTTTTTTACTGAAAGTCTCAAAAATGCCAAAATATGCCGAAAACAAGTGTTGGACTACCAATGCCTTTGGTAGAAAGAATGAAAAACGGAAGGAACGGAAAATAGACTGACGATCGCTGGCTGGAGTGGTGACCTAGTTTTGCTGTGCCATGCACATCAACTCGCGATGTTGCCGATAACCACTCGCTTACTTCATTAATGCGAAAATTGAAGTTTTTCTCCGAAAAAACGTGTATCAGTGGCTGACAGCGACACTAGTTTTGATATAGACTCGATGCGCAAGAAAAATAAACCGATCCGCGGGCCCGCAACTTCTCAAACGACAGAACATCATCAGTGATGTGTCACCCTTGGAAAGTTGGGTGACAACATAAAGGTGCACAAAGTGAAATTATAGCTACATTTTCCATCGATTTATTACTATTTTGGGAATATAGCAGGGCACTTTTTTTCCCAATAAGTTATGTGTTGTTGGTACTTAGCAGGAATACAGTAGTGCCTGAATTTTTGGTTTGCAGTCTCTGACAAGGGCTATTCAGTATACACTCACTTTTTTCCCATATTCTCAGTTTTATTTTTTATTCAGTTGTTTGTTTTCAGAGGCAGTTTAATGATAATTCACGAAAGAATTGTTTTTACTGAGTTTGACACAGTGAATGGTGTTAGAAAAGAAAAACCATCACCCATAATTTTTCTTCTCTGCCCCCCCCCCCCTTTAAAAAATTTTTTTTTTACTTTCTCCTGTATTTTCCACAATCACACAGTTGTTTTGCATTCTGTTTTGCATCCTCACACATCTTAGTTATCACATTATCAACAATATATTCAAAGCTGAGATGAATAAGACAGTCAGCCTGCAGTCTGGAGGCGAGATACTTTTCCAGCAATATTGTGCTTGCTGGACTGGATTTTGTGGCAGTGAGCAATGCAGAAGTGTTTGTAGATAAATCAGACATTCTCAGAGTGAAAACAGCCACTAGAAAATCATCTGATAGGGCCAAAAAGAAGAGGAAAAAAAAAAAGAAAGTGTAATGCATGCGGAACATGAACATAGCCAGGCAGGCAAAGAGGGGGGTGTATGCCCCAGGAGCCTCCTGAAAAATTTATTCTATGAGAAAAGCTGTTTCTAATCACTCAGTAGTGTTGGCCTATTGTTATTTTACCATGCATAATTTTTTGGTAATGTTTAAACATGATTTTCATTGATTAAATTGTTAACTAAATCTTTACGGGCATTTTTCTCAAAACGTGGTTTTTTGGCCGCAACTGTTATTTGGCCCACCTGTAACTTCTAACCTAATGAAAATAATCCACTGAAATTTGGTATGCTGGTGTAGAAATGTGTGCTGAGTGCAATGAGACAGTTTGAACTCTGTAGCTATTACAGTTTTTCAATACCATGAAATAAAAATTTGAAAACTGGAGCAAAATTTTTTTGGCATTTTTGAAAAAAAAAGAAAAATATATTTTATGAACTAAACTATATTTTTTTGTGATCATTGCACACAGTGATGTCAAATCAAACAGGAAAAATGATAAACTTCATCATGCATTGCATATTTTGAAAGCAGCAGATGGGCCAAACACTGACCCCTATTTTTTGGGAAAAATTATCACATTATCATATCTGTTGGACTTACATACTTCAAACTTTGCACAGATAGCTTTATTAATGCACTTAGTATGTGTACCAAATTTCATGCAGATATCTTTAGTAGTTTCTGAGAAACAAAAATTTGCTAAAAGTGACGCAGTGGTCCACCTTAAAGACTCTCTGAAATCAGAAAGTCTTTAAATCTCTTCTTTGGTTCGCCTCTGTAGCGGTGTCCGGTGGAAAGTTCACCGTAGAGAACCATCTTCGGTAGGCGATGGTCCTCCATTTAAGACTTAAGAGGCAATGGTCCTCCATTTAAAGACTCTGAAGAAATCTCGGGGTGTATGGGGTGCCAGTTGAGGTAGCACCTCTGTAAACCTGTCAGCAGCACCTCATGAGGTGGATGGGAGCATTGGTCCTCAACTGACACTCAACTCTCACGACTGGGTCGGGGTCCGTAACCCACCTACACCCTGGTAACCGCTTCTGCTGGCAGGCAAAACATGCGTGAGGGGCTGGTGCATTCATATACACCAGTAGGAGACTTGGAGAGGAGATTGGCGTCACAAGGATTACCCAAAGCCCACAGAAAAGACATGAGCGATGAAGATACAACAAACCATACCGGATTGGTCGAGGCCCGGGTCACAATGAACCGCGCTCTCCATTGACAGGCACCGAGGTGAAAAATCGGCTACGGAGCCAAAAAAACGTATATAAACTGCCGTCAGAGGAGATTACCAATAGGTACATGGAATGTCCGCACACTCAACTCATGGGCAAAGTGAAAGAACTAGAACATGAACCAAAACGCTACCAATGGGACATATTAGGATTATCAGAGATGAGATGGAAAGGTTTCGGGGAGACACCACCGAAGATGGTCACAAGAGGGTGGATAGTGGCCTTGAGTCGAAACACCTTCAAGGCGTTGCTTTTATTGTGCGCAAAGAAGTCACGGGGTGCATCATGAGCTGCACGCTATATCCAGCCGGAATATCGCCATCCGCGTGTCGGCCAAACCATAGAACATCCCATTATCGAATTGTATGCACCAACCACTGACCATGAAGACCAAGATAGTAGAAGAATTTTACGAGGAACTCGAAAACGCGATTAAGAAGGTCTCCAAAAGTGACATCCTTGTGGTTCAAGGGGACTTCAATGCCAAAGTCGGCCTAGATGCCTATGAGAACTGGGCTGGAACAGTCGGCTGGCACAGGAGACACCAATAACAGGGGACTTCGCTCCTGGAGTTTGCGAGCAGCCAGAGACTCACCATCGGCAACACCCTTTCCCTCGTAAACTGTCCAGAAGAACAACCTGGCATGCGCCAAATGGGAAAACACATAACCAGATTGACTTCATCCTGACCCCACAGCGCTTCAAGTCAAGCATTAACAGGGCAAAGACAAGAACGTACCCTGGAGCAGACATAGGACAGCAGTCACGACCTTGTGCTGCTGATAATGAAGATCAGGCTGAAGAAGAAATCACAATCTGCGCACCCACGAATCAGATTTGACCTGGAAAAGCTGAAAGACCCAAAGGTGAACGAAGTCTTCCAGGCACAGCTTGGGGGCAGATTTGCAGCACTTAACCTACCGGACAGTGACATCAATGAACTCACCAACAGCTTCAGTGAAGCAGTCGGTGAAACAGCAGAAGAGGTACTTGGCCGCCAGAGGAAGAAACACCAACCATGGATCTCTAATGACATTCTCGACCTCTGATAAGAGACAACCTTGAAGAAGCAGAAAAACTCAAGTCCCGAAGGTGCGGCACAATACCGCAATACCAACAACCAAGTGAGATGGAAAATGAGAGAAGCCAAAGTGGAATGGATCAACAAACAGTGCGAGAACATTGAGTCAGGAATGTAGAAAGGTAACAGGAAGCAAGTTATGACACATGAGGAAGCTCACAAAGTCACAGCAAAACAAATCCTCAGTCATTGAAGACAACTCAGGCAGCCTTCTAACAGAAAACTCTGCTGTTCTAAACAGATGGACCTAGTACTGCAAAGACCTATACAACTACCCCATACAGCCGGATTACAAATGCCTGGCATTTTGGTAGTGAAAGGCTTGCCGCTGGGAAACAGTGGTCCAATGCATTCTGCTAGATGAACGAAGCTTTAGAAGCAGAATAAGCGAAGGTGGCACATAGCATACTGACACCAGTGAGATGGAAATAAGAGCCAAAGTGGAATGATCAACAAACAGTGCGCAGGTCAGATATGGGAAAGGTGAACAGGCAGCAGCTGGAATACAAGGTCCAGCCAAGCATTCTCGTATGAGACATGGCGTCCAGCTGGTTAATACAGGGCCTAGTGCAATTGGTATAAACAGGCATACAGCGGAATTACAAGGTGCCTGGCATTTTGGTAGTGAACAGGCTGCAGCTGGAATACAGGTGCCAGGCATTTTGGTAGTGAACAGGCTGCAGCTGGAATACAGGTGCCAGGCATTTTGGTAGTGAACAGGCTGCAGCTGGAATACAGGTGCCAGGCATTTTGGTAGTGAACAGGCTGCAGCTGGAATACAGGTGCCAGGCATTTTGGTAGTGAACAGGCTGCAGCTGGAATACAGGTGCCATGGCATTTGGTAGTGAACAGGCTGCAGCTGGAATACAGGTGCCAGGCATTTTGGTAGTGAACAGGCTGCAGCTGGAATACAGGTGTCTGGCATTCTGGTAGTGAACAGGCTGCAGCTGGAATACAGGTGCCTGGCATTCTGGTAGTGAACAGGCTGCAGCTGAATACAGGTGCCTGGCATTCTGGTAGTGAACAGGCTGCAGCTGGAATACAGGTGCCTGGCATTCTGGTAGTGAACAGGCTGCAGCTGGAATACAGGTGCCTGGCATTCTGGTAGTGAACAGGCTGCAGCTGGAATACAGGTGCCTGGCATTCTGGTAGTGAACAGGCTGCAGCTGGAATACAGGTGCCTGGCATTCTGGTAGTGAACAAGCTGCAGCTGGAATACAGGTGCCTGGCATTTTGGTAGTGAACACCCTTTACACTCATAAGCTGTCCAGAAGAACAACCTGGCATGCTCCAAATGGGAAAACACATAACCAGATCGACTTCATCCTGACCCCACAGCGCTTCAAGTCAAGCATTAACAGGGCAAAGACAAGAACATACCCTGGAGCGGACATAGGCAGCCATCACAACCTTGTGCTGCTGATAATGAAGATCAGGCTGAAGAAGAAATCACAATCTGCGCACCCACGAATCAGATTTGACCTGGAAAAGCTGAAAGACCCAAAGGTGAACGAAAGTCTTCCAGGCACAGCTTGGGGGCAGATTTGCAGCACTTAACCTACCGGACAGTGACATCAATGAGCTCACCAACAGCTTCAGTGAAGCAGTCGGTGAAACAGCAGAAGAGGTACTTGGCCGCCAGAGGAAGAAACACCAACATGGATCTCTAATGACATTCTCGACCTCTGCGATAAGAGACGAACCTTGAAGAAGCAGAAAAACTCAAGTCCCGAAGGTGCGGCACAATACCGCAATACCAACAACCAAGTGAGATGGAAAATGAGAGAAGCCAAAGTGGAATGGATCAACAAACAGTGTGAGAACATTGAGTCAGGAATGGAGAAAGGTAACAGCAAGCAAGCTCACAAAGTCACAGCAAAACAAATCCTCAGTCATTGAAGACAACTCAGGCAGCCTTCTAACAGAAAACTCTGCTGTTCTAAACAGATGGACCTAGTACTGCAAAGACCAATACAACTACCCCATACAGCCGGATTACAAATGCCTGGCATTTTGGTAGTGAACAGGCTGCAGCTGGAATACAGGTGCCAGGCATTTTGGTAGTGAACAGGCTGCAGCTGGAATACAGGTGCCAGGCATTTTGGTAGTGAACAGGCTGCAGCTGGAATACAGGTGCCAGGCATTTTGGTAGTGAACAGGCTGCAGCTGGAATACAGGTGCCAGGCATTTTGGTAGTGAACAGGCTGCAGCTGGAATACAGGTGCCAGGCATTTTGGTAGTGAACAGGCTGCAGCTGGAATACAGGTGCCAGGCATTTGGTAGTGAACAGGCTGCAGCTGGAATACAGGTGCCAGGCATTCTTGGTAGTGAACAGGCTGCAGCTGGAATACAGGTGCCAGGCATTTTGGTAGTGAACAGCTCAGCTGGAATACAGGATGCCATGGCATTCTGGTAGTGACAGGCTGCAGCTGGAATACAGGTGCCAGGCATTTTGGTAGTGAACAGGCCTGCAGCTGGAATACAGGTGCCATGGCATTTTGGTAGTGAAACAGGCTGCAGCTGGAATACAAGTGCCTGGCATTTTGGTAGTGAACAGGCTGCAGCTGGAATACAGGTGTCTGGCATTCTGGTAGTGAACAGGCTGCAGCTGGAATACAGGTGCATGGCATTCTGGTAGTGAACAGGCTGCAGCTTGAATACAGGTGCCTGGCATTTGGTAGTGAACAGGCTGCAGCTGGAATACAGGTGCCTGGCATCTTGGTAGTGAACAGGCTGCAGCTGGAATACAGGTGCCTGGCATTCTGGTAGTGAACAGGCTGCAGCTGGAATACAGGTGCTGGCATTCTGGTAGTGAACAGGCTGCAGCTGGAATACAGGTGCCTGGCATTCTGGTAGTGAACAGGCTGCAGCTGGAATACAGGTGCCTGGCATTTTGGTAGTGAACACCCTTTACCCTCATAAGCTGTCCAGAAGAACAACCTGGCATGCTCCAAATGGGAAAACACATAACCAGATCGACTTCATCCTGACCCCACAGCGCTTCAAGTCAAGCATTAACAGGGCAAAGACAAGAACATACCCTGGAGCGGACATAGGCAGCCATCACAACCTTGTGCTGCTGATAATGAAGATCAGGCTGAAGAAGAAATCACAATCTGCGCACCCACGAATCAGATTTGACCTGGAAAAGCTGAAAGACCCAAAGGTGAACAAAGTCTTCCAGGCACAGCTTGGGGGCAGATTTGCAGCACTTAACCTACCGGACAGTGACATCAATGAGCTCACCAACAGCTTCAGTGAAGCAGTCGGTGAAACAGCAGAAGAGGTACTTGGCCGCCAGAGGAAGAAACACCAACCATGGATCTCTAATGACATTCTCGACCTCTGCAATAAGAGACGAACCTTGAAGAAGCAGAAAAACTCAAGTCCCGAAGGTGCGGCACAATACCGCAATACCAACAACCAAGTGAGATGGAAAATGAGAGAAGCCAAAGTGGAATGGATCAACAAACAGTGCGAGAACATTGAGTCAGGAATGGAGAAAGGTAACAGGAAGCAAGCTTATGACACATGAGGAAGCTCACAAAGTCACAGCAAAACAAATCCTCAGTCATTGAAGACAACTCAGGCAGCCTTCTAACAGAAAACTCTGCTGTTCTAAACAGATGGACCTAGTACTGCAAAGACCTATACAACTACCCCATACAGCCGGATTACAAATGCCTGGCATTTTGGTAGTGAACAGGCTGCTGCTGGAATACAGGTGCCAGGCATTTTGGTAGTGAACAGGCTGCAGCTGGAATACAGGTGCCAGGCATTTTGGTAGTGAACAGGCTGCAGCTGGAATACAGGTGCCAGGCATTTTGGTAGTGAACAGGCTGCAGCTGGAATACAGGTGCCAGGCATTTTGGTAGTGAACAGGCTGCAGCTGGAATACAGGTGCCAGCATTTGGTAGTGAACAGGCTGCAGCTGGAATACAGGTGCCTGGCATTCTGGTAGTGAACAGGCTGCAGCTGGAATACAGGTGCCAGGCATTCTGGTAGTGAACAGGCTGCAGCTGGAATACAGGTGCAGGCATTCTGGTAGTGAACAGGCTGCAGCTGGAATACAGGTGCCTGGCATTCTGGTAGTGAACAGGCTGCAGCTGGAATACAGGTGCCTGGCATTCTGGTAGTGAACAGGCTGCAGCTGGAATACAGGTGCTCTGGCATTCTGGTAGTGAACAGGCTGCAGCTGGAATACAGGTGCCTGGCATTCTGGTAGTGAACACCCTTTACCCTCATAAACTGTCCAGAAGAACAACCTGGCATGCGCCAAATGGGAAAACACATAACCAGATCGACTTCATCCTGACCCCACAGCGCTTCAAGTCAAGCATTAACAGGGCAAGCAGAATACGGACGGACAGGAACATCACAACCTTGTGCGCTGATAATGAAATCAGCTGACAGAGCAATCACAATCTGCGACTCATCGATCAATTGACTGAACCTGAGGGACATCAGGCAGCCTCACACCTGTGTCTAAATGAAGATCAGCTGAAAGAAATCACAATCTGCGCACCCACGAATCAGATTTGACCTGGAAAAGCTGAAAGACCCAAAGGTGAACAAAGTCTTCCAGGCACAGCTTGGGGGCAGATTTGCAGCACTTAACCTACCGGACAGTGACATCAATGAGCTCACCAACAGCTTCAGTGAAGCAGTCGGTGAAACAGCAGAAGAGGTACTGGCGCCAGAGGAAGAAACACCACCATGGATCTCTAATGACATTCTCGACCTCTGCGATAAGAGACGAACCTTGAAGAAGCAGAAAAACTCAAGTCCCGAAGGTGCGGCACAATACCGCAATACCAACAACCAAGTGAGATGGAAAATGAGAGAAGCCAAAGTGGAATGGATCAACAAACAGTGCGAGAACATTGAGTCAGGAATGGAGAAAGGTAACAGCAAGCAAGCTCACAAAGTCACAGCAAAACAAATCCTCAGTCATTGAAGACAACTCAGGCAGCCTTCTAACAGAAAACTCTGCTGTTCTAAACAGATGGACCTAGTACTGCAAAGACCTATACAACTACCCCATACAGCCGGATTTACAAATGCCAGGCATTTTGGTAGTGAACAGGCTGCAGCTGGAATACAGGTGCCAGGCATTTTTTGGTAGGGTGAAACAGCTGCAGCTGGAATACAGGTGCCAGGCATTTTGGTTAGTTGAACAGGCTGCAGCTGGTAATACAGGTGCCAGGCATTTTGGTAGTGAACAGGCTGCAGCTGGAATACAGGTGCCAGGCATTTTGGTAGGGTGGAAACAGTGCTTGCAGCTGGGAATACAGGTGCCAGGCATTTTGGTAGTGAACAGGCTGCAGCTGGAATACAGGTGCCAGGCATTTTGGTAGTGAACAGGCTGCAGCTGGAATACAGGTGCCAGGCATTCTGGTAGTGAACAGGCTGCAGCTGGAATACAGGTGCCTGGCATTCTGGTAGTGAACAGGCTGCAGCTGGAATACAGGTGCCTGGCATTTGGTAGTGAACAGGCTGCAGCTGGAATACAGGTGTCTGGCATTTGGTAGTGAACAGGCTGCAGCTGGAATACAGGTGCCTGGCATTCTGGTAGTGAACAGGCTGCAGCTGGAATACAGGTGCCTGGCATTCTGGTAGTGAACGCTGCAGCTGAATACAGTGTCCTGCATTCTGGTAGTGAACACGGCTGCAGCTGGAATACAGGTGCTCTGGCATTCTGGTTAAGTGCTAACAGGGCTGGCAGTGGAATAGGCCTCATTTGGTATGAAGGTCAGCTGGAAACAGTGCTGGATTTGAGGAACAGGTGCACAAAGTCCGGCATTGGGGAACAGCTGCAGCGGAATAAGGCCGCATTCTGGTGTGAACAGGCTGCGCGGAAACAGCCTGGATCTGTATGACACTTTACCCTATAAACTTCAGAAGAAAACTCAGCCAAATGGGAAAACACAAACCAGATGACATGACCAAGGTTCAACAGCATAACAGGGCAAAGATGAAAACCTTTCTATAACTCAAACTGCAGGCAATGAAAAACATAACCATCGACTTCATCCTGACCCCAGCTTCAAGTCAAGCATTAACAGGCAAGACAAGAACATACCCTGGAGCGGACATAGGCAGCCATCACAACCTTGTTCTGCTGATAATGAAGATCAGGCTGAAGAAGAAATCACAATCTGCGCACCCACGAATCAGGGTTTGACCTGGAAAAGCTGAAAGACCCAAAGGTGAACGAAAGTCTTCCAGGCACAGCTTGGGGGCAGATTTGCAGCACTTAACCTACCGGACAGTGACATCAATGAGCTCACCAACAGCTTCAGTGAAGCAGTCGGTGAAACAGCAGAAGAGGTACTTGGTCGCCAGAGGAAGAAACACCAGCCATGGATCTCTAATGACATTCTCGACCTCTGCGATAAGAGACGAACCTTGAAGAAGCAGAAAAACTCAAGTCCCGAAGGTGCGGCACAATACCGCAATACCAACAACCAAGTGAGATGGAAAAGAGAGAAGCCAAAGTGGAATGGATCAACAAACAGTGCAGAACATTGAGTCAGGAATGGAGAAAGGTAACAGGAAGCAAGCTTATGACACATTGAGGAAGCTCACAAAGTCACAGCAAAACAAATCCTCAGTCATTGAAGACAACTCAGGCAGCCTTCTAACAGAAAACTCTGCTGTTCTAAACAGATGGACCTAGTACTGCAAAGACCTATACAACTACCCATACAGCCGGATTACAAATGCCTGGCATTTTGGTAGTGAACAGGCTGCAGCTGGAATACAGGTGCCAGGCATTTTGGTAGTGAACAGGCTGCAGCTGGAATACAGGTGTCTGGCATTTTGGTAGTGAACAGGCTGCAGCTGGAATACAGGTGCCTGGCATTTGGTAGTGAACAGGCTGCAGCTGGAATACAGGTGCTGGCATTTGGTAGTGAACAGGCTGCAGCTGGAATACAGGTGCCAGGCATTCTGGTAGTGAACAGGCTGCAGCTGGAATACAGGTGCTGGCATTCTGGTAGTGAACAGGCTGCAGCTGGAATACGGTGCCTGGCATTTGGTAGTGAACAGGCTGCAGCTGGAATACAGGTGCCTGGCATTCTGGTAGTGAACACCCTTTACCTCAATAAACTGTCCAGAAGAACAACCTGGCATGCGCCAAATGGGAAAACACATAACCAGATCGACTTCATCCTGACCCACAGTGCTTCAAGTCAAGCATTTAACAGGGCAAAGACAAGAACATACCCTGGAGCGGACATAGGCAGCCATCACAACTTGTGCTGCTGATAATGAAGATCAGGCTGAAGAAGAAATCACAGTCTGCGCACCCACGAATCAGATTTGACCTGGAAAAGCTGAAAGACCCAAAGGTGAACGAAGTCTTCCAGGCACAGCTTGGGGCAGATTTGCAGCACTTAACCTACCGGACAGTGACATCAATGAGCTCACCAACAGCTTCAGTGAAGCAGTCGGTGAAACAGCAGAAGAGGTACTTGGCCGCCAGAGGAAGAAACACCAGCCATGGATCTCTAATGACATTCTCGACCTCTGCGATAAGAGACGAACCTTGAAGAAGCAGAAAAACTCAAGTCCCGAAGGTGCGGCACAATACCGCATATACCAACAACCAAGTGAGATGGAAAATGAGAGAAGCCAAAGTGGAATGGATCAACAAACAGTGCAAGAATCATGAGTCAGGAATGTAGAAAGGTAACAGGAAGCAATCTTATGACACATTGAGGAAGCTCACAAAGTCACAGCAAAACAAATCCTCAGTCATTGAAGACAACTCTGGCAGCCTTCTAACAGAAAACTCTGCTGTTTTAAACAGATGGACCTAGTACTGCAAAGACCTATACAACTACCCCATACAGCCGGATTACAAATGCCTGGCATTTTGGTAGTGAACAGGCTGCAGCTGGAATACAGGTGCCAGGCATTTTGGTAGTGAACAGGCTGCAGCTGGAATACAGGTGCCAGGCATTTTGGTAGTGAACAGGCTGCAGCTGGAATACAGGTGCCAGGCATTTTGGTAGTGAACAGGCTGCTGCTGGAATACAGGTGCCAGGCATTTTGGTAGTGAACAGGCTGCAGCGGAATACAGGTGCCAGGCATTTGGTAGTGAACAGCTGCAGCTGGAATACAGGTGCCAGGCATTTTGGTAGTGAACAGGCTGCAGCTGGAATACAGGTGCCAGGCATTTTGGTAGTGAACAGGCTGCAGCTGGAATACAGGTGCAGGCATTTTGGTAGTGAACAGGCTGCATGCGGAATTACAGTGTTGATTCTAGGGTGCCCTTGCGGGAATTCCGAATTTTTTTCAACTTTGCCAAAAATAAGTGTGACCATTGCACCATAATCAGACCAAAAAAAATGTGGATAGCGCCATTTTGAACAAACAGTGCGCCCCTGAACTGCTGTTTGTATAGTTTCAAAATAGCGCTACATGCGTTGATCATTTCGTTGATACCCCAGGGACTGCACGATGCACTGATTAGCGCCTACAGTCATCACAATCGTTACAATGCAGCTGGTCTGACGTCATTTTCCCACTTCTTTACGTCATTACGTCATTTTTCAAAGGACCCGTGTACTCCTGAAACAAGTGACGTCATTGTGACTGAGATCAATAGGGAAGAAGCCGCATCCCTAGTTATGTCCATACTGCTCTATGGCTGTGAAAGTTGGACTTGACAGCTGAAACCACCAAGAGAATACAAGCATTCGAAACAAAATGCTTCAGACGCCTCCTTGGGATCTCATGGAGGGATCACAAGACCAACGACTTTGTGCGGGGCCAAGTTACACAGCTGGCAGGCCCCAGGAACCCCTCCTGTCAATATTAAAGAGGAGGAAGCTGTCTTGGTTTGGGCACGTCACCCGACACAACACGCTGCCCAAGACAGTTCTGCAGGGAACCTTGGAAGGGGACAGATGCAGAGGAAAGCAACCCAAGAACTGGATGGACAACATCAAGGAGTGGACCGGGATGGACAGCGCAACACTGATCTGCAGGGCAGAGGACCGGTCTGGATGGAGGAGAACAACGTTATCGACATCCTCATGTCTCCTCTGTGACCATTCGGTCAGGAGAATGAGGTGAGGTGAAGAAATCTGTCAGCCTGCCTCATAGACCATAACCAGTGGTCAGTCCTTGCTGCTGACCGGCAGGCCTGGCGACACACTGTGCAACAATCGGTCTCCTCCTTTGAGGACAATCGCAGAGCGGCCCTTGAGGAGAAGCGAATGAGGAGGAAGAACCGCGTCCCCCCTACATCAACCCCAGAATCGACTTTCCCCTGCAGCTGCTAGCGGCCGGGTTTGTTTGTCACGCATTGGACTGAACAGCCACCAGCGATCCTGCACCAGACTTGGACAGTGCCCTTAATCTTCGTTCGCGAAGCCAAGCCATGATGATTGTCCGGGGGCATCATGCTTGGCTCACAAATGTGAGTTCCTGGCTGGCCCGTCCTGGGAGCCACTGCGCCCTCCTCTACTGGTAAAATGTAGCCCAGTACTACCTGTCGCATTTGGGCATATGGGACTTGTTAGTCCAGTAAGGCAACTCGCCTAGGAGAAGGAAAACTCTGATCCCAAACCTCCACTGCCTTGTGGATTGCCCATTGGGGAGAAAGGCTTCAGGAGTAAACCCTGAGGAAAAATCCACCTTAAGGCAGTCCGCTTCTGATTTCAGTAATGTTCCGGAAACATCCTTGGGCTCTGTGAAGTAAGGTGGAAAAACATGGGAGAAACAACGACCCAGGAAGACCACAAAATTTACTTCAGTAGAAAACGGGATAAGCATGAACAGGGCGTGGGGTTCCTCATTCACAAAGACACCATGAACACCGTCATAAGCTGTCAGCTTTTTTTTTCCTTTTTTTTTTAAATATAAAAAAGAAGTCTTAAACTTTACACAAACCTTTGCTATACATCCAGAGAAATGGGTTTGTGAGTACAGCTGTACAAAAAAAACCCAACAGAAAATCATGTTCATGAGTTGTTTTTGTTTTTGTTGACTGTGGCTGTGTGTTTTTGTCTCAGGTTCGTCGGCTGGAGAATGCTATCGGCTGGTACCACAGTCACCCAGGCTATGGGTGCTGGTTGTCTGGCATTGACGTCAGCACACAAATGTTGAACCAACAGTTCCAGGAACCGTTTGTGGCTATTGTGGTCAGTCCTTTCTCTCTTTCTGTCGTGTTCATTTTTACTTGGGTTATTGCAGAAACAGCTTTCAAACAAGCGCTGCAGTTGTTACCTATAGAAACCATGTTTAAACCTTGTTATGGTTAGTTGAGTCACTGCAGTAGTTTACTATAGAAACAGTGTTGAAATACTTTGATGGTTACTTGAGTCATTGCAGTAGTTTACTATAGAAACAGTGTTGAAATACTTTGATGGTTACTTGAGTCACTGCAATAGTTTACTATAGAAACAGTGTTGAAATACTTTGATGGTTACTTGAGTCATTGCAGTAGTTTACTATAGAAACAGTGTTGAAATACTGTGGTGGTTACTTCAATCATTGCAGTAGGTTACTATAGAAACAGTGTTGAAATACTTTGATGGTTACTTGAGTCACTGCAGTAGTTTACTATAGAAACAGTGTTGAAATACTTGATGGTTACTTGAGTCATTGCAGTAGTTTACTATAGAAACAGTGTTGAAATACTTTGATGGTTACTTGAGTCACTGCAGTAGTTTACTATAGAAACAGTGTTGAAATACTTTGATGGTTACTTGAGTCATTGCAGTAGTTTACTATAGAAACAGTGTTGAAATACTGTGGTGGTTACTTGAGTCATTGCAGTAGTTTACTATAGAAACAGTGTTGAAATACTTTGATGGTTACTTGAGTCACTGCAATAGTTTACTGTAGAAACAGTGTTGAAATACTGTGGTGGTTACTTGAGTCATTGCAGTAGTTTACTATAGAAACAGTGTTGAAATACTGTGGTGGTTACTTGAGTCATTGCAGTAGTTTACTGTAGAAACAGTGTTGAAATACTGTGATGGTTACTTGAGTCACTGCAATAGTTTACTGTAGAAACAGTGTTGAAATACTGTGATGGTTACTTGAGTCACTGCAATAGTTTACTGTAGAAACAGTGTTGAAACACTGTGGTGGTTACTTCAATCATTGCAGTAGGTTACTCTAGAAACAGTGTTCAAATAATGTGAAATTTGCTTGAATCACTGCCCATCTGTAGAAACTGTTCAAATATTGTGATGTTTAATTGAATGACTGCAAACAGTTTATTAGGAAACAGTGTTTAGATAATGTGATGTTTACTTGAATCTCTGCTGTACACTTCTGTATACTTCTTTGTTTTGATTATTTTGAAGTAAGATGCAGTTCTAAAGACTGCACGGTTGAACTTACTTCATAGATGATTTGTGTTGACTTGGAAGAATGTATATGATGTGCGCATATCTGCCTCACATATCTGCAGTTGGAAGTAACAGGGACACCACAAGCTCATCATGATGAAAAATTGTGAATTTTGATATGAGTCTCTGGCTGCTGCTTACTTACTGCTGGTCAATAACTGGTAGAGAATGCAGACAGACAGCCTGTGTAATGTAGATTTGAAAAAAAAACTGATTATCTGTGTCATTTTTTCTTTAAAATTTTAGTTTGGTTCAGTTTTGGAAATGTGGATTGAGTAATGTGTTTTTACCTTTTCAGATTGATCCTGTACGGACTATATCCGCAGGAAAAGTCAACATCGGGGCTTTCAGAACGTATCCAAAGGTACACTTAGTATAGAGTCTAGACTTTGGTTCACAACACTTCTTCCTCCTTTTTGTTGTTGTTGCTGCTCTATTTTCTATAGTCAGGTCAGAGGCTTCCTCTGCTACTGGTAACCATGTAACCCAGGACTACCTGCCACATGCGGGGAGTAAACCCAACCCAAAAATCCGACTTGGAAAGGGATGGGCTCCGCCAGGTTTCACTTGCCCAAGATTCACCCATGAAGACACATGATCGGTCGTTGCCTGGGTTACCAAGGACCGTGCCTTCTGTTGCACATCTTGACAGAGGTAGAAAGTATGCTATTGGTGTACAACGCAGCAAAATCCATGCCAGAAACCACATCACCATTGGCACTTGGAATGTAGGAACACCAAGACACATGCTTGCACTGTATAGTTATATTGAACAGCTGATTTAGTTGGTTGCATTGATTGATTTACTGAGTAAAATTTTTGGGAAAGAAATACTTTTGGAGTATTCAGTATAATCAACCAACTGCTGTTCAGTATCAGTTTTGTGTGGGAATTTCATCAATAAACCTATGGAGATTGTGTTCAAGATTGTAAGTTAGAATATATGTATGTATATAATTTGTTTGCCTCTCTGAAGTAGTCTGGTATTTGCAGGGCTACAAACCTCCAGATGAGGCGCCTTCAGAGTACCAGTCTATACCACTGAGCAAAATTGAAGATTTGGAGTTCACTGCAAAAAGTAAGTAGAGGGATTGAGAACCAGTTGGACAATCCATTGTTTCTCCTTTTGCCTCCTGCTATAATTAACTAATTTTATCTTGGATGTATAGCAAATAAGACTATGATATGAAAAGTTTGGGGTTTTTTTCCATACAGAAGCGATAATTGACAATTATTTATCAGTCTGCTTGCATAAGTGACCTAGAAAGCAAGAAAAAGCGATCCTCTATAAATCCCATTACCAGTGAGAATTGTGAAAGTTTAAAAAGTACTGAAGTTTTAATCAAAAGACCAGTCATTAATAACAATTAAAAAAACAACAAAAAACACCAACTAGCATAGAGATGCATGAGTAGTCCTCACTCTTTTCCTTTTCATTCAATTTCAGTATAGGGTATGTTTTAGGTGCTGAAAGCTGTCAGGCGAAGTGTGTGTGTTTTGTGCTGACAAACTGAGTTTCACGCATGTTTCAGACCCATGCAGTTGTGAGTTTAAATGTGATGGCCTGTTTCAGCTATATCCTTGGAAATCTCCTACTTCAAGTCGTCGATGGACCGACGTCTGCTGGATTCCCTGTGGAACAAGTACTGGGTCAACACTCTCAGCTCCTCCAGCCTCCTGACTGTGAGTGTGTTGTGTGGTGTGTGTGTGTTGTGGTGTGTGTTGTTGTGTGTGTGTGGTGTGTGTGTGATAGTTGGGTATTCGTCTGTGTGCTGTGTGTGTGTTGTGTTGTTGTGTGTGTGTGTTGTGTGGTGTTGTGTTGTGTGTTGTGTGTGTGTGTGTGTGTTGTGTGTGTGTGTGTGTGTGTGTGTGTGTGTGTGTGTGTTGGTGTTGTGTGTGTGTGTGGTGTGTGTGTGTGTGTGTGTGTGTGTGTGTGTGTGTGTGTGTTGTGTTGTGTGTTGTGTGTGTTGTGTGTTTGGTGTGTGTGTGTGTGTGTGTGGTGTTGTGTGTGTGTGTGTGTGTGTGTGTGTGGTTGTGTGTGTGTGTTGTGTGTGTGTGTGTGTGTGTTTGTGTGTGTGTGTGTGTGTTTGGTGTGTGTGTGTATGTGTTTGTGTGTGTGTGTGTGTGTGTGTGTGAGTGAGTGAGTGCCTTTTCACTTTTGTGGTAGAAACAGCATTGTCAGTGTGATCACCAGAAAAATAGTCATCTTTGTGTGACTCTGGAAGTCAGAAAGGAAGAGTTTATCATTGCCATCTTTGTGTGAGACTGGAAGTCAGAAAGGAAGAGTTTATCATTGTCATCTTTGTGTGAGACTGGAAGTCAGAAAGGAAGAGTTTATCATTGTCATCTTTGTGTGAGACTGGAAGTCAGAAAGGAAGAGTTTATCATTGTCATCTTTGTGTGACTCTGGAAGTCAGAAAGGAAGAGTTTATCATTGTCATCTTTGTGTGAGACTGGAAGTCAGGAAGGAAGAGTTTATCATTGTCATCTTTGTGTGAGACTGGAAGTCAGGAAGGAAGTTTATCATTGTCATCTTTGTGTGACTCTCGAAGTCAGAAAGGAAGAGTTTATCATTGTCATCTTTGTGTGACTCTGGAAGTCAGGAAGGAAGTTTATCATTGTCATCTTTGTGTGACTCTGGAAGTCAGAAAGGAAGAGTTTATCATTGCCATCTTTGTGTGACTCTGGAAGTCAGAAAGGAAGAGTTTATCATTGTCATCTTTGTGTGAGACTGGAAGTCAGGAAGGAAGTTTATCATTGTCATCTTTGTGTGACTCTGGAAGTCAGAAAGGAAGAGTTTATCATTGCCATCTTTGTGTGACTCTGGAAGTCAGAAAGGAAGAGTTTATCATTGCCATCTTTGTGTGACTCTGGAAGTCAGAAAGGAAGAGTTTATCATTGTCATCTTTGTGTGAGACTGGAAGTCAGGAAGGAAGTTTATCATTGTCATCTTTGTGTGAGACTGGAAGTCAGGAAGGGGTAGTTTACAGTGTGAAGTATCTATCCTTAAATCTGTGTTTTCATATCTCTGTGAGTTTGGTTTGATAAGTCATTTTGACCCATGAATATAGGCAAACATGTAGCTGAAAAAAAAACTGTGTAGAGTGTCAATTGAAGGGCGTAGCACACTGATTGAGTTCATGTTGGACTCTATTTCTAGGAACCCTGGAATCATTTGTTTGAGGTTCAGTTACAGCCAGTGAATTAAGGGTAAGGATTTTTTTGTTTGTTTCATAAGTCAAGTGTCTTAACCCTACCCCATGTGTGGGTAACCAAAAAATTGGGTCTACCTATAAAATAAGTTCCTTCTGTAATTCATGTAGTAGTTTTGAGGCTAAAGGAATCCATACCTGCCACAGACCTTAGCTGCGCCAGTGCACAGAGATATGCAGTGGTCAGGTATCAGGGTTTTTTGTGGGTTTTTTTTTGGTCAGGTATCAGTTAATTAATGCAGCTTTCATGGCGGATTGGATATTTTGTGTATATAGAATATTCTACATGCAGGAACACCTTGATGGAAAAGAAAGATCAGGGAAATGTTCATTGGTTGTTGGATTATCACTGATCTTTCTCTCCCTGTGCTGTTCTTGAGAACTGCATGTCAGAAAAATTCGCATCATGAAACTTGAGTAGCCTGCATAAAATGATTGGGAAGTGTGAAGTGGGTGTTGTGTTGTGGGGGAAGTGGGTGTTGTGTTGTGGGTGAAGGGGGAAGTGGGTGTTGTGTTGTGGGGGAAGTGTGAAGTGGGTGTTGTGTTGTGGGTGAAGGGGGAAGTGGGTGTTGTGTTGTGGGTGAAGGGGGAAGTGTGAAGTGGGTGTTGTGTTGTGGGTGAAGGGGGTGTTGTGGGTGAAGGGGGAAGTGGGTGTTGTGTTGTGGGGGAAGTGTGAAGTGGGTGTTGTGTTGTGGGGGAAGGGGAAGTAGGTGTTGTGTTGTGGGTGAAGGGGGAAGTGGGTGTTGTGTTGTGGGGGAAGTGTGAAGTGGGTGTTGTGTTGTGGGGGAAGTGGGTGTTGTGTTGTGGGTGAAGTGTGAAGTGGGTGTTGTGTTGTGGGGAAGTAGGTGTTGTGTTGTGGGTGAAGGGGGAAGTGGGTGTTGTGTGTGAAGTGGGTGTTGTGTTGTGGGGGAAGGGGAAGTGGGTGTTGTGTTGTGGGTGAAGGGGGAAGTGGGTGTTGTGTTGTGGGGGGAGTGTGAAGTGGGTGTTGTGTTGTGGGTGAAGGGGGAAGTGGGTGTTGTGTTGTGGGTGAAGTGTGAAGTGGGTGTTGTGTTGTGGGGGAAGGGGGAAGTAGGTGTTGTGTTGTGGGTGAAGGGGGAAGTGTGAAGTGGGTGTTGTGTTGTGGGGGAAGGGGGAAGTGGGTGTTGTGTTGTGTATTTTGTGGGTTTTTTTTAATAACTTTTGGTTGTTTTTGCTGTTATTGTTGTTGCTTGTATTATCTATAGGCATATTTTATTTCAAAGCTGTTGAAATCATGTTAGGTAATTAATTTTGGTGAAATGTTTGTTGTTGTTGTTTTATTTATTTGTTTGTTTTTCCCCCTTTTCTTTCTTTTGTTGGTTTTATTGTTTGCTAGGGATTTTCTGCTTTGTTTTTTTGTGGGTTTTTTTGTTTTGTTTTGTTTTGATTGTTGTTGTTTTGATTTTTTTCTTTCCTTTAGATAGATGGCTTGATGGAAAAAAGCAAATCGATGCTTATTCAATGTACCATCTGGAAATAAAAATTTGATTGATTGATTGATTGGGTGCACAGAATGCGGACTACACCACGGGCCAGATCAACGACCTTGCTCAGAAGCTGGAGCAGTCGGAGTCTCAGCTGGGGCGCGGGGGCTTCATGCTGGGCATGGACACCCAGGACAAGAAGACAGAGGACAAGCTGTCCAAAGCCACCAAGGACGGGTGAGTCACCTCTCCTGTCTCTGCAGTCATTAGTAGAAGACAGAGGACAAGCTGTCCAAAGCCACCAAGGACGGGTGAGTCACCCTCTCCTGTCTCTGCAGTCATTAGTAGAAGACAGAGGACAAGCTGTCCAAAGCCACCAAGGACGGGTGAGTCACCCTCTCCTGTCTCTGCAGTCATTAGTAGAAGACAGAGGACAAGCTGTCCAAAGCCACCAAGGACGGGTGAGTCACCCTCTCCTGTCTCTGCAGTCATTAGTAGAAGACAGAGGACAAGCTGTCCAAAGCCATTAAGGACGGGTGAGTCACCCTCTCCTGTCTCTGCAGTCATTAGTAGAAGACAGAGGACAAGCTGTCCAAAGCCACAGGTGAGTCAGTCACCGGCCTTTTTCCTCTCCTCCTGTCTTTGCAGTAAGGTGGAATTCACATCTATGCCTGCATGTTTAGAAAGGAGCATTTAAAAAAAAAATTTTTATACCACTTTATGTCAGCAGATTTCTCTGTGTGAAATTCGCGCTGCTCTCCCCGTGGAGAGCATGTCACCACAAGTGCAGTGCCTACCCATTATTTTTTATATTTTTTTTTTAATACATCCCCAAGCCGCCCTGGGGACTCCAACACCATGATGTTTCCTCAGGGATGGTGTCTAAACACAACACCTGTGTGCATGGTGGTTTTTTTATATTTTTATAGAATTTTGTCATCCGCTCCTACTGGCACACAATGGCCTGTTCTTCTGAAAGGCGGAACGGGGTTTTAACGTGTGTGCAAGATGTTCTGGGTGTGTTCGCACATGGGGCCTCGGTTTTATAGTCTCATCCGAATGAACTTGAAAGATGAGCATGAAAGATAGTATAGCATTGGAAATGGTACTTTCATTACCGTTGATGATTTTTTCCCCTTCCGTTTAAAATTCATCTAATTCAGTGCACGCACAGTTTTACAGTGTGTTCAGATTCAGTGTGTGCGCTTGCGTGTGTGAGTACTTTCGAATTTGCTAGGACCATTGATTGCTATTGATTGCTTGTGTGAGTATAGGTCGAATGCAAGCGCTTACTGGAATACAGGTGCCTGGCATTCTGGTAGTGAACAGGCTGCAGCTGGAATACAGGTGCCTGGCATTCTGGTAGTGAACAGGCTGCAGCTGGAATACAGGTGCCTGGCATTCTGGTAGTGAACAGGCTGCAGCTGGAATACAGGTGCCTGGCATTCTGGTAGTGAACAGGCTGCAGCTGGAATACAGGTGCCAGGCATTTTGGTAGTGAACAGGCTGCAGCTGGAATACAGAGTCAGAAAATAGAGGGGTTGTTGTTTTTATTTTTTTGCATTGGTGAGATTGTGAATGTGTGTGTTGACTTGAAGTGTATCTCAATTGTGGTGTGTGTGTGTGACAGGTGCAAGACCACGATTGAAGCCATCCATGGACTGATGTCCCAGGTGATCAAAGATCGTCTGTTCAATCAAGTGCACTGTTCCAAGGCCGGGACTTCTTCCTGAATACTCCTCAGTCTTCTGTCTATCAGTAGACTGTGTTCGGAATTATCATTGTGAGGAACAGGGAACTAGATATTGTGTGCAGAAAGAAAGAGTGAGAAGTGACTGATGGGTTCTTTTCCTTGTTTTTTTTTTGTTTTTTTTAGCAAGAAATTGATGCATCAAAAGGCAAAACATACTTCCCTCATCCCTCCCCTTTAAAACTTCATTCAGTTCAGAACTCTGTTAGAGATTTCTTGTAGAAAAATAGCATCAGTAAAATTGTTTACAATCTCATAGAATAGACAATACTAACTTTTCCAATCAAAGTTAGAGAACATGTATCATAGGAAGTATCATTTTTACAGAAAATCCCTGTCAGGTATGGAAGGATTTAATGAACCAGAAGTTGTCATTCTTGTGGAGTCCAGAAGAAAAGCTGATGACAAGTATGATATTCTAAAATTGGGTGGAAGGGGGAGTGGGCAGTGAAGCCTGAAGTCCTGATAGGAGGAAGACTGCACAGAAAAGAAAGGGAAACCAACTGGCTGTTGAAATCACTGTCAGTCCTGTGTGCCAGAGAAAAGTACAGAAGCTGAAATGTTGTTGTTTTTTTCCTTGTGGCAGAATCTTCAAGTGTTAGGAGTGAATGGTAATTGACTGGCTGCATGTACAATGAGGAGAGAGAGAGAGCAGATCTTATTGAGCTCAGAGCACTGTGTACACGTGTGGAGGTTTTTCATGTCAGTTGTTTATTTGCTTGTTCATGGAATTTTGTCTTTTGCTTTCTTAAGGTAAGACACGGTAGTGCACCAAGTCAAATTTTCTTTTCAAAATCATTCCAATTTTTTTACTGTTACTTTAAAGGAAATGATCCATAGATTACGAAAAAGGCTTTTCTAGGTCAGTTTTACCCACCGTTGCCATGGAAACCATCCAATATGGCCACCAAACAAAAAAATGTTATTGAGTTTGTGAAAAAGGTATTAAACGTAGACTTCTGTTGTTTGTTTTGTTATGTAGATAATTATATTATCTTTGTTTGCAGAAGAGCTTTTTACAATACAGGCCCAATTATTTTTTTAATGAATAAAATCCTAAAATTCAATTTTTTTAAACATTATAATTTAGAAATATCAGCATGTATGCAACAAAATCAAAGAAAAACAAAAACCTTTTTTTACAAATAAAGATAAATGCATTTCAAAGCAGCACACCAAAGGGGACAGTCTACTACTCCACATAAATGAGCAAACCTCACATAAATTTGGGTATGTGCTGTGAAATGTGGAATTTGAGAAAATGAAGAAAGAAAGAGGAGAACATTTCATGACTGAACACAACCATTTTGAGTTTGATTTCAAATGTAACATTTTTATTTTGACTGTCCTGGATAGTGGGGATGACATCTCTTTCTTCTCATACACCCTCCCGTCACTCCTAAGCGAAAGCAGTGAAGCAAAACCAGCGTTCTGTCTCTCTTTGATCTGCGCACTCAGGCTGTCTCTCCACACTCGGGCAACACAGATCACACAGAAGCCGATTCAGTTGAAACATGTGGACTAAAACCGGCCCACTGTAGTTCTTCTCCCTCTCCAACTCGTTCTCCTGCTTTCATTGTCTGTATTTTTCTCCTCGATGCACTTTGAGTAGAACTAGGATCCACATTTGTTGTTGACGAGTGAGGCAAAGCAGACGATGCAACTGTCGTCTGCTGTTTTGCTGCATGCATCTTCTCAAGTTTATCACTTAGTCTCTTTGTGTGTGTGGCAGATTTTGGTCCAGGCATAGTTTTCAGTGGTTGCACCAAATCACAAACTCAAAACTGTTGAAAAACCAGTAAAACTATTGAAAAAGCAGTGAAAATTGCAGCTAACACATGTCGAATCGAAAGCAATAACAATGGAAGCATGCTTGATCACGCACTGACTCCGTGACCGCTGAGCTTTCTGATTGGTTGGAACTCACAGCTGATTGGTCGGAATATTGGTAGCTCATTATAACCACACTTTGGGCCTTTCCGTGCCTTTCAGTTGTATCAGGAAAAACCGCAAAACCTAAATCAGGTGATTCCCGTTTACAATGACGTATACTTCGCTGGAAAGTGAAGATCGCGACCTTTCTTCTGATATCTTCTTCTTCTCTCATTCACTTTACACTGTCAGATGTGTCTGGGAAAAATAATGGCATGTCCTTTCCAGCTATCGTGGGCCGTACAGCTTGGTCTGTAGGGTTATCTCCATCGGCCACACTTTCTTCCTCAGGTTGCTGATTAGCGTACACCTTTGAAGGATGTGCTCGCCTGTCTGGTTTTCTTACCACAGGTACACAGGGAGAAGGAGCAAGTTTCAGTTTTGTGGACAGTCTTCTGATATGAAACAAGGCGCGTTTTCATTATGCGGTAGGCTTGTTGTCAAGGCACAAACATTTCTGAAAAACGTCAACATAGCTCAAAATATGCGCTTGTCCCTGTTTACATACCACTTTTAATTGCATTTTTTTCCGTTTTCAGATCATTTTTTAGGATATTGAATAAGATTATGTGGTAAAGCAGTGTTTAAAGGTGCAGAATCAGTCAAAATCGAAAATTTGAACGTTTTTAATGAAAATACCACTGCCGTGTCTTACCTTAAAGTAAAACTTTGCAAATAAATTGTCTAATGTCACATGAGCGTACGCTTTGTGTTTGTTGTGTTGGGTAAAAGGTGTGATAAGAATTTTCCAGACATCACTGATTGAATCTGTCTGTCTTCCTCAGCAGTACATAAGATATAGTATTGGCTTTGATATACCACTATGTGGCTTGTAGATCTTACTTTTTTTTTTATCCTTCACTTGAAAATTAAAAAGCAACATACTTCATCAATAGAAACATCTTCAAAAGACATTGTTAAGATGAAAGTGGTCCTAGAAACTCTTTGGGATGTATCAGATTCATTGATGCATGGGTTTTTTCACTCCTTGGCTAGAGCTTGGAGGTTGACTGATGGTGATATTTTTGTGTCTGCGACCATTTTCCCCCTCACATTGGCCTCATTCCAACTTCAGGGATAGTGTCTTGAACATGACACCTGTGTGCATGCATTTGTAAACATTTTGTCATCCATGCCTGCTGGCACAAAATGGCCTACTCTTTTAAAGGTGGAATGGGTTTTTAAAGTGTGCAAGATGGTCTGTGTGTGAATATGCATGCATTCACACATGGGGCCTAAGTTTACAGCCTGATCCAAAGGACTGTGACATTCAGTTCAATTTTCTCGTCAAACCGGGAAGAAAGAGCAATGCATTAAACCCATATTGCATAACCTCACGGTTTGCTTGTTAGGCAGGTGAACGTCTTAACCATTCTGCCACCTTTCTCCTTTATGCATTTGAAGGCTGTGAAGTGCAGTTCACAAACTGCATGCCAAAAGTATGTTCCCAAAATTTCCTGTTCACTAAACGTTGCACGAAAGAAAATTCTAAATAATTGGCAGTTCAAAATTTCAGCAGATTCTACACACCCAAGTTTGTGCCAAGCTCTAAGCTAGTTTTGCGAGATGACTTTCCAAGGAAAACTAATGGCGGCCATTTAGACCCTGTAGACATACATACATACAACTGGGCAAGACACGAAGTGTGGCTTGTTGATACTCCACTCCTAATAAACTCTGTAGCTGCTCTGAATGCCAAGAAGAAAAGAAAGACCCTCTACCCTGCTCTTTTTTCACGACTAGAAGTAGCAAACCTGCTATGTTGTAGTTCCTTTTTTAAAAATTCTTTTATATCGAGGTGGCGGGATAGCTAAGTGGTCAGAGCACTCGCTTTTCCCAAGTCATGTCAATTAAGCAGCGTCGAGCATGGTTACCAGTTGGGTGGGTGACCGTTTGCTCACCTTGGCTTCAGTACAGTCCCCCCAGTTCACCCAGCTGTAAATGGGTACCTGCCCTCTTTAGGGTCAGGGAAGGTAAAGCAGCTAGGGAGAGATGGGCTCTGCCTCAATATGCTGGCCCCTAGAGAAGCTGAGGTCTCTGATGCCTCGCTCCCCTACGACCGCCTAGGTTATGGGACACCTTTACCTTTTATATCGAATATAATGGAATAAGCACTTGTGTGCTTTTTTATGTCCAGTCCCAGTGTGTATGCAGTTTTGTAAATCTTATCTGTTCCCACCAGCACCCAATGGCCTACTCTCACAAAAAGGAGAACAGGATTTAACGTGTGCGCAAGATTTTCTGCGTGCGTTTGCACACGGGGCCTCAGTTTATAGTCTTATCCAAAATTTAATGTGTGCGCAAGATGTTCTGCGTGCGCTTGCACATGGGGCCTCGGTTTATAGTCTCATCCAAAAAACTTTGGGGGAGAGTGGAGTCAGCACTGATGTTAACTCCAGGAGAAAAATCCCCTCGAACAGGATTCAAACCCAAGTCAAATAAATTTGTGAGCGCAATGTTCTGACCACTAGGCTATTCCATCCCCCAAACCCTAGTGGTTTTCTAAAAACTCCACAGCAAAACTTGCATTTAAACATTTTTTGTAGTTCCACGGCAAGAGCTCCAAGGTTCACCAATGGCAAGATTTTGTGTATGTGACCATTTTTACCCACCATCTAAAGAGGCCAGACACTAACTTGGGAAACAGATAAACTTGCTTTTGATGTTGTAAAGTCAAGTTTCCACCATGGACCCATCACTGACACTATCAAAAGTATTGAAAAGCAAAGAAGAGGTGTAACACAGACTCTTAATGTTAAAAACTTGTTTATTGGAAAAGCACTGACATTTACCTCGAAATAAAAGACAAGATAAAAACATTGCACAAAAACATAACAAAAAAACAAAATAAGCTTTAAGTGATAGATATTTCATAACTGTGGAAAAACAGTGATTTGTAAAAGAACACTGAAAATGTTATATCTGGACTGACATCTTGTCAAGAAAAAAAAAGAAAGATAAAAGAACAAAGATAACAACATAAAAAAGGTAAAAAAAAAATTCAAGTGCAAAATTAAATCCCTCACATCATCAAACTAAAAGACTGATTCCTAAAGTAATTTGCCAGAAAATGTGATAAAGACTAAGAGAGGAAGCGGAGAAAACCTTGACTAAAAAAGTGGAGGAAATCTTCACCCAAAAAGGGAAAAGAAACAGCGGGAATGCCCCTGGTTCCAGCTTCCATCACTTCTGTTATCACACGAAAACCAAGAAATGAATTGAACTACTAACACTGAAACACTTAAGAAACATCGCAAAAATTATAGACTTGCAACAATATTAGAAGAAAGAAAAAACCCCACAAGCACCAAAGATAATGGCAATGATCCTCAACAGAACCAATCACAAAAGGGAAAAAATTCTCAGTTTATATACCATTGTGTACACAATACATTGTGATAGATAAAACCTGGTTAAAAATAGCTAGATTACAAGGAAACCAGAACCATCAGGTCCGACAATAAGAAACTGATATTTATAGCTTGTAGAGATTAAAACAGAAAACTACGACCCTGTTTCGCCATTAAAATTGGTGTAGAACTACAGCAAACAGGTGGACATAAGTCTGTTCTATAACACTAACGTAAGGTTAATTCAACAGATCACACAGTGTATAAAATGTATCATCATAAAATCATTAAAATGACCATAAACACTATACAAAAACATATAAAACAGTTTATTACAGTAGAATTAATAAAAATGATTCAATCAATGTGCGTGTAATAATTATACATGTGCTTCTCTTCTCCCCCCAAAAAAGATGTCAAGTTTTTAAAATGGAGACTAATTTCATGACAATAGTTGTACTAAAATGGAGAAAAAAATGAATAGGAGAAAAGTTTAATGAAAATAACTACTAAAATGGAAAAAAACAACAACAAAAAACCCCCAACTGTGCGAAGGGGGAGAACAATTTAATAATAGTTGTACTAAAATAGATAAATCTTTGATGGGAATAGTTGTACAGAAATGAAGATGGGAATAATTGTACTGAAATGAAGATTTGGATCCAGAGAGTAGCAGTACATGATGTACTGTCAGTATCACAAAGAGCTGCAAGTTTTCAGATTTGGGTCGGTGTGTTTACAAACACAAAAACATGCACCACTGCATTGCAGCCCTCACTGAAGGATTGTCCTGCTGCTGTTACGCTGATTTCTCAGTCGACAGTATTTGCAGAGGAAAGACAGGCGGTGTTGTCCCAAGATATGTTTTTCTCCAGCTTCGTTTGGGCATCAGATTCACAAGTTTATTCACTGTTCGTATGTTACAGGTATTAAAAAGTTAAAGTCTGTCCCGAGCCATAAGGCTCATCAGGCCGGTGCTATCCGTTTCTGTGGCGTTAAGCGACTGAGAGTCATAGACTCCCCCTGGATAGGACGCCAGTCTATCGCAGGTTACCCCAACACAGGTTGGTACCCTTTTACACTGGGTGGGTGAGAAAATAGCCGTAAGTGCCTTTTCCAAGGGCACAACGCCATAGCGGAATAGCTGGGATCGAACCCGCAACCTTTATATTACGATACAACGCCCTAACCACTAGCCACAGCGGCGGCTGTTACAGGTATTACTCACAGTTAAAATATGAACATAGATGTATAGTATTCAAGCAACTTTGCTCTTAACACAAAAGAGGAAAATATTTTAAAAGTGACACTCAAAGGAACTCTTCTTCTTCAAGGGAAAATGATCCTGGAATCAAAAACTTCCCTGACATAAATAATTGCTGGTATTCACTCAATAGAGCGCACAAAAGTGGAGTGTAAAAAATGTATTTCTTCTCTGCTGAAAAAAAGAAGCATTCCTTCATTCTTTATTTTAAAAATTCTGATGACATTGATGCGCAACAATATTAGGGCAAAGTATTTGGTCTGCTAGCCCTGATCTATCACAACAGCAGAACGATAAGAATTGCGAAGCATTTGCTTCAGGGATGACAAATCTCTATAGGTGGTGGTAGGAAAAGGAAAGCAAAGCTAGCAAACACAGCCTCCTTTCCCCTCCCACCTCCTGATCCTACATGCAGCACCGTAACATTGATCAATAATAACTACACACCATCTGATAAACACTGAAAACAACTGCTGAGACATGCTATAATAAATTTCCTCACACATTACTTAACATGACACAAAAGCATCTACTACATGAAAAACCATCAACACAAGAGCAATAACTACCAGCTGAAAAGCACACATCGCTGGCTTTAAAGTCGGCAAAAATTAGTCATATCTGTGGTCATGAGCAATTTTAGAAGCCATTTCTGTTGATAATTTCTAGAAGCCATTTCTGTTGATAATTTCTAGAAGCCATTTCTGTTGATAATTTCTAGAAGCCATTTCTGTTGATAATTTCTAGAAGCCATTTCTGTTGATAATTTCTAGAAGCCATTTCTGTTGATAATTTCTAGAAGCCATTTCTGTTGATAATTTCTAGAAGCCATTTCTGTTGATAATTTCTAGAAGCCATTTCTGTTGATAATTTCTAGAAGCCATTTCTGTTGATAATTTCTAGAAGCCATTTCTGTTGATAATTTCTAGAAGCCATTTCTGTTGATAATTTCTAGAAGCCATTTCTGTTGAAAAAAAAAGTCCACGAACACACAGACTGACAAGCCAACAATGAAGGAAGGCACATTCATCTGTGCCAGGCAAGCCTGGGCCTGACCCCCCCCCCCCCAGCCATGGGCAGAGAGAGGTCAGGACTACACAGCAGAGAGATGGGGTCTGGGCATCACCAGCTATGGAATGGCAGATGGAAAGAGTCAGGCAGATGGAAAGAGTCAGGCAGATGGAAAGAGTCAGGCACAGTACACAGGGAAATCCTTCAGGGCCTTTGGTCTACAGCTCAACCGGTCATGTCTGGAAATACAACTGTCACAAATCCTTCAAAGCTGTCCAAAACCAAAAACACCAACCCAAAACCTTCTCCGTAACAAAAACAAAACAAGTTACAAATAAAATCAATCTTCCTGAAGCGCGGTAAGCTAAGAGAACTGTTCACCATTTCTTTACTGTTCTCCAAATGACCAAAGCAAGCTTATTTACACACTCGTAAAAAAAATAAAAAATAAAAATAATAATAATAAAAATTACACACTTGTGTACTGAATGTTGAACACACAAGAAACAAAAAAAAAAGCACAGAACAGGTACACAGAGCTTAGAAGTGCTAAGCTGTTTTGCATTTTTGAGCCTTTGTACAAAAATGACAGACTTGTTAACAGCATTATACAGCAAAAGGAAGACAATGTCTGGTTTTCAACACAATAGACAGATCAATAAATCCAAAAATTAAAAAGACGGGGGTGATTGTTTAAAAAAAACAACACCAAAAAAACGTATATGGAGCAATCAGCAATTCTCAACACGAAAAGTGGTAACAACAATATAAGGAAATAGTAAGAACATTGCTGAGCAGAAATGAAAATGAAAGCAACAGAAGCACAAAAAGTGTATTGAATTAATGGTTGTCTAGATGGAAAGTATTCAAAAACACCTACATGTCTAGATAGTATTCAAAAAGAATACTGATGTCTAGACAGTATTTAAAACAGTGACACAAGCAATCTTTTTTGCCTGTGTGTACAGACGTACTTGCAGTGACTACTTCCAAGTGTGTCAGTGAGGCAGAGCCACATTCTGAATGCCCTCCAGGATGTGAAGCAGAGTGTGTCAGTGAGGCAGAGCCACATTCTGAATGCCCTCCAAGATGTGAAGCAGAGTGTGTCAGTGAGGCAGAGCCACATTCTGAATGCCCTCCAGGATGTGAAGCAGAGTGTGTCAGTGAGGCAGAGCCACATTCTGAATGCCCTCCAAGATGTGAAGCAGAGTGTGTCAGTGAGGCAGAGCCACATTCTGAATGCCCTCCAGGATGTGATGCAGAGTGTGTCTCTGCAGCTGATCAGCCAGTCAATGAAATGAAGAACTACATGATTTTTTTTAAATGCAAAGAAAGCAGTGACAGCTATTAAAGTAAATGAATCAAATCACTAAAGCCAATGACGAAAAGGGGGGGGGGGGGGGCAATAAAAATTAAACATATGACAAAAATTACTCCATGAGAAAGGAAGTGATAACAGTGTAGAAAACCAACAACTGAAAGAAGCAGAACTGAGAAGGCAAGCAAGCTACGAAGATAACACAACTGCTAATCAATGCGCTAACCTGACAAACACAAATTGAGTCTTTTTTGTTTTTTTTTTGGCAAGGAATTTTTTCTTTCATCTGACCAGATTTGAAAACTGATCTCATGTCGGTTTTCAGACAAAATGCTGATACGCGTTAAAAATACATAATTACATGCTTCGGTAAATACAAAATAACCTATAAATAATAAGACAATTTCTCTAACAAAATTCTGAAAAATGCAATCTCAAACTACAAAATTTTACTACTTAGACATAATGAGTGAAATAGATGTGAGTACTTAAAATCAAAAAAAGCAACAACAAAAATCATCTGATGTTATGAATCAGTCAAATATTTTTCTCAAACAATAAGTGATAGTATGCACATATAAAATCCTTCTTTGCAGGTAAGACATGAAAAAAACACAAGAAAAATGACACAAAACACACAAAAAAAATTAAAAAATATAAAAGGCAATAAATGCAGACTCCAGAGCATGCTAGACACAGAGGTCAGCTCAGAGGTGTGGCAGGTGAGTAGTCATTAACTACATGGGCAACAGTCATAAACTTAGTCCTGTCTAAAAGCACTTTATAGTGGACAGACGTTACAAACTAGGGCACACATTTATAATTAACACAGTCTTATGTTTTTTTCTTTACATCACTGCAAACTGCTCATGCAGTACTGTCCAACTTAAAAAAACAAATGATTTCTTAACTTGTAAGTTTAAGTGAGTTTATAGATTTCTTACATGTAGTTTAAGTGAGTTTATACAATCATTTTCAGTAAAGTTCAATGGTCACTTTCACTCATTACAAACTATCTGAAATCAGCAACAAAAAAAGATTTTCTGATGGAGTCCATAGCCAACAGTGACCTATATGGCTGGAGACTTGTAACTTTTGTATTACCCCCCTCCCCAATACATGCACACAACACACACACACACACACACACACAAGCACAACACACACAACACACACACACCACACCACACACACACACACACACTTTTTTTTTTTTAACACACCAAACAAACCATACTATCATGAAATGACTGTGATCGTTGGTACAACTTTCAGTTAAAATTACAAATGTCAGTCAAGAGGCAAGATTGGATATTGAACACAAAGAACTTGGATTATAAATCTCACAAACATGCTTTGTGCTTTGTGCTCACAAATAAATCTGGGGCAAAAGATAAAAGAAACCAAGGATGGAATGTGATCGTGATGTAAAAATTCAATACTTGAAAATTAACAGATTCAAACTACACTGAAAAACAACAATGTAAAACCCTCAATGAATATCTATCTTCATACACACACATAAGTATTTTATACATACATACATACATACATACATCTCATACATACATCTCTACATACATCTCTCTCTCTCTCTCTTATATGATTAGTAGATAATAGATAGTAGAAGATAGATAGATAGATAGATAGAAAGATAGTAGAGATGATAGAAGTAGATAGATGATAGATAGATAGATAGAAGATAGATAGATGATAGTAGATGATAGATAGATATATTGTGAAAAAAGATGAGGAGGAAAACAAGTGCAGGTAACATAAATATATAACAATATATAACAACATATAACTTTTACCTTACAAACAAGATACTCTACTCTGGTCAACCAGCATACAACCTTGCAGGCAACATGGATGGTACACTGATACATACGTCTCTGACAGATTCTGCTATCATACTGCTGGTTAAATGGACGCTCCTTTTCACATCCTCATCAGAACTGACAATAACACATATATACTTCTTATTTAGTATGCATACCTTTGAAAAAAAGACACGATTGTTAACGCATCGATGTGTTCAGTCACCAGAGGTTTTGCAGGAACTAAACCTGTCTCTTTTCTTCCCATCATCCTCACACAGGAACCAGCCTCCATCTCATACTCGTATTTTTCAAAGATGAAAGCAGGTTTTTTGATGAATTTTTTGGCTGTGAATGTATTTCAAACCACAGCAATTAGCATTAGTCAAGTCATACTTAACACTGGTAACAGGGTAAAAATCAGCCAGCATATACTGTCTGTAACAAAGTCTAGTCTTGTGTGCATAGTAAACAGCCTGCATGTTAGTCAACTGGAATTTGTTTTGTCGTTGTTTTTTTCCAGACATGCATATCACTACTTAGATACTCTGCAGAAACAGAAATAAATTACACACCTCGATGATTGTAACACACACATATATATATATATAATATATATATATATATATATATATATATATATTATATATATATATATATATATTATATATATATATTTTATACTAATCAGAACATTATGCTTCAACTGAAACTTGCAGTCCTTAAATGATCTGTTCAGTCTCATCATTTTTCTCTTCTGGTTTTTCAAGTAATACTTTTGATACATGTAGAATATGACAGGGGAAAATACTATATGCAGCAAGTATATAATAACAATGATACTACTACTACTACTACTACTACTACTACTACTACTACTACTACTACTACTACCACTACTACTACTACTACTATTATCCTTAAAAATTCTATCAAAGTAACACGCCCATTACTGACACAAGGCAGATCATATATTTCCTTCAGGCATACAAAAAAAATGGCAAAAGAAATGTTGTGATAGTGTATCTGTTGTAGAGAGAGACTGTCTTGTCCTAAGGCAATACAGTATAGACTAAGATCTTCCTGGTAAAAAAATAACAGATACCAGATATGAGTATAAAAATGCTTTAGTTGCAGATTTTTCATATCAAACATAAAAATGCCTTCCTTATAAACTGTTCACAGAGTCACTGGTACAGCTGTTAAACTCCTAAATGATAGAGAATGAAAACCTACAGCTCAGACATACGCATCACACACTGAAGATAATTTTCAACAAGAACATGAACATAAAACTGGTTTGGAATGGAGAGTTTTCAGACAAATTAATTCAACAATCACAGAGGTTCCCATTTTCACAATCAGGTCGCAATGCACCAAAAACAAAAAACAAACTACAAAACAATGACGAAAAACGCTTCACTTACACACAGCCATCACAAAGTTCAGGATGAGATAAACTGAATCCATCAGCAGTCTCTCTGTTACAATCATGTCCACCAGAGGGTTCTCTCCCCAAAAGTCTTGGCAGAAATAACCTCAGCTGACAATTAGTATAACTGACCGCAAGGAATAACTTTATGGAGTGGAAAAAAACATTTCATTGATTTTTTAACAAAAGCATTGGGGCTTTTTTAACCCTTAGGTCACAGATCACTGACAGAAATGTGACACCTGGGTACAAAAAAGGGTAACCAGTGGAGAAATGATGTCCGAGCCTTATGTGCCTTCTGGCACGGAGAGAATTAAGGTTAAGGTACAAAAAAGGGTAACCAGTGGAGAAATGATGTCCAAGCCTTATGTGCCTTCTGGCACAGAGAGAATTAAGGTTAAGGTACAAAAAAGGGGTACAAACTAAAGGAGAAGAAGGGGGGGGGGGTAAGGGGTAGGGAATCTTTCTTCCTTACAAAAGAGTGAAATATGTTAAACTGTAAAAAAAGTGGTTCAAAGTCCTACTTTTTCCTGAGTACATATTCGTATAATCATGCAATAACAACAACACTGTCATATCCTGATAAACATTAGAACTTCATCATAGAGACTCAATGCCATGTTTCAACACTAAAGCAGTCAAGAAAACAAACAGAAACGAAGCCTGTATGACCAGAAGAAAGATGTCTAAAAGAGAGTGGGTGTTGATGCAGTTTCGGCTGGCAAAAAAACCATCACTTAAAACATAGTGATGTGAGCAAAGGATAATTTGCTGCGGGAGAAAACCCCCACAACAAAACAAACAAAAACCCTAAGTGAGTAAAAATGCATCCCTCCCAAAAAGGATGGACCAAGCTGCTTGTGTCAATGACGTAGTTACAGTAATCAATCACCCAGGCCTTGTGGCAGGGAAAGGTAACCTGGTGATTCTTAATCTCCAGACAGGTCAGCTTGAAAACAAGACAGAACAGTTTGACAGAGGATTCTGGTGAAAACAAAACTAAATCCTACTCATATCACATGATTTCTCGACGGTTTATGATGAAAACGACACTAAATCCTTTCCAAATGCTACGATTTCCATCTCTGAAACTGAGCACAAACCACCATCATGTTTACACCTTGGCAGACTTCTCTGACTCCTGTGTGTCATCATCAGCAGTGCTGGACCCTGCCCCCAGCAGAGGAGCCTCAATGCTGACCTCCGTCAGCTCTGTGGCCTGCGGGGCTGCTGCTTTCTTGGAGCCGCGTTTCCGGTACTTGAACTTTCGGCCTGTCTTTCCCAACGATGGTCTCTTGGGAGCTGCAGCCTCCCTGGCTCTTTTCCCTCCCCCTGATCCCCCAGCGGCCTGTTTTCCCCCGTCCTTGTCCTCCCCGCGTTTCTCCACCAGGCGGGTGACGTGGAAGTGTTTGGGCATGTGCAGGTGCAGCTTTCGTCGCTGAGGTCGCTCCTGCTCCGGGCTGGCGTCGTCATCCTCAGCGACCTCGTTCTCGCTGATGGGGGCTAGACGGGAGGGGGTGAAAAACTTGGGGGTGGAGGGAACGCTGTCGGGAAGAAGGGAGTAGGTGGAGGGGAACCAAAAGGCGGGGATTTGGGGATTGGGAAACAGGTTCCAGGGGGAGCGTATGGTGTGGTAGATGTTGTGCGCTTTGGCGTTGGGCGCTGGGGACGTTGCGCCTGTGGAGGGGTAGGCCAGGGTGTGGTACACACGATCCAGATCTGGCAGACGCTCCAGCTGGTGACGGGCAGCTTCTTGAAACAGGGGGGCCATCTCTGCCGACATGGGCTGTGGACAGTGAAAAGGTTTGTTGTTAATGATCGTCAATATACAGCCATTTCTGCCAACATGGGCTGTAGGACAGCAAAAAGGGCTGTTGTTAATGACCGTCACCAAAGAAAGCATGTGTCATTATCTTAAGCCTCTTCTCTTTACAGTCCTGAAATCCTGAGCAATTCATATGCTAGTTCATTTACTAAAAAAAAAGAAGTTTTTACTTCTCTTTCTTATACTATAGCGTAAGTTAGATAATGATAAAAGCATTGTAATGATTCCAAAGTGAAATGATTATAGCCTACAATTTAAGGGATCAAGACACCAAAAGGATAAAATTCTTGGAAATTCAATTACACACTAGTTTGTTCTTGCTGTTTTTTCAGCTATTTTAAATGCAAGCACCCAAGTCACAAACATTTTTTTAAAATTTCATCAACAGCAATGCAAAGGATTTTTTTTTTAAATCTCAGTCAAGGTTCACACTTTGACACAAGTAAATAAACTGTACTATGATTTTAACAAACATGTACATCCTAAAAAATTATGCCTAAAGACCCATACACGTGCCTGCACACACGTGCTTGCTCACACACTCACACAAAAATGTATGGCAATGGAAAGGGTGAGTGTGTGTGTGTGAATGGTGTAAATTACAAAGTCAAATCAAACTCACCTATTTTTCAACAACGTTATAATGATGTTCACACAAACACATAGAAACAACAATAAAACAACAAACTTTAATGAATACAAACTCCATCACAGCCCAACAAATTTAAAAGGAAAAAAAAATAACTGCAAGGCAAACAATCCTAAAACAAAAAGAAAAAGCACTGCCAATCAGCCCACCAACAGACTCTGCACACAAACTGACCATCCCCTCCCTGTAAGGATCCTCAGGCCTCAGTGATCAGTATAACAAGGTGACTACTGCACACACTCAACTGCCTTCTGTTCTATCCTTGTTTTGTTTTTGTGGTTTTTGTTTTTCTTCTATCCTTGTTGAAAGACAGTTGCCCACAGGATTATTACTGTAAATTATTGTTATATTATGCTTGTCACATAAATTATTTTTATTTTTCAAAGCTATTGCTAATTCAAAATGTGGTTTAAAGAAAACAACTAAATGAACAGAAGTTGAAGGCATTGTGACCATATCAAAATTTAGATGCTGTCTTACACTATCTACACTCCTTCAATACACTCTACAGATTTGCACACTTCTACACTTTTCGAAGCACTCACCAGATTAAATGATAATAACAACAATGATAATGTATGGAATTTATATAGGGCTGCATCTTGTAAAACAACAAAATCAAAGCACTTACATTCCAATCATTTACATGCATCCAACCGTCCATGAATAAGATTAACAGATCTTAAATTTACACACACACACACACACACACACACACACACACACACACACACACACACACACACACACACACACACACCACACACACACACACACACACACACACACACACACACACACACACACACACACACATTAGCCTGGATGAGGAAGATGGGGAGGACTGTTGAAGAATATCATGTGGACAGATTATGAATATTCACGAGTTTAAAAAATCAGCACACACTGCAACACTTGCTTTCAAGGGGACACAATTACCTCTCCTGTGACAACTGTCACTGCTTACGTACAAGGTTTACAAGGGGACACAAATAGTTTCTGAGATTCGTGATTGTTCTCTCTAGCTTTCAACTTCACCTTAGAGTCTTGTTATCTTTATCCGCTTTCCATAAGAGTTGGCCATTGTGTGCCCGTGGGAACAGATGACAAGATTTACAAAACTGCATACACACAGGGACTGGATGTAAAAAAGCATGCGAGTGCTTACTCCATTATCCTTGATATAAAAGAATAAATAAATGTATAAATATTTGTAAAAATTTTAATCAGTGAATTAGTGAGTCAGGTTTGATATTTGTTTCTGACTAAACTTCTTAACCGAGTAATTCTGACAGGTACCCAGGCAGGAGTTCAGGTAAACTAGGTCACAATGACTGCACTGAGCCACGCAGTGTCTGCTGATGATGAAATGTTCTTGCAAAAACAAAACTCTGTTAAAACCAAACGTGTTGTGACTTACTGCAGAATCTGTTGCCTGTATAAAAGAAAAAAAAGAAAAACATACCAAAAAAACCATGCAGAAATTCCACAAACATTATGATCAACTGCTGTTTAGTGCAGAGAGTTGAGCTTGAAGAGATGATTGTGAGTGACAGTCAGTCTGGTATGGAAAATTGTGAATTGTTTTAGCATGCACAAATGCACCTGCAATGTCCTGTCTTCCATTGTGTGGTGACATTTGCACTTTCATCACTACATGCAGACCTTCTCATTTAGCAATTTCTGACAGCCCAACATCCCCGGAGTTAATATCAGTGCTGACTCCACTCCCTCTAAAGTCCTTTCGAGGAGACTATAAACCCAAGGCCCCGTGTCCAAACACACACACACACATCTTGTGTGTATGTTAAAAGCCCATAATGCTTTTCAGAAAAGGAGGCAATTTTGTGCTGTTAGGAACAGATGATAAAAGAAAATAAAAAACGCATGCACACATGTCACATTTAGACATCATCTCCTAAGTCAGAATGCCGCTAGCTTAATGGTGGGTAAAAAAAATTTTTTTAAACAGTTGCATACGCAAAAATCTTCAATTGGTAAACCTTGAAACTCTTGCTAAGGAACGGAAAAAACTCTAATATATCAACAAACAACATGGGTAGATACATATCTCATTACTGAAATACTTGCACATTCACATGCACAAAGTCACGGTTAACTTACACCTGTATCATATACATGTGTACCGCACACACAGACACTGACATGGACACACACACACTAAAAAACATACATGAATACATCTGTTTTTCAAGACAAGGAGAATATGACAAAGACATGTGCACAGCAGAATGGATTGCTTGCCATTACAAGAGACTGACAAAGTCAGCAGCCTTTAACATGGGATACTGACCCTGACAATAAACAAACACCCAACCCACCCTCTGCCTCACCCCACCTCCCCTCTTATACCTGTGGCTTTTGGTGTACAGCCTAACTCACTGCTCAGGGCAAACAGCCCTCTCTTTTCAGGCAAACAGCCCTCTCTTTTCAGGGCAAACAGCCCTCTCTTTTCAGGGCAAATATCCCTATCTTTTCAGGGCAAATATCCCTCTCTTTTCAGGGCAAATATCCTCTCTTTTCAGGCAAACATCCCTCTCTTTTCAGGGCAACAGCCCTCTGTTTTCAGGGCAAACAGCCCTCTCTTTTCAGGGCAAACAGCCCTCTCTTTTCAGGGCAAATATCCCTATCTTTTCAGGCAAATATCCCTCTCTTTTCAGGGCAAACAGCCCTCTCTTTTAATAATAATTATAATAAATAATAAATGGAACTTATATAGCGCTATATCTTGCAAAAACAAATCAAAGCGCTTGCATTCAACCAATTCTTGTGCATGCAGCCAACAACAATTAAAAATTTTTAATGAAGTCAATGCACACGCGCACACACACACACACACACACACACACACACACACACACACACACACACACACACAACAGAGTATAAACACACATAGAGTATAAACACTTGGCAGGGCGGTGGATATTTCGGCTGTTGAGAGCAGGGGCAGATGATGAAACAGGATAGGAAAGTCCTTAGCTTTGAAATAAGTGTGTCTTGAGCTGGATTTAAATGTGTCATAGGTAGCTTTACGAAGGAGAGAGGCAGGTGTTCCAGATCACTGGACCAGAAACAGAGAAAGAGCGACGGCCAACAGTGGATTGATTGAATCTAGGTATTTGTAAGCGCAGGGTATCTGCAGCAGAGCGAGGGAACGAGAAGACAAATGGCCATATAAACAAGAATTCATTGATTGTTGTTGAGCACATTATCAGCTTTTAGCTCGTTGCTGCTCTATTACAAGTTATGTGTATACAGGTATGACTTTGAATTAAACCAAGAAGGAAAATTGGAAAAGAATACTGACCACAGTAGCATGTAAATATTACCTCCCCCCCCCCTCTCTCTCTCTCTCTTCTCACCCCTCCCCCCCAAAAAAAAAATCAAATGACATGCTACACAGAATATACCCCTTAAGAAAAATACACCGTAAACAAAAAGCCAAAAAAAAGGGGAAAAAAAGAAAGAATAGTTGCAATTTTCCTGCTGATAATCAAAACCCCTGATATTTAAAAAAAAAAAAAATTTAAATCTGCTACTCACTCGAGGCTGGGTGTTAGTCATGCGGCTGAGGACGCCCTTGACCTCGGGGCTGTTCTCCACGCTCTGCAGCAGCTGCTGGAACTCCATCGTGTCCGCTTCCTCCATCACATCTTCCACCTCCATCTGCTGCTTCAGGGCCTGTGCCACCACAACAACAACAACAATTAATAACAACCCATAACACCACCTTCACTTCCAGCACATCATCCACCTCCAGCTGCTGCTGCTCAGGGCCTGTGTCAACACACACACAACAACAACAACAACAATTATAACACCACCTTCACTTCCAGGGCATCATCCACCTCCAGCTGCTGCTTCAGGGCCTGTGTCAACACCACAACAACAACAACAACGACCCATAACACCACCTTCAGTTCTGGCACACAGTGATTCCATGCAGTAAGACAGCAACAACCTGAACCAGCAACAGAGCTGCCCAAAGACTGCTGTCAGAATTATAAATGAAAAGTAAACACACATACAAACTGCAGAGCAAGAACCATATTTTAAAAAATCAACGACTACTAACAACTATAAGCAGCTTTGAGAATAAAATCACCATGCTCCTCCAGTGGGGATGTCAGCGGTTTGTCAGTATAAATAGCATCCCCACCTTCTGGAAATTCTATTAGGAATTCACTCTTTTTTTTTTTTTAATCCCTCTCTTTGTTCCTACCTTGTTCTCTTTCTTCCTGTCGCCTCCTTCATGTCTATTTTCTGTCTTTTTGGTCCATCCTCCTTCCTTTTTCTTTTCTTTTCTTTTTTAGAAAGACTTAAAAGATAACGATTCTCTCCTCCACCAAAGTCAAATGCCCTGGGCCTGAATTATCACTCAGGTGCTTTAATGGCAGCACAAAACATTTTGGCTCAAATGACAGACAACAAATAGTCACTGTCTGAGCATTCAACAATGACAAAGAAGAAATCACCATTCATATTCAACCACCTACAGTAAGGTACATAACCTAAAATGATAATCTAAAACAGTGTACTGCTAAGAATACTTCTACAATGTAACAACAACAAAGAGACACAGTCTAGAAAGAAAAAAAACCACCAACCCCCCCCCCCCCCTCCCCCCAACAAACCCAACTATTAGCAGCTTTGAGATTTAAAAGAAATATTTCCTCCCCTTCCTTGGCTAGAGCTCCAAGGTTCACCAATGGTGAAATTTTGTGTATGCAACAGTTTTTGCTCATCGTGAAGGTAGCTGTATTACAACTTCAGAAATAGCTTTATGAATAAAACTGCCATGCTCTCATTTATAGCATATCATAACAAGGGTTGTTTTTTTCTGGCTGAAAACCTGTGAAATGCCATCACAAGAGCTTTGGTTTTCTAGAACCCAGTTTACTGTGTTAGCACAACTCAGCATGGTTGCTTGGTGTATGGAGGACAGTATGTGTAAACTGCAGTTTGGAGCCTAGGCATGACAAAACAAGGCAACATGTTAGCTGGTATAACAACCACCATACAAAACACAACATTTTCAAGACATACAAAAAGTTTCAGTTCAGTCATGAACATTTTTTTCAACACATACAAAAAAAATTCATGTCAGAATGGGGGGGGAAAAAAAGCTCAGTGCATTAAAAAAAAAAACTAACACCCCCCCCCCCCTCCCCCCAACACAGTTAAAACAAAAAATGATCAAAAATTCATATAGGAATCAAATCTGTAAAGTTGTAAAGTTTAAGCGTGTAAGACTCACTGGGAAAAAAGTTCATATCACACAGAAAAAAACCATCACATCCAGAACACAATATAACAGGCGATTCTCAGGACATACAAGAAAACAAACAATCCACCTCAGAACATCAAGAAACAATCTCTACAACACACTCAGAGAAAACATGAACCAGGCATGCGCAATAAATACTGAGACATGCAGGAAGACACATATCTAGAAGCAAGCACCCTAAAATGTGAAGAACATGTAAAAGAAACAAGTTCAGTATACACAGTATAAAAAAAAACCCAGAAAATTTACAATGATACACATACAGGTATACAAATAAAATTGTTAAAAGCCTCAAACCTTAGAGAGTCATGGAAAAAGATACTTGAAAAAACTGTTCAGAACATTTTCAAAACAATGCTCAAGAAGACATATACATACATATTACTATATATATATATATATATATATATATATATATATATATATATATATATATATATATATATATAATATATATATATATATATATACCAAAAATAAAAAAGTTCAGCATCTAGAAACAACACCCCCAAAAATAGCAAACACCAAAAAAATCAAAGTCTACAGGGGAAAGATTGTGACAATCAACACACACACATGCACACACACACACACACACACACACACACACACACACACACACACACACACACACACACACACACACACACAAAAGGAACCCTGATGTAAAAAGTATACGCCAAAACCAAATGATAGTGAGCAATGACAGATTAATGGAAAAAGACATACCTTCATATATCTCAACACTAAGGCCTTTCCACAAATAAGAGAAAGAAAAACACACACACACACACAAGTTAAAAACAAAACAAACATATACCCCCCAAACAACATTCATTTCTTCTTTCCTGGATTTGTCTTTAGCACACTGGACAGGACGGGATAGCTCAGTGGTCAGAGCACTTGCTTTCCCCAAGCAAAGGTGAAGCAGCATCGAGAGTGGCTACCAACGGATTGGTGACCTTTTGTGCGCCTTGGCTTCAGTACAGTCCCCCAGTTCACCCAGCTATAAATGGGTACCTGCCCTCTTTAGGGACAGGGAAGGTAAAACAGCAAGGGAGAGGAGAGGGGCGCTGCCCTCCATATGACCTATCTTCCACCTTGACCTCTTTTTTTTTCTTTTTTTGTTCCTCAGCTAGAGCTACAAGGTTTACCAATGGTGATATTTTTGCATATGCAAACATTTCTGCCCACCATTAAGGTAGTCATATTGATATTTAGTCATGATATGATCAAGACTTAGACCTTGTGAGTTAACGGAAAAGTTTGGTGCCGATTTTCAACATCTCTTAGACTTTGTAGGAAAATTTGTTACGAGACTGGTCATTCTGAACAATGCAAAGTAAAAGAGAACTGATATGATACATAGAAAAAACCAACAACAAAACTGTGTGCAGGTAGTCTGTTCTGCAAAACATACCTTGTATTCCTCCAGCCACTTCTTGCCCATCAAGGCAGACTGTGGACCCTTGGTGGTTGTGTACGACTGTCGAACAACCTACACAAAGAACACACACATTTCATTTTCATCGATCAACAACCTACACAAAGTACACACCACACTTCTTTTCCTTTTCCCCCACCCTGACTACAATAAAACGGTGATCACAGAGGTGTGGAGATACAGGGTGGGGAGATGACACAGTGCACAAATCCAACATCACTCAGTCCACAGTGCTATATTTAGCCAGCCCCTTCCTTTTTACCTAGTCCACGTGCGGTCAGTTCCTGCTATAATCAGCACCAGCTGGTCACATCTAGGTTGGGATGGGATGAAATAATTAGCCTCTGAGAGGAGGTGAAAGTGGGGGAAACTGACTGCTGTGGGAGGGAGAGGGGTGTAAAAAGGAAAAAGGGAAGTGACACAGCAAACACTGAGGCAGACCAGGGAAAAGATGCCCGTCTCTTCCTCCTCTTCCTCAACCCTAATCCAATCCTGTTGTTTACAACCCCGCCCACCACACAGGCCCTGTCAGGGCGGTCACCTTCCTGAGCCCCTGTCTGTACAGATTGTCATGGATTTTGCTGGTACTCACTGTCATAACAGGCCCCGTCATGTCCACATGGGAAAGGCAACAGAACTCTATTGTTCATTGTCCTGAAGCTGCAGTGTGACCTCTAAGTGAATCAGTATTTTCTGCAAGGAATTTTCTAATCTATCTTGTTTGCTGATTTTTTTTTGGTTGTAAATGTGAAATTTGTGTTTATAAATTTATACAGGAGCATGCATATCTCAATACAATCCCTCCTACCTCTGTGAATGTCTTCACTTGTACACACCTTCTCGCTCCCTCCGCTCGTCGGCAGATACTTTGTCCCTAAGAACACCCAGATTCAACCTATCTACCGTTGGCCGCCGCTCTTTCTCTGTTTCCAGTCCATCGATGTGGAACGACCTTCCTCTCTCCCTCCGACAAAAGCCTACTTATGACACTTTTAAATCCAACCTCAAGACACACTTATTTCAAACCTAAGTTTTTCTCCTTCCGCTTCCATCTCTTACCTGTCCCTGCCTTCAACATCCACCTGCCAAAGTGCATAACGTTTGTGGGTGTGTGTGCGTGCGCGCGCGTGCTGCGTGCGTGCGTGCGTGTGTGTGTGTGTGTGTGTGTACATTCGAATTTGTCAAAACTGTAAATAGTTGCTGATTGTGCGTCGTGTAGGTTGAATGCAAGCGCTTTGATTTGTTTTTGCAAGATATAGCGCTATACAAATTCCATGTATTATTATTATTATTATACACACACTCACCCATCCATGCACACGAACATGTGCGCACGCACACATGCATGTGCATGCGCGCGCGCACACACACACACACATACAAACAACAACAGCAATATGTAACACATGTTCAGAGCCTAACCTTGATATCCTTCTTGAAGAAGTTTTGGTCCAGTGGTGTGGATGTTTTGGGGGCAACAACTTTGATCTGGAACAAAAAATATTTTGAACATGAGATTTTTCAATTCTGACATGAAAATTCTGTTGACTACAGTGACAGATTGGTAAAAAACAACAACAACAACAACAAAACATCAAAAAGAACAACAACAACAAAAAGTTTTAAAAACATGCATTCATAACAATCCAATCCAATCCAATCATGTTGTTTATAGCGCCACCAACCACAGAGACCATATCGGGGCTGTTACCTCATAAAACTTTAAATTTCAGAATAAAACTGTGCAACTACATATATGAATTAAAACAGGGTGTAGAACCAACTCTGCTATCCTTCATTGTATCAACGCCCTGGCAAACTATAAGGGTCAACCCTAGACAGGCACCATGTTTTGGGAGAAACCACTTCAACCACACAGTCACTTCTGATAAAGAAAAATCTGATTCAGAGAAATTTCAGCATTTGAAAAAAAAAAAACCTTAGAAATACAAACGACAATTTTTGTGGATTTGTAAGAGTTGTATAACTAAACAGACCAAAAAAACAAGCACAATTATCCACTGAAAAAATAAGAATAACAGCCAAGAGGAAGGAAACAAGAAGAAAGAAACAAGCATGAAAAGAAGGAACAGACCTTGAGGATGATGATGCCCATGATGAAGATGCAGAAGATGTTGAGGATGGTCAGCAGCAGACTGACGGTGCCCAGCACAGCAAAGTCGGCCACCCTGTTACAGAAGTAGACATGGGCGTAGTCGTTGTTCAGGATCTGAGGACACAGCATCCCGCTGTCACTTCTCTGCAGTGCAGGGAAGGAAGTGTTCTCCAGTCGCGTCACTTCCGTCCCGTTGATGAACTCTGTCACATTCTGTGTTTTCGTCTGAAATATAAAGGACAATGTTCACATATGAAAGGATTATCACAGTGAGTTGAACATTCCTTATATATAATACACTTCCATCAACAAATGGCAGTTTTTCATCTACTGCATAGCCCCTTGTCTTTTCTTTTTGTTTGTTTGTTCTTCAGCTAGAGTTCTGAAGTTTCCCAATGGTGAGGTGGTAATGTATGTGACTGTCCCCTCCTCCCCCTTTCAGGTAGATTACATTCTGATTTCAAGGATAATCCCATGTCTGAATAAAGCCCTGGGTACGGGCTGAATATGGCTTTATGTCATCCATACCACCAGTCATATCCCACTTGCTCTTTCATGAAAAACTGGACCGGTATTGACTTAAATGTAAACACACATTCACACATGAAAGTGAGCTACATATCAATGCTTACTCCAAGAAAAGTCCCCCTGAATGGACGCCTTGATAGAGTCCTGAACCCGGGCCCACAGTTACAGACTGATCCCTAGTACACTGCCCAAACCACACGGCTACTCCGCCCCCTGCTTTTTTTCCTGTTAGAACCAGATCAAGTCTTCGTGCTACACAGCTGCTGCTGTTGCTGCAACTACAAAAAGGGGGACAAATACAGATGCAAACACAAAAATGTCAAACAAATTTTTTTTAAAAGGATGGTACTGCTCCCGTGGCAAAACACTCTCCCTGGGGAGAGCAGCCCAAATTTCATGCCAAGATGTCTGCCATGACTGAAAGTTGTCTACGACATGGGGGCGGGAGAGCCTAGTGGGTTTTGGGTTGTTTTTTTTTTTAGGATGGCCTAGTGGGTTTTGGGTTGTTGTTTTTTTTAGGAGAGCCTAGTGGGTTTTGGGTTGTTTTTTTTTTTTAGGATGGCCTAGTGGGTTTTGGGTTGTTGTTGCTTTTAGGATAGCCTAGTGGGTTTTGGGTTGTTGTTTTTTTTAGGATAGCCTAGTGGGTTTTGGTTGTTTGTTTTTTTTAGGATAGCCTAGTGGGTTTTGTTGTTTTTTTTTTTCAGGATAGCCTAGTGGTTTTGTTGTTTGTTTTTTTTAGATGGCCTAGTAGGGTTTTGTTGTTGTTTTTTTTAGGATAGCCTAGTGGGTTTTGGGTTGTTGTTTTTTTTAGGATAGCCTAGTGGGTTTTGGGTTGTTGTTTTTTTTAGGATGGCCTAGTGGGTTTTGGGTTGTTGTTTTTTTTCAGGATGGCCTAGTGGGTTTTGGGTTGTTGTTTTTTTCAGGATGGCCTAGTGGGTTTTGGGTTGTTGTTTTTTTCAGGATGGCCTAGTGGGTTTTGGGTTGTTGTTTTTTTCAGGATGGCCTAGTGGGTTTTGGGTTGTTGTTTTTTTCAGGATGGCCTAGTGGGTTTTGGGTTGTTGTTTTTTTTAGGATGGCCTAGTGGTCAGAGCATTCCTCTCCATATCTGACGGCCCAGGATCAAGCCACCATGGAGACACCTGGTTTAGGGAATTTCACCCTGGAGTTGACATCGGTACTGACTGCACTGCCACAAAAGTCCTACAGAGGAGACTTTAAAATGAGGTGCTGTATGTAAACACATATATTCAATATCATATTATACAGTACAACACACAAAAAAAACCCAAAATATATATATATATATTTTTTTACCACACAGAAAAAAAGACAAATACAGTACAATATAGCACAATGCAAAACAACAAAACACAACACAACACAGTACAACACAACACAAGACAACACAACACAGTACAACACAACACAACACACAAGACAAACAGCCATTCCCCTGTGCTACACCACTAACCTGCATCACCAGGTGTTCAGGCACCATCAGAGCGATCACAGCCGCTGACCACAGCATGCCCTGCATACCACAACACCACAACATAACACTACACATCACCAGAAGTTTAGTCATATGACACACTGAACCCACCTACAGTGACCCTGAGAAAACCATCCCACTTTTCAGACGTTAAATTGAAGACAACAACACCACTTTTGTAGGGTGGGGTTTTTTTAAATTTTGATTTAATCATTTATTTTGTGTTCCTCAGATAGACTTTTGAGTTCACTGATGGTGAAGTTTTGAATAGGCAACCATTTTTACCCAGTTTCTGGATTATAGGGTGTCTTAAGATTTCTATTTTTGTGTAGAGGAACAGGACTCATGCAGTCTCGAATGCTATCATAGCCAAGAAAAAGGTTCCAGAGAAACTGCTGTCAAAGGGCACACACACACACACACACACACACACACACACACACACACACACACACACACACACACACACACACAATCTCCTCTTCTTCCTCCTATTTCTATCACATCCTTTTCTTCATGTCTGATGTCAGAATGTTGTCAGGTCGTTGTCTTCTCCCCTGCCAAGAGGCACCTGTACACTATCCACCCCAAGAATACAAACTGATTTCTACAAACATGCTTTAACTCCCTGAAAGAACAAAACATTTACATTTTTTTCTGATTTCTCTCACACTTTCTACCCCACACATGGAAACATACATTTCAGAAACGATGAATTATTTATTACAGTTTCTCTTTTCTCTTTACAAATTTATCAAAATTTGTCATGTGATCAAAAATTCTAAATTCAGGACCAAATGTTTAACATTAACAAAAAATGCATTGGTTGAAGATGCTATACTACATAGCATGCATTTTCTGACCTCTGCTGAAAGGCTGTGTCTTTAGTTCCATGAAACGGTGTCCTACCTCAGTGATACAGAAGTATTTGTTCGTTATTATTTTCTACAGATGGGGGTGGGATAGCTCAGTGGTCAGAGTGCTCTCTTTCCCCCAGTCAAGTTAAGCAGCATTGAGCGTGGTTACCAGTTGGATGGGTGACCGTTTGCGTGCCTTGGCTACAGTACAGTTCCCCCAGTCCCCCCAGCTGTCAATGAGTACCTGCCCTCCTTAGGGTCAGGGAAGGTAAAGCAGTGAGGGAGAGGAGATGGGCGCCCCCCTCAATATGCTGGTCCATAGAGAAGTTGACGTCTCTGATGCCTCGCTCCTCTATGACCACAAAGTTTATGGGGCACCTTTAATATTACCTATTTTCTACAGAAGGCAGAAATGTCCTCCTTAACCCATTCAGCAGTGTGAGCACACCTCTACAAACACTACACACCCCTCTGCCGGCCACATACCGCGTTGACAGCGGGGGGGAGGAGGAGGCGGAGATAGCCACCCCCACCAGGGAGCCGTGTTGCCCCCCAGCACAGACAGCGCCACGCCCGCCCCTGAAGGCAGCGCGATGAACATGCCGATCAGCAGGCCTCGCAACACCCCCCTGCACACACCAACACCAGCAGTGCACGTCCTGTGTAACCTCTTCATGGTAGTGTGGTCACATTACTTATCAGTTAAAATATTCTCATCACTATCACTTGTTACACTGTTTTGACTGTCACTTACATTTTCATCATTATCATTGTCACATTCTCATCATTATTACTTGTCATTCTCATCATTATCACTTTGTCATTCTCATCACTATCATTTGTAACTTTCTTATCACTATTACTAGTAGTAGGCACCCATCAGTCTCGGAAGAACTGGGAAGATAGGGCGAGGCTGGGTACGAACCCAGAAACTCACGGTTTACATACTGGCAGGCGAATGTCAACCATCTGCCACTCTCCTTCACCGTCACTATTACTATTCTTGTAAAATCTTCATCATTTATTTCAGTACTTTCTGAAAGAACACAGTGTGTTTTTGGAATCACTTTGTGTAAACTGCTACTTCAAAAAGAAAACTTTGCACCAAAGTCGGATGCACTGGGCCTGACTTGTCAGGCACTTAACGCAGTGCAACACATCTTCACTCATACGACAGACAACAGTAGCTGCTCTCTGAGTGTTTGACAAGGAAGAAGAAGAAGCGAAGTAAACCAGCCATGGACTTCCTGACACTGAAAAATAACTGGCAAGAATAACAACAGACTGCGAAAGGAAGACTTGTTCTCATCCACGCAATGGTAGTCAGATGACCTTTCGATAAAAAATATTTTTAAAAAAACAACAGAAGTTGCCTGTCCTGCTTTACCTTGAAGACATTTCTGTGGTCGGCCATTGTTCAGCACTTCTCCACTGCGTGGATCCTGCCTCCAAGCTTGACGGTATCAGACCACACAGAAAGCCTGCCACACCAATGTCAGTCCTGCGCTTTGGAACACAATCTACTGACCAGTTTGCTTGCTACCCAAACTAAAATGAAACAAAACCATAAAGCAAAAAAAAAAAAAAAAAAAAAAAAAAAAGCAAACCCCCCCCATCCCAAACCAAAGAAAATCCACAAAGAAAGCAAAAACAGAGGAAACAAACAAAGCCCGATAGGTGTAAAGCACAAAAATAAATTAGCAAGAAATCAAATGCCAGGGAAGTGGGATCTTCTTCTTTTGTTTGCTTTACGCCATCATTTGTATCATGGAAAAAAATAATGGCATGTCCTTTCCAGTTCCTCTCATGAGCCATACAGCTTGGTTTGCAGGGTTATCTATGTCGGCCACACAATCTTCCTGAAGTAGCTGTATAGTACATATGCACCTTTGAAGGATTTGCTCACCAGTCTGATTTTCAACGGGAGCAGGATAACCCAGTGGTTAGAATGTTGCGCTTGTGATCTGAAGGCTAAAGATCAAGCCACCACAGAGGCACCTGTTTTAATGATTTTACCCTGGAGTTAACATTAGCACTGACTCCACTCTCCTAAAGTCCTATGGATGAGACTGTAAACCCAGGCCCCATGTGCAAATGCATGTGAACAGCTTGCGCACACATAAAAAAACATGTTCCGTCTTCCCGAAGATAACTCAATTTGTGCCAGTAGAAACATATGAAATTCTTTTTTAAATGCATGCACACACAGGTGTCATGTTTTGACACCATCCCCAAAGTCAGAATGTGGCTACCTTAATGGTGGACAAAAACAGTTGCAAATGCAGAATCTTACTATTGGTAAACCTCGTAGCTCTAGCCAAGAAACAAAAACAAAAAGTCAAATAAAAAAAGTCTGTATATAAAAAGGCACCAGACAAAGGGCATGGCAGCTGGGTAAGACTTCTGACTGGTTATCTCACGGTGATCAAACATGCCCCTCCCCTGTCCCTCCTCCTTAACACTGCCCAAGAATTTTGACCCCCAAATGGAGAAAAGAGTGTTACTTACCACATAACAAACAGATGCCCAGTCCACGCAGTTCTGAGCTGATTCCCAAGTTCCGAAGAGCGGTGTCCTGTATCACAGTGCCAAAAGTGCCTGCCAGGATTGGGCCCTGGGGAAGTGAATCAACATAGAATCCTGAATAAGTCAGTTTACATGAGCAAACATTTCCTACATGCAACACAGTGAGCAAACCCAGCATAACTCAGTCAAGGGCCCAGGGCCCAGAGCTGAAATCAGCCCCTTCCTTTTACCATGTCCAAGTGTGGTCAGTTTCTGCTGTAATCAGCACCAGCTGGGATGGAATGGATAGCAGCTGAGAGAAGCTGAAAGTGGGGGATGCTGACAGCTGTAACAACATTAATAACAAAGAAGATAAAAAGCATGTATGCTTGAATATCAACTACCTACCCATGGCAAAAACACCAAAACAAAGCAAAAACACAAACATTTTCTACCATGTCTCTTCTTATTTATTCTGACCAAGATGGGGACTACATATACCCATAGGTGCATTATTTCCATGCCTTAATAATCAGAGCAGAAGGATTCTTCTTATGCATCCTCTGGTTATGCTCAATTTTTAATCCTGGACTGCAAAGTCTGCAGTCTGTCCTTGTGACCCCAGAGTTTTTTCCTGGAGCTCTACTGCATTTGGTGTCTTGGGAGTGCCAGAAGGATATGATACCGCTACAAACAATATGACCCACAATGCGGGGATAAACAATTCTTCTGATGTAACTACATTTATCACCAATATTAAGAAGTCAATAAAAGATCATATGCATGACACCACAACCAGAGCTATAGCACACAAGACCTTAACATCAGTACTGACTCCACTCCCCCACAAAAGTCCTTCAGATGAGACTTACAGGCCGACGTCCCATGTGAAAATGCATGCAGAACATCTTGCACACAAGTTTAAACCAGTTCGGCTTTTCGGAAGAGTAGGCTTTTGTGTGCCGGTGGGAACAGATGACAAAATTTACAAAACTGCATACATGCAGGGACTGGATGTAAAAAAAGCACAAGAGTGCTTATTCCATTTTCCTTGAAATGAAAGAATACAATGAAATAAATAAAATAAAATAACAACATTACAAGGAGTTAATCAACACTGACCATGAGAGGGGAGATAAGCATGCTGGCCACCAGGATGACAGAGCTGTTCTCCACCAGACCAATGGCAGCAATCACACTGCAACACAAGGCACGTCACTCCACTGCACTGCACTGTTCACTTCCCCTTGACAGCAATGTCTCTATTTATCATTGGTCAATATTTTTTTTTTTATATATATTTTTTTTTCCATTGGTCAATCTATTCCCCAGTGTTTGAATCCATCAGTACAAAATGTCCAGTCAAGATAAAAGAGTCCACTGAAATGAACCAGAAGAGTCACTGTTGCACATTTCAAAGTGGCAAGATTTCTCTTTTCATTCCTCGGCTAGAACTCTGAGGTTCACCCATGGTGAAAATTGGCATAAGCAATTGTTTTTGCTCACCATGAAGGTAGCCATATTCCGAGTTACAGATGCATGCACACACACACACACACACACACACCACACACACACACACACACACACACACACACACACACACACACACACACACACACACACACAACAATCATGTGTTCTGTATGCTAACACCACAGCCAACAACTGCCTCTGGAGAATTGAACTGGGAGGACAATCTGAGTTTGACTGTGTATGGTGCAATTGGAATAAGAGATATGGAAACAGCGTAAAAAAGATAACAATTTTTTTTTTAAAAAGAAAATAGAAACATCATCTCAGCAGATGAGTGTGATTCTATCACATCGTAGCTGACGACAGGAAATTCTGAAAATCTGATCTCCAAAAAAAAACAACGAAAAAAAAATCTTAGCAGATGAGGCATCAAAAATGACTAGTCACAAAATTATTGAACAGACAAGGACATTTTTAAAATGTGTTGTTCGGCAACTTGGAGGACCTACTGCATGCTGTTGCCTTCACTGCTGTCCATCTGACAAAGAAAGAAAGCACAAAAAAAGCAGAAGAAATTTGGAAAATATGTAAAGATTTTTATTTTCTGATGGACTGATATTGTAAGAAGCAGCTGAAGATACACGTACACACAAAACCTGAGAGAGAGAGAGAGAGAGAGAGAGAGAGAGAGAGAGAGAGAGAGAGAGAGAGAGAGAGAGAGAGAGAGAGAGAGAGAGAGAGACAGAGACAGAGACAGAGAGAGACAGAGACAGAGACAGAGAGAGAGAGAGAGAGAGAGAGAGAGCAAACCAAAGTCTCTCTACTCACTTACCTAGCAAGGATGATCAGTATGAGATAATCAAACGTGAACCCAGCATTGCTTTCAACAGATTTTACAACCTGAAAATAAAAAAGGGAATCTTCAATAAGTGCACACAACCACACTTTCCTTTGAACTCTGATTTATTTTTCTTAAATTTAGGTTTTTTCCCTTTTCTTCTTGTCTTTTTTTGCCCATACTTATGGCAGTCTAAACTGCATAATAGCCAGTAACTTTACTTGCTAGGACAGTTCAGGGTACTAGACATGCTTCAAGAGAGCATGCATATCAAGTTAAATTTCTGCCTTCTAAATCTGATATAGGCATATCTTTCTGCCCTTGGAATGTGACCATTTTGACTGACTGCAAAATTGAAATGAGTTTTCAACACGTTTCTTGTTGCGTGCAGTGGGGAGGGACTGTACAATCTGTGTGTTAGGCCAAAATTTGGGGAAAAAAACTCATTTTTAACATGAAAGTGTTGTGTGTGTGGTTGTGTGTGTGTGTGTGTGTTGTGTGTGTGTGTGTGTGTTGTGTGTTGTGTGTATGTGTGTGTGTGTGTGTGTGTGTGTGTAAAGAGTGTAGGTGTGTGTGTGTGTGTGTTGTGTGTGTGTGTGTGTGTGTGTGTGTGTGTGTGTGTGTGTGTTTGTGTGTGTGTGTGTGTGTGTTGGGGTGTGTGTGTGTGTGTGTGTGTGTGTGTGTGTGTGTGTGTGTGTGTGGTGTGTGTGTGTGTGTGTGTGGCACAGACACATGGAGGAAGCAAGTTCTGCACTCACCTGTCGGACAACCAAGCGCGACTTGATGGATTTCTGAAACTCTGTGGCTTTCTCCTCCATCTGTTGCCTGCACAGAAGAACAGTCATGACTATATGTTACACAATTTTATCCCTACACTTTGGCAATGGCCAAACACTTTGTCGAGACAGATGTCAGCTCATTGGGTTTATGATTAAATTTTAATGTCTGAATCTAGCTCATTTCTATATTAACCCTCTTGCATTCAGATTCTCTGAACACAAACTGCCCCTAGATTTGGCATTCCATCACGAAAATCAGGTCAGGCACACATGCTGCTGGCCTTTTCCTCCTTTTAAGTACATACCAGCAGCTATAATTACTTCCAGACACTCAACAGGGTTCTCCTTCTAGCCTGATAGAGCTTTGACATGTGCTAGCAATTAGTGATGGTCACAGTGTGATGGAAATCTACTGTGTGTAAATCCCAGCAAATCCCGGTTCAGGACTTAGGGGGGGGTAATTATATTCAATCCTGGATCGGGACTAAGTGGGTTAAGTATTATAATCATCAACATCAAACAGCACATGCTTTATTTTCAAATGAATAAAAATTTCCTAACATTTTTGCCGCCCCCCCCCCCAAATCACCAAAATAGCGTTGAAACACTGAACGTAACTCTATAATCTTACCTGAATGTAACTCTATCCATCATCTTACACGGCCTCCTCCCTGCGGTCATGCTCTGTGCTGTCAGCTTTGGTCTGCACTTCCTCCCCTGGTGGTATCTCCGCGTGGATGCTGACGGAATGACGCTGAAAACACACACACCTTTCCTGCATCACTGATTCCTAGCTGTGACCAGTGAGTAAGAGTGCATAGTCTACGAAGGAAGGTGCAAAAAAAAAAAGAAAAAAAAAAGAAGGAAGGTGGCAGGACGGTTAAGAAGTTTGCCTGCCTAACAGGAAAACTGTGAAGTTTTGCATTCAGTTCCTAGCCTCGCCCTTTCTTCCCACTGACCCAAAAATCAAACTGAATGTCAAAGTCCCTTTGGATGAGATTATAAACTGAGCCCCCTTGTGTGAACGCATGCTGAACTTACTGCACACATGTTTAAAAAAATGTTGCCTTTTGAAAGAATGGGCCATTTTGTACCAGAAGGAATGGATGGCGATTTAAAAAAAAAAAAAAAAAAAAAAAAAAAAGGGGGGGGGGGGGGGTTGCATACACAAAAATCTCACTGTTGGTGAACCTCAGAGTTCAAGTCTGGGTGACCCCCTACCCCCACCCTGTAAGTTAAGCTAGGGAATGCCCAACAGTAACAACAATATGCATCTTTTAAATCTGCTGCACATGGCCAATTCTTTCCTCAGAAATGTTTTCCAAGACATCACTTCCTTACTTCAATATGCTTGAGAGATGCTGATAAACATGTGAGATGCTGATAAACATGTGAGATGCTGATAAACATGTGAGATGCTGAAATTGTGATGTAAAACATGGAGATGCTGATAAACATGTGAGATGCTGATCAATACCGGGTATACATGAGATGCTGATTATAATGTGAGATCCTGACTATACAGAGTGTATACATGTTAGATGCTGATTATACAGGGTGTACATGAGAGATGCTGATCAATACCAGGTCAATACAAGGTGTACAGGTGAGATGCTGATTATACCAAGAGATGCTGATTATACAGGTATACAGGTGAGATGCTGATCCTTACCTGATGGAGGAGTTGTGGGCACGTCCTACCCCAATGGTGGCCAGTTTCAGCATAATGTCCTCACACCTCATTCCAGAATCTTCTATAAAGGTCACCTGCAATCACAGCTACCTATCATTATGTGGATGAATAAGAAAAAAAACCCACTGAAAATGAACAATGTATGTAATGAAAAAAAAAATCAATTCTATTAAACACTATCACCATTGTCATCATTATCATCAGTAACACCATCCCTCATCATCATCATCATCATCATCATCATCATCATCATCATCATCATCACAACATTATTGTAATATTGTTGTTTGTTTGTTCTCTCCTCCTCCTCCTCTTCCTCCTCCTCCTCCTCCTCATCATTATCATCACAACAACATTAATGTAATTGTTTTCTTGTTTTTCTCAGCATCTTTATATCATCCTCATTATTATCAGGAAGGTGGTGGTGATGGTGGTGGTGATTGATGATGATGACAGTGGTGATTATAGTTATCATCAGCATTACAACTACAGGTTATGGCTTACAGTTAAACAGTCTATGAGCAATCATGACTTTAAAGATTTGTAAGGATGGTGGGGAAGGGAGGAAAAACCCTCACACACAATAATATGCAATTTTTCTGATAAATCTAAGAGATAAATATACAACTGCTATGGGCTTACAGATACATTCTTTTTTGGGGGGAGGGGGGAGGAAGGATAGCAACTGACAATTTATCATTAAAAAAATAAACAAGAGTTCAAATGACAGCATACCCAAAGTTGGAATGCAGCTACCTTAATAATTGGGTAAAAACGGTCACATAGGCAAAATCTCACCTTTAGTGAACCTTGGGAGTTCTAGCCAAGAAACAATCAGCACAATCAATCACGAAAGCTATTCAGTACCATTTAAACCAGTTCTTTATTAACAATACATGTCATACACAGGTAACATCGCTGTTCACAACCCTGTAAATAAACTTACCTGTACTTCTGGTCATGGATGCTTCTAAATGAAATGGTCAGATTCAAGATGCAAACCTGATCACAATAATTCTAACAATTGAGAAAGGTTGGGGTGAAGGGGATAATACAACACTAATTCAGACCTCCTGTATTGCCACAGAACCTAACTTCCCTGATTCTAAACATCTCCATGAAGAAGAGGAAGTAAAAGTAGAAGGAAGTTTATTATAAGCAATTCTAAATATGCTAGTTATCTATAAAAATGCATGTTTTCATCCAAAAGCAACAATTCAGTTGATTTTCGGTATTTTTATCCTTCTTTTCTGCCCTAAAGATACAAGAAGCCTGCCAGCATTTCCCCCCTACTTTGCCACTGACAATGTGCTCAACTTGAGGATAGGATAGCTCAGTGGTCAGAGCCCTCGCTTTCCCCAAGCTAAGGTTAAGCAGCATTGAGTGTGGTTACCAAATGGATGCATGACACTTTGCATGCCTTGGCTTCAGTACAGTCCCCCAGCTCACCCGACTGTAAATGGGTACCTGTCCTCTTTAGGGTCAGGGACGGTAAAGCAGCGAGGAAGAGGAGATGGGCGCCACCCTCAATTTGCTGGCCCCTAGAGAAGCTGAGGTCTCTGATGCCTCGCTTCCCTACAAACACAGAGGTTATGGAACACCTTTACCTTTTTAAATTGGCTCAACAATCCAGGTACATACCTGCCACACTCTGTCCCCAGTACATTTCTGCCACGCCACGTTCTTCACCCCCTCCTCCTCCAGACAGTTCCTCACCATCTGCAAACACAGACAGTACACATCATCACTGCCACCTTCATACCTGCAAATCAGACAGGTACACATCACACCTGTCACCATGCATTTATACAGACAGGTACACATCACACACTGCCACCTTCATACCTGTCACCATGCATTTATACACACAGACAGGTACACATCACTCACTGCTCATCTCATACCTGCAAACACAGACAGGTACACATCACTCACTGCTCACCTCATACCTGCAAACACAGACAGGTACACATCACTCACTGCTCACCTCATACCTGCAAACACAGACAGGTACACATCACTCACTGCTCACTCATACCTGCAAACACAGACAGGTAACATCACTCACTGCCACCTCATACCTACAAACACAGACAGGTACACATCACTCATTGCCCACCTCATACCTGTCACCATGCATTTATAAACAGACAGGTAGCATCATCACTGCCACCTTCATACCTGTAAACACAGGTACACATCATCACTGCCACCTCATACCTGTAAACACAGACAGGTACACATCATCACTGCCACCTTCATACCTGTAAACACAGGTACACATCATCACTGCCACCTCATACTTGTAAACACAGACAGGTACACATCACCACTGCCACCTTCATACCTGTAAACACAGACAGGAACACATCACTCACCACCTTCATACCTGCAAACACAGACAGGTACACATCACTCACTGCCACCTTCATACCTGTCACCATGCATTTATACACACAGACAGGTACACATCACTCACTGCCACCTTCATACCTGTCACCATGCATTTATAAACACAGACAGGTACACATCACTCACTGCCACCTTCATACCTGTAACCATGCATTTATTAACACAGACAGGTACAGGTTCTTGTCTGCATGCATTTGTAAATAACATCTCCTCAAAAGTGAACTACGTTCCACTCACCGTCTTCAGAGAGAGCTTGGGCATGAAATCCACCAGTTCAGCATGTTCATCCACATCAGAGCCATCTGGAGCTTTTATCTGCAACACCTTCTCCTTGCTATCTAACGAAAACTTCCGACCAAACTGCGCATCCTTCGTCTTGTCTGTGCCGTCTGTTTCAGCAGGCTGGGTCATCGCACCGCCTCCTTTCGTCTTCAGCATTTCTCCTGTTGATGCTGACTTGAAGATTGGTTTCACCGGGTCAACACCATCCTTTCCTGCACCAACATTGTCTGCCACAGGGGTCGTCAGGAATTTATCTGAATTCAATTTCGTCTTCACCTGAGGGTTGGCTGAGTCCCCTGCTGTGTCTAATTCCCTGCTCTTCTCAAGGGTGGCGTTTTCTTTCTGTGGTGGTTTGTCAGGGATCATCTTTGTCTCCACATCAATGATGGCTGGCTCGGATTTACTGTTATGTTTGTTGTATGACAAACTGCCGTCTTTCATGTTGTCATCACACAGGGGTGTGATCTTTTTGTTTGGAGGGGCAGACTGTTGAGGGTGTGTGCTGACATCGTTGGATGAAACTTTGTCCTCGTTCTTCCTAGAGAAAGCTGGCGTGTTTGGGCAGGTGTGAAAAACATCTTGCGAGTCTGCTTCAACCTTGAATTTACCATTGGATTGTTCATGGGGATTCTGGGGGAGTCCTCTTCCTTCGCTGTCTGCTGCTGTTGCTTGATTTCTGCACTGTCTGGGGCTGGCTCCTGTTGCGGTTCTTCCTTTGGGTCACCAGCATCAGTACAGTTAGGAGGTGACTCTTTTTCCTCATCAAAATCCCAGAAGTCATCGGTGAGACTCTTTCCCAGCATGTCTTTGGTGATTAAACCTGAAGATCCAGGATTCTCACTGACTCCATCAGGATCCTGCGCTGTGTCAGGAGCAAGTGACGCTGGAAGTGAAGTTTGAGCAGGGTCACCAAGGTCATCCAGGGTGTTTTTCTGGCCGGCGTTTTCAGTAGTTCCAGGTACAGAGCTGGCATTTTCCAATGTGGCCCCTGATGACGGATCAGCAACATTTTCCTGGTTTTCACCAGCTTCTCTGGGTGCATTTTTGACTGGGGAACCAACAGTTTGTGTGGGAACAAGGCTAGAGGCTGTTTCTTCAGAACTGCCTGTGTCTTTCTCATTTTGGGATGGTTTACTGCTGAAGGTATCGGGTGGTGTTCCATCTTCTCCTGTCTCTTTCTGTTTTTCTGTTGACATAGAAAAAAAAAACTATGCAGGATTAGAAAAGCCATCCTAAACCTCACCACATTTCCGCTGGAAAATAAAAGCTCTCTCCCAGATAATGAAATCAAATCATTATGAAACACCAAATATAACCACATAACCTGCTCAAAAACATCTCTAAATCTTTTAGAGGTGCATATCACTTGATCAAGAAAATTCTAAACTCTAACATGATCAAGTAACCCTTCCAGCAGCAAAAACAAAAAAAAGATAAAGTGCTTTCCCAGTGCCAGGGAAATTTGAGGAGTTGAAGATAGTAATATTATGTTCAATCGATACAAAGTTTTAGTTAAAAAACTATAAGAGATATAGGCAAAGAAAAATAACATATGTGACGCTCCACCACATAATGAGACGGAGTGCACATGAGGTCAATTTTTAGTTATTGACATGTTATTAATGTGCAATAAAGTAGCTATCAAATACAAAAAACAGATTGAAAATCGGACAATTCTGTGCAAAGTTATTACAGGTTGAAATGATAGACTACAGGAAGTGGCAAAATGAGAAACGGACAAGTTTATTTTCGTAACACGTTGTCAGAATGAGGGCTTGGGTATTTTCAAAACACATTTAAAAGCAAAAGGGATAAAAATTATGCCTTGATATTTCATTATAAGGTAGATAAACGGATCTAGTTTAATAATTAATCAAAATCTCAAAATTGACAACTTGACCCCTACCTGCCTTTAATGGCTCCTAGAGCAAAATTGGGTAATGTGCTAAGCGACTCATTTCGTGGCGGAGCGTCACATATGTTGTCTTGATAAGACAATAAATGCAAAATTTGAGAATTCCTATTCATAGTCTGTTCTTACATATCACGGGGGTGGGATAGCTCAGTGGTCAGAGCACTCGCTTTCCCCCAGTCAAGTTAAGCAGCATCAAGCATGGTTACTGGTTGGTTGGGTGACTGTTTACGCACCTTGGCTTCAGTACAGTCCCCCCAGTTCACCCAGCTATAAATGGATACCTGCCCTCTTTAGGGTCAGGGAAGGTAAAGCAGCGAGGGAGAGGAGATGGGTGCCGCCCTCAATATGCTGGCCCCTAGAGAAGCTGAAGTCTCTGACACCTCGCTCTCCTATGACCGCCTAGGTTATGGGACACCTTTACCTTTACCTTACCTTGTCTGTTCTTATGCCTTTCCCCCTGCAAAGACCTACTCTGGCATTGAAAACTGGAATAACTTTTGATACTGGGGAAGCACTTTATAGTAAAACATCAGTTCAAGGCAGTTCTTGTGACAATGTGTTTTACCTGGTGAGCGCAGATCCAAAGTCACTGCACTACACCACACTGCACTACCCTACCCTACACTACCCTACACTACACTATGATACACTACCTTTCCCTACACTACACAATGCTACACTATACTACACTGTAGACACTATACTATACTACACAACACTATACTATAACACAGTCACACACAAGTTTTCTGTTCCCTGAGGAGTAGAGTGGTAATTTGTATTAAATATTACACACATATAATTTTTTTGTATTATATATATAATGATGTTTTACATAGAAAGGGGGTCTTAGGTAAAGGCAGGGAGGTGCCAGTGAGACTGATCACTGAGGAAACAAATCATGATCTCCATAATCCACAAACTCTCTTCATTTAGTAGCCTAATGGTAGTATTGGGGACGGGATAGCTCAGTCAGTCAGTGGTCAGAGCACAGCACTGCTTTCCCCAGCTAAGGTTACAAGCAGCATCCAGCTGGTTACCAACTGGGTGGGTGATCCTTTGCACGCCTTGGCTTCAGTACCCCCCCCCCCCCCCCCCAGTTCACCCAGCTGCCAATGGGTACCTGCCCTCTTGAGAGTCAGGGAAGATAAAGCAGCGAGGGAGAGGAGGTGGGCGCCGCCCTCAATATGCTGGCCCCTAGAGATGCTAAGGACGGACGCCTCGCTCCCCTACGACCACACAGGTTATGGAACACCTTTACCTTTTATGCTACATAACTGGAAATGGGTATGGCCTGAGTTAAACATTTCTCTCAGAAAAAAACAAAAAAATGGCAAAGGTACAAGTAAAAACACAGTATAAGTGCAATGAAAAGATCAACTGATGTAAGAAGGAACTACTTTGCGGTCGATAAGAAGAGGTTGTAACGCGATTCTCCGATTTCTTTTAAAAAATGTTCATTGCTACAACATATAACCTAGCAATAACTAAAACTCTTAAAATAAGATACGAATGAAATATGTCATAAGTTGGATACTACAGTCTATGCAATAACATTAGTATCAACAACCTTCTGACTTCAAGTCGGAAAGGGTAAATTTCGGGCGATCCACAGAGTTTTCTCCTTTTGCTTCCGAGTTATCCTCTGCCGTTCCAGATAATGCTTTGTCTTTGCCTTCTTGCTCTTGCAACATAAGTTTGTCATCAATTTTCGATTCATCTTGTTTATTCTTCGTTACAGTGTCTGTTTTTTCCTTTCTTCAGGTATGCAAAGCAAAAACAAAACTTTATCCATGACGGAGTGATCCTTCTTGGGTTCCTTGTCATAGGTCAAGGTCATCAGTTTAAAATAACATCCAATTAAAAGAGTGAGAGAGCCTAAAGGGGTGAGGGTGGAGTGGGAGGTCTGGGATAAGGGGCTTTATTTTTTCAACAGTTGAAGTCCTGGTGGAGATTTCAGATTTAGGGACTACAATCCCAGAGCAACAGCAATGCTCTTTGAAATTACAACAATAATAATGATAATAACTTATTATTTTTTAATCATGGAATTTTTAGAGCATTGAATCTTGCCAAGCAAACAAACACAAGTGCTTACCTACACACGTGCAGGATCACATGTGTCGTTTGTTATTATTCGTGATTGATCAGTTAGCACGAATTTTTGTTCCCGTGTCCAGTCTGTGCAGCTGGCCGAGGTAAAAAAAACAAAACAAAACCCCCAAACAAACAAAAAAACAAAACAAACAAAACAACCAGCCCGTGTACAAGTAGGCTTAGCAGTTCCTGTTCAGCGCTTGCCTGGATCTCCCTGCTCTGGCACGTGCTCGATGTTCTTTTCTTTAAGCCTTGAGAATTCCACACATTTCCTACATGTAACGTGTCTGTCTTCTCATTTTAAGTACAGTAAACACATCCTTGTTTGTGTCCGAGTATTCCAGAACCAAAATCGCCTGGCTCAGTTATCAACATTATTTGTCTTTCTGCACTGTCTGATGTACTGGAAACAACTGTCCAGAAACATTGCTCCTCTGTTCTGCAATGGTAGTTGCAGGGCTAAATGTCTGTCAGTTATAGTGGAAACAATGCTTCACCACGCTAGGCAGGTGTCAAACCTACCAACTGTACCGACTATCACTGGTCTCTCCTTCAGTTCGGTTATTCTACAAAAAGGTCGATCCTTCAGTCAGTTGTTGACAGGGAAGGATGAAGATGTAGTTGATCAGGGGTGCCTGACATACTTTTTCTTTTCTTTTTTCCTTTTTACTTTCTTTCTTTTTTTCTTTTTTTTTTCTTTTTTTTTGCTGCCCCATCTTCTTCAACGTCCCCCCCCCCCCCCCCCCCCTGTTCCTCATTTCAATCTTCCTGCCACAGCCATACTGGGATTCGTTATGTCCCATCCTCAGGGCTTGGAGTCAACAGGGAACCCATCAATATGAGGCCACCTGCCTGACACACTTGCTCTGTGTGTGTGTGTGTGTGTGTGTGCATCTCTTCAACCTCTGTATTTTTAGGCTCCAATGTAGTGTCATTCAAAGGTTTACATTAAGGCACATTCATTGTCATGTTGAGGACAGACAAACCTTTACTTTTTTGCTCGAGAGAGAGAGAGAGAGAGAGAGAGAGAGAGAGAGAGAGAGAGAGAGAGAGAGAGAGAGAGAAAATAATGGATGAACACATAAGGTGTAGCCGCCGCTGTGGCCTAGTGGTTAGGGCGTTGTACTCGTAATCTAAAGGTTGCGGGTTCGATCCCAGCTATTCCGCTATGGCGTTGTGCCCTTGGAAAAGGCACTTTACGGCTATTTTCTCACCCCACCCAGGTGTAAAAGGGGTACCAACCTTGTGTTGGGGGTTAACCCTGCGATAGACTGGCGTCCTATCCAGGGGGGAGTCTATGACTCTCAGTCGCTTAACGCCACAGAAACCGGGATAAGCACCGGCCTGATGGGCCTTATGGCTCGGGACAGACTTTAACTTTAACTAACATAAGGTGTGCAAAAGACCCAAGGCCCTTCTGGGAGAAGAACTTGCTTTTTTCATGTGGCCCTTGCTCTGATTAAGGACTGCAATGAAGACATTTAGCCTGAGTCATGATACATAGAAAAGAAATGAGAAGAAAAATGAATTTTTTTTGGAGAGAGAGAGAGCAGTGATGTCATAGGGCTCCCCCCTCCTTTCCTCCCTTTTTTTTTTATATTACCACACCCTGGAACACAATGAATAACTGTAGCCCTCCCCCCCTTCCCAACCCCCCCCTCCCCCCACCCCCAAAAAGCCACAAATAAAACCTACAACAAAAACAAACCAACAACAAAAACAACGACAAACAAACAAAAAAAAGGGAAAATGCATAAATCAAATATAAAATCAGACAATACAATTTACTGATAGTGTCAGGAAGCTTGCTAGGAGAGAAATGCTGTGCACAAAAAGACTGATTACAGAATCTTTGTGTAATGTTCACAGTTTCAGAAAAAAACACAACAAAATTTTTAATACTAGCATTTTGATCCCCCACCCCCCACCCCCTCCCTTACGTTCAGAGCTGTCATACTGAGCATTACCAGGGAGGTGACAGTTGTGTTTAGCTGTTTAAAAGAAAGATCAAGGACTCTTGCTGCTGTTCTAAACTAGCTGAGAAACACTCGAAAAAAAATCCCTTTACCATTGCAAATATAGCACAGTGCATAGGCATGATTGTCAACAATCGATTACTTTAAGCTAAAGATAGTAAACACACACACACACACACACACACACACACACACACACACACACACACACACACACACACACACACACACACACACACACACACACACACACTGGCAAAATTTACAAAACCGCATGTACATGGGACTGGATGTATAAAAGCGCATGAGTGCTTATTTCATTATCCTCGAAATAAAAGAATAAAATAAAAAAATAAAAATAAAGATAAAACGCGTTTGGGCGCGCGCACACACACACACACACCACGCACCACACACACACACACACACACACACACACACACACACACACACACACACACACACACACACACACACACACACACACACACACACACACACACACAGAGTGCTGACTCCACTGTCCCTAAAAGTCTTTCATGAGACTGTAAACCCAGGCCCTGTGTATGAACCCACCCAGAACATCTTGCACACACGTTAAATCCTGCTTCGCTCTTCGTAAGAGTAGGCCATGGTGTGCCGGTGGGAATGGATGACAGTATTTACAAAACTGCATACACACGGGGACTGGATGAAAAAACACATGAGTGCTTATTCCATTATCCTCGATATAAAATAAAAAATAAAAAATAACACACACACACACACACACACACACACACACACACACACACACACACACACACACACACACACACACACACACACACACACACACACGTGATGGCAAAATTTATAATACTGCATATATACGGGGACTGGATGTATAAAAAAAAAAGCACAAAACTGCTTATTCCATCATGGTCAAAATACAAGAATTGACCCCCCCCCCCCCCCCAAAAAAAAAAAAAAAAAAAAAGGAAGAAAAAAAAAGAAAAGAAAAAGAAACAAAACAAAACAAAAACGCTGACAGGTGCAATTCCCTTCATAAGTTCTCATCCCTCAGCCGTGACACTCAGGTTTTTCTTTATTTTAAACAGATTCTGCAGTTGGAAGCTAGCCTGGACATACGGGTTGGGCACAACAAGCAAAAGCTCTCTTCCCTCAAAGCTCAACTATCTTTTCTTTTAGTAGGTCTGTCTACATACGCCTAGTTTCCGGTATTCCGACTATCATCAAAGCCGCGAGGGAACTCTGGGACACCGCATGGAGCTGTGCAGTGAGAAGATACTCACGAAACTTAGTAAAACCATAAGGTGGTAAGTATTGATTCGTGGTTATATTTATTACTGTGCTGTGTTGACTGTGTATTGGAACTCCCATAAATTTTCTTATTGCTTGGAAATTTTACGACCCTGTAGCACTATCAAATAATAGTTATGCTGGCTGGTTTCTGTAGTGTACTGCAATGATTATGGATAATGGAGAATCCAGAACGAAGATAGCGGGAGAAATAAACATTGGTCTGTCGGCAAATATTGAAGAGATATAGGTAGATTAGATAGGCCCCCAAAGCAACAAATTTTTAATTTAAGGAGAAGACACGACAATCCTCTGCCTTCAGAGTTTAGGCATCTTTTTTTTGTCTGAGGATGTAAGAGGTACCATTCCCTTGGCTTTTTGACAGTTTCCAGGATCATTTTTGAGGTAAGCTCAGGTCTGTGGAAAACATCTTGGGGTATGTGTGCGTGTGTATGTGCGTGGTGTTCTTTGCTGAGAATCTTGGATCAATCTTGATCCAACGTCGTACTTCATGATTACATGAAACAGTTTTATTTGCCAAACTCATGGTTGGGTGTCTTATTTGCCAAACTCATCCTTGGAGACACCCAGACAAGTGCTCTCTTTGTCTGACAGAAAGCATTCCCTGTGAAACATGTTTTCAATATGGTGTTGCCATTAAAACATACCCCCCCCCCCCTTCTCTCTGTCTGTCTGTCTCTCTGTGTCTGTCTGTCTCTTCCTGTCTCTCTCTGTCTCTTTCTGTCTGTCTGTCTGTCTGTCTGTCCTCTCTCTCTTCTTCTCTCTCTCTCTCTCTCTCTCTCTCTCTCTCTCTCTCTCTCTCTCTCTCTTCTTTCTTTCTTTTTCTCTCATTTTTGTCTTTTCTCTCTCTCTTGTCTGTCCCTCTTTGTCTGTCTCTCTCTTTTATGTTTGTCTTTTGGAGATGTATCCGAGAATCTTTATATGAAATTCTGTGATGGAGCCGAAGCTTTTTTGTTTTAGTTAATTTTTAAAAATAAAATATTCCTAAAAAATGGTAAAATAACGAAGGAAATTTCTTTACTGTACAAGAATCGTATTAACTTTCTTGAACATTAACCTTTCTGAACATTCCAGATACAGTACCCTTGTTCAAGGCATCTGGAAAGATTTGGTGATGATATCGAAATTTAGTGAGAACAACCAGGATGTTGTGCATTTTTTTTCAGATGATTGTACCAGTCAACATAGGTTTCAGCGGACACTTGTGCTCATGTTGTTGTGCATTCCCCAGCATAACACTCCGTGGGTCACCCAGAATGTGCACTCAGACTCACTCATCCCACCTGGGAATCACTTGGAGATTGAAATTGTACACTGAATGTGTATTTTGCATTTATGACTGTTTTCAAGTACCCCGCTATATAGGCAGCCACAGTCCAACTGCAGAGGATATGTGTGCTCATGATGCTTTTTTCTGTTGTACAGGCCCATGACAGGAGAGACCCAGAACTTGGGATGAAACAGCAAGGAGCAAAAAGGAGAGAGGACAAAAGATGGTGAGAGCAGCTTCATCAGAGACATTTAGAGGTAACACAATCATAGGTTTAGGCACTAATATATATAACATATTTATAATATATATATTTAAATGTCTCTGTCTGTCTCTGTCTCTCTCTCTCTCTCTCTCTGGGGGATGGATAGCCTAGTGGTCAGAATATTGCACTGGCAATTTGACGACCTGGGTTCGAGTCCGGTCGAGGACATTTTTCTCCTGGAGTTAACATCAGTGCCAACTCCACTCTCCCCAAAAGTCCTTCGGATGAGACTTTAAACCGAGGCCCTGTGTGCGGGAATGCACACAGAACATCTTGCGCACACATTAAATCCTGTTCCGCTTTTCGTAAGAGTAGGCCATCGTGTGCCGGTAGGAACAGATGACAATATTTACAAAAACTGCATTCACACGATGACCGGATAAAAAAACCACATGATTGTTTATTCTGTTATCCTCGATATAAAAGAAAAAAAAAAAAAATAATAATAAAAAAAATCTCTCTCTCTTTCTCTCTCTCTCTGTCTCTCTGTTTCTCTCTCTCTCTCTCTCTCTCTCTCTCTCTCTCTCTCTCGAGAGAGAGAGAGAGAGAGAGAGAGAGAGAGAGAGAGAGAGAGAATTTTACATAAATAAAAAACATCTTGTACAAGGCACTGCTGATGAATAACACAGATGGGAAGATTGGAATTGCTGTTTTCTGTTGTACAGGCCCATGACAGAGGAGACCCAGAACTTGGGATGCAACGGCAAGGAGCAGAAAGGAGAGAGAACAAAAGATGGTGAGAGCAGCTTCATCAGAGACATTTAGAGGTAGGTAGGTAGTATTGTATTGTATTGTATTGTATTGTTTTGTATTGTATTGCATTCAAAGGTATAGCAGATTTTTCTGTATGAAATATGGGCTGCTCTCCCCGGGAGAGCAGGTTGCCACAAGAGCAGTGCTACCATCTGTGCCTTCTTGTGACTACTGGGTTTCTCTCTCTCTCTCTCTCTCTCTCTCTCTCTCTCTCTCTCTCTCTCTCTCTCTCTCTTTCTTTCTCTCTCTCTCTCTCTCTCTCTCTCTCTCTCTCTCTCTCTCTCTCTCTCTCTCTCTCTCTCTCTCATATGCGCCTTTGGCTTGTTGCTCACAATGTGTTTGTGTTTTTTTGTTGTTGTGTGTATGTGTGCTCTGTGGTGTGTGTGTGTGTGTGTGTGTGTGTGTGTGTGTGTGTGTGTGTGTGTGTGCCCTCATGCATGTGAGCATGTGCAGGTATATTATATATTTACATCAAGTGAATATAAGTTGGTTGTTGGTTGTTGTTTTTTTTTTTTTGGGGGGGGGTGGAGAGAAGAGGAATCATAGTTAATTTTGCAGAAGAGGCGTAAAGAGAAACTGAAAATTGGAAGGAAGGGGCTGGTTATGTGTGGCTAGGTTATTGCAAATAGAATTTAAAGGCTAGCAAGTAAAGAGGGGGGTATTTTACATATTGATTATTTTGGAATATTTTTTTTAGTTTATTGTGGGTTTTTTTTGTCAATTGGGAGAAAGGGGCAGGAATTGTATGGCTAGGTAAGTGGGAATAGAAAGAAAGGTTAGCACATAAAAGAACAGTATTTTCTCACATGGTTTTATTTGGGGCTAATGACGAGCTAATATCTTTGTTCATCAATTTAACTTGGGTTCTTTTGAAAACAAGACGTAATTTTTCAAAAATACAGTAGGCTGGAAATTTCTGATTTCAGAACAGGAAAATTGTAATTAAACAATGGTGAAATGCAAGAACTAATCAAGAAATAGCTGTACTTTTGGGCTTGTTCCTTCGTTTATCTACTTTTGGTTCTTTTGAAAACACCACAGCCTATTTGAAAACAGAGATAGGCTGCCAAAAACCACTGAGCTGATTTCAGAAAGCAACAAAAACAACCATTGCTTGTTGATGGGACGAGTGAGTTGTGATTTAAAGAAAACTTCAAAACTATTGTGTCAAAAGCAAGGTACCATTGTGTCTATGTGCCCTTGTGTCCACATGCATGCATGCATGCAGGCAGACAAGCCAGCTGACCGACAGCCCTTTCCCAGTTACTAATGTTAATTGCTAACACTAACCTTTATACTAACATTTATTTCTTAACCTGGCCCCTCATGTGGACACAAGAGGCAGGTGGATATCATGATACAAGGCATGACACAGAAGTAATCCTTTTTTGTGTTTTTATGTGTGGAGGAGTATGAGGGAGGTGGGGATGGGTTAAGGCAGAAGGATGTTAGACAGAAGGGGTGGGATGGATAGCTAGCTGTATGTGGGAAGGGCTTAAGAGAACTCAGCAGGAGGTCTGTCTGCTGGCCTCAGTCAACTCGTCCAACTTAAGATCAGCTTAAATTTTTTTTTTTTTTTTACAGGTTTGTTCATGTTTCCAAGAGTTACAGGATGTTTAACGAGCATATTTAAACTTCTGCATGTGTGACCTTGAAGGTAATTAAGGTACTGGCAGGTCTGCACTTGAACCCTCTTGCATTCAGATTCTCTGAACACAAACTGCCCCTAGATTTCACATTCCTTCACAAAATCAGGTCAGGCACACATGCTTGCTCATCTTTTCCTCCTAAGTACACACCAGCAGCTATAATAACTTCCAGACTCTCAGCAGGGTTTCTACCTCTAGCCTGATAGAGCTTTGACATGTGGTAGCAGTTAGTGATGGTCACAGCCTGATGGAAATTGACTGTGTAAATCACGGTTTGGGATTTCGGGGGGGGGGGGGGGGGGGGGGGGCAATTGTTCAACCCTGGCAAATCCCAGTTGGGGACTAAGAGGGTTAAAGTTGAGCTGAGAGGTTGTAAACCCCCCACCCTTAGTTCACCAGATGCCACTGCCACAATTCAAACCCCAGACTTCATGGACCTGCAGGATGGGGTCCTAGTTACTGCTGCAGACTGACCCTGTACTTTGCTGATATACATATATATATTTATATAACTTTTTTTGCTGCCTCATCTTCTGTGACGTTCCTGTCCTGCTGTTCCCATGCTGTTCGCTTCAATCTCCCCGCCACTGCAATACCCCAAGGTTCGTTATGTCTCATCTCCAGGGTTGGAAGTCCACAGGGAGTTCATCAATATTAGGCCTCTGTGGGGCCACCAGCCGGAGGGGCCCTGCACTGCTGCTGTCACTTTGGTGGTGTTCAGTGGTGTCTCTAATGAGCTAACATACGCAGGTCACCATCTACTAAGCCTCCTATTAACAACAGTATTAGCTTAGTTGCGGAGCCAGACTGAGTTGCCCTCTGAGGTAGCAACCACCACAACGTCCCTCCAACAACTGTCCCCTGTAAACATCCAACCCCAAAGGCTTTGACAAAATCTCACCACAGGTACAGAAGTGTATGAAGAAATCGAATCTGTGGTCACCACAAGACCAGAGCAGCTGGGGCCACCAAATCAGAGGCCTTTTAAAAATTTTTTTATTGCATGAGGATCAGTGATAATAAAGATGATGTAATGTTACTGATGTGGAAGTGTATGTGCTTTGAGACTACTTGACAGAATTGAACTCTATGCTTACTATCATAAAATATCCTGGCATCAACCGTGCTTAAGAAATACAGACACCTGCAGTGTTGGTCAGGAAATTTGAGCAACACTCTCAAATTTGCATCCATAAAGTGGATGAAGCTTGACTGTGTGGTCCCAGTCTTCCCACTGAGCCCATAGCACACTCACTGTGGGTAGGAGCTGGTCATAGTCCAAAAAAATCCCTGTATGACTCATGGGATTCAAACCCAAAACCTTCCATTCTGAAATCCAAGGCACTTTACCACTGTGCCATTGCAGCTGGTTTTGCTGATAGATATTAGTTATTCTTGTCAAAAATTATATTTGCATGTAAACATGAATCTTGCTTTCAGTTTCTTTAGCTCGGGCTGTACAGGTAAGTTTTCTTCCAGTGCTGGTGATTTTCCGGTGAGTTTAGATATTGTCAAGAAGTGTGAGAAAAATGGCTTGACTTAATAATTGTTATTCTGGCAATGCTTTGGGCTACAAAAATTATTGTAATTTGTGAAGGATTGAGAGAGTTGGGAAGAGGAGGGAAGGGGAGTGCAGAAGAGAATGATTTTGAATGGGTGAAGTGGAGGGGACTGAAGTTGTACTGTAGCTATATCACTTTGAAACATGGAATCTAGCAGGCATATGTTACAAGAGACTGAAAGTTGGGTAGCAGATGATACTCCCCCTGTGCTTGAACCATTTGTGGGAGGAGAAACACTAAATAATAAGATTTATTGAGAGTGACTTGGTTGAACATTTGTTGTTTTCTACAGATTCTTGTAATATTGATAATAATAATATAAGGAATTTATATAGCGCTGAATCTTGTAAACAGAACAAATCAAAGTGCAAGCAGACAAATAAAGACACAACACCCAAGTGTTTGGTGGAGCAAATTTTCGGTTTATTTCAAACCTTCTTCAGGCTAAAAGATTGGCTAGCTCAAATCAAAGTGCTTGCGTTCATAACATTCACACGTGTGCAACCATTCTCAAAAAGATTCACAGATTTTGGATTTATACACACACACACACACACACACACACACACACACCACACCACACACACACACACACACACACAACACACACTTAGGCAGGGTGATGGAGATGTAGAGCTATATCTATTGAAAGCAGTAACAGGTAAGAGATGCAACTAAACAGGAACATCATAGTATCTTGAGTCCGGATTTGAAAGGATCAAACGTAGGCTTTTGGCAAAGTGAGAGAGGAAGTCATTCCAGATGGTTGGACCAGAAACGGAGAAAGAGCAGTGGCCAACAGTGGATTGTTTGAATCTGGGTGTTTGAAAGTATAAGGTGTCTGCAGCAGAATGGGGGGTAGCAAGATGGAGAATGCAGGTGGAGGCAGTTAAAGAGATATGATGGTGCAGCTTTGTGGAGACATTTGTAACAGAGGAGGAAAAAGTCTTATATTTCACTCTCTGTGAGACAGGAAGCCAGTGAAGAGGTTGCAAGAGAGGATAATGTTTTCTGATTTTTTAAAATTTGTTAGGACTGGTCGAGCTGCACAGTTTTCTATACTTTGGAGTGGATAGATGATGCTGGCAGACCAGCCAAGAGAGAGTTGCAATAGCCCAGACATGAAAGAATAAGAGAAGTGACAAGTTTGGATGCTGCATCAGTGGACACGTACTTTCGGATTGCACTAATTCACTGTATTGATAGCAGGACTGGCAGGTCTGGGTGATGAATTTTTGCAACAGTGTGTTGTCAGTAACAACCCCTAGATACTTCACAGTGATGCGACAGAGGAACTGTTGTATTGCCAAATTCTATTGAAGTTGTTGTGATGGAAGAGAGTTTGTGTTTGGTTCCTACAAGCATGGCTTTGGTTTTATCTGTATTGACTGCAACTTGTTTTGCATCATCCAGTTTTGAATATCATGAAGACAGTAGGACATATTCATCAAGACGAGGCAGATTTTCAATAGTGTTTCTGCTTTGAATCTGAGAGTCATCGGCATAAAAATAATGGTTGATCTGATGATGGTTTATGATATATGACAGTGGAGCAGAGTAGAGAGTGAAGAGAACAGGGCCCAAAACTGATCCCTGCAGGACTGTGCATTCCAGTTATGTAGGTATTAATTGGATCTTTTCACAGCTACAGTCTGTAAGATATGAATTAAGCATGTGAGGGCTGTGGCATTGATGCCTAACATTTTTTGAAGATGGGAGAGAAAAATTGAGCGTTGAAGGCTGCACATAAGTTAAGAAGTGAGAAGAGAGATAGATCCTCCTCAAGTCAGAAGCGAGAAGAAGCATATTTAAAATGATTAAAGTGTGGACTAGGGTAGTTTCATTGCTGTGGTTGGCATGATAGACAAACTGAAATGTTGGAATGAGATTATTGGAATGAATGTGGCTGCTGAATTGTTTCAGGACAACTTTTTCAAAGACTTTAAAGATAAAAGGTATGTTATAAACAGGTCTATAATTCTTCAGAATGTTAGGATCAAGGTCATGCTTATTGAGTACAGGTGTAACTATTGCAGTTGTGAGAGCTGATGGAAAAAATCCTGAAAGAAGTAATGAGTTTACTATTTTCTTGATAGTGGGTATAAGTTGGGGAAGGCACTGTGTGAAAAGAGAAGCAACTACAGAATCCAGATCACATGGTTTTATTGACATTTCTTTAAGAATGTCCTTGATTTCCTTGTCACTTATGGGATGAAAGAAAAAGAGAAATGTCAGTGAACTAGGGATCAGGAAATGCAGGATGGAAAGGAGTCTGACCCAATCTGGAGTGAGTGTTGTGGACTTTGTCAGAAAAGAATGAAGAAAATATAGCAGATAGTTCATAGTGGCAGTGGACAGAAGGCAGGGGGCTTACCTTTGCAGATCCAAGAAGAGATGAGGGAAAAGAGATTTCATGGATGTAGCATCAAGGTCTTCAGCAGAGTAGTAGTTTGTCTTTGTTGAATGGATCAAGGTTTGACTTGTTGATTTGTTTTCGAAGAAGCTGTTTGTTAATTTCAGTTTTAGTTTTTCACCACTGCCACTCTTGTATGCATTTGTGCTTTGCGACCAAGATTTCATGAGTTTACCATGGTAAAAAAAAAGAAGAAGAAGAAATTAAATTAAAAAAAAAAAGTTTACCATGGTGCACAGGGCCTATCAGGCAGGGGATGGTCAGTGGGAGGGGCATGCTCACCAAGCAGTTGGCTGAGGACAGTACTGTAATATTTACAGGGGTCAGTATAGTTCGGGGTTTGTGATAGGCGTTCAGCAGCTTGGGAAGAGAAAATTTTGATATCTATGGCCTTGAGGTTACAACGGGTGACACGCTTCTTCTTTCTGATAGGCTTTGCTTTGGGGCAGCACGCTAGAGATGATGATGTATTCTATGCCCATGTGTGTTCCTCGTCTGTTTTGGGGGCAGTGGATTCCTAAGTTTGCACTATGCTCTTTGAGTCTGTTTTGTATACATGTGGTTTAACCCGTGTTAGAACAAAGCTGTCATGTCCGTGGAATGAGGAACACTGGGTGGTGGGGGTGGTTTGGATCGTGGATCACCTGCAAATGTTCACACTGCAGCAGGGTCAGAGAACAATAGGTCACAAAGACCAGTGCAATGAGGTAAACACAAATAAGAGGTCAATGAAATTTTGAAACAGAATTACCAAATGATGAAAATTATAAACTGAAATATTTTAAAAGACAAATTATATAAACGGAAACTGTTCTAACTGTACGGTTCTGGATGGAGTCACAAACAAAGATGTAAAACTTTGTTGGAAGGATGCAGGAGAAACGCACTAATTTTCATTTAAACCCAGAGATACTCACTATGCAGCCGTCAGGCACAAAGGGGGAGAACACACAGCCTAGCTGATTGTCAGAAATCAGTACTTGATATTACCCATCTTCAGGGTTATGTTAGCAATATGCAATTGTCATGATCACCAGTGATGCGAAATATAAACTTCCTATTACAAAACAAATATCTAAAGATGATGTAGACAGTTCTGATTGTCTTCGATGTTTGGTATGTTGAACAAAATCTCAAATTTATGTGCTTCTAAAATGTTCCTGCAACATTTCGTTAATTGACTAATTACCTTTAAATGGAGCCAAAACAAAAGCAGCATCTTAATGTTCCAAAGGTCAAAACATCTACAGTACTCATTTCCCCTTTTCAGGAATGATATTCTGATGAGAGTTTGTTGTTGGTCAGGTTTTTGCAATTAAAAATAAATAAGTGTGCAGTTGTTTCACAACAGTAGGAGTGGCTGATGCATTCTGCATTTTCCTTGAAAAAATCTGCTGGAAAAAGGGGTAGAAGTCTGGGGATGGCATATTCATTGTGCAAAAAAGAAGGAAGATGGCAGGATGGTTTTGACAGTCACCAGCCTAACATGTAAACCGTCAGGTTCTGGGTTGGATTCCCAGCCTTTCTTCTTCCCAGTTTGACAAGAAAATTGATCTGAATGTCTTTTGGAGGAGACTCGAAAACCAGTCAGACGGGCATGCTCATGGATTTGTGTACTTCAAAAGAACCCATGACAGATGAAAATTGGAAAGAGCAGGGATGTACCTCCTGACTTTCAATTCAGTTCAGATACTTTATTATCTCAAAGACAGAGAAATACAGGTGGGTCACAAGCAATACAAAAAACAGTAAGCATGTAAACATTATATCATGCATATGTACCACAGCACAGGATCTGAACATCAGTACACACCCATCCCAATATCAAGAGCATCCACAAATCTGCATTACCTCAGCCACTCAGAAACTCGCCCAAATGAAATCACAAACACCTGTGTGCACACCTGTATGCCCATGACATGCATCCACACACTCACACATGGCTCTCTCACACACACGCATGCACGCACGCACACACACACACACACATACACACACACACACACACACACACACACACACACATACACTCCCACTCACACACATGCACACATGCACGCACCCACACACAAGATTCAAGATTTAATTCCTTTCATCCCTTTTGGGGCATGGAGGATAACCAGTTACAACAGGAGAAAAGAAACCTTACAGCAGTACACTCAAAAGTATTATCGATACTAACAGGAATTGAAAAGCAAGAATTCATCGCAAAAAGACACACGCACACACACACACACACACACACACACACACACACCTGAACAGGGGTGACAGTGCTAACACTAATTCCAACAGGGGTGACAGTGCTAACACTAATTCCAACAGGGGTGACAGTGCTAACACTAATTCCAAACAAATTGCAAGCGCCTCTGATCGTGCCTTCCCCCCACCCCCTTTCCCATTGCATGACGTCAGGCAGTCTAGTCAAGGGAATCGCATCGGCGTTAGGCCTGATGCGAGCAGTGTTAGGCCTAATGCGAGCCCTGCCCCACATACTGAGTGGACCACTGAGCCAGTCTACTACCCGCCCCATCCCCCACTGAATAGGCCTAGGCCTAGCGCCATGCAGCCTAGTCAGTCAGCCCTCAACCAGTGGTATTCCCCACATCAAGGAATGACCACAGCAGTCACTGGCCAAGCTGGCATCTGGCATAGATCAACGCCGGCTCCTATCAACCCTTACGATCAGATTTTTGCTAACCTAATGGCTTACATGAACTCCCAACGCCAACTGTATGCATAGGCCTAGTCCTCTTTACTCATTATCATGCATAATTATGTTTTAGGGTTGGAAAATGCTTGCCCTATGTGTGTGTGTGTGTGTGTGTGTGTGTGTTAGAGAGAGAGAGAGAGAGAGAGAGAGTGCTTGTGCTGTGGTGTGTGTGTGGTGTGTGTGTGTGTGGTGGTATGGGTGAGAGAGAGAGAGAGAGAGAGAGAGAGAGAGAGAGAGAGAGAGAGAGGAGAGAGAGAGAGAGAGAGATTGCAAAGTTGTAAGTATGTGAATGAATGTGTTGCGGCATGCTGATGGTGGATGCAGATTACCATTTTCTATCACTGATATTGTCTTGGCTAGTGCAGTACTTGCTGGCCAAGTTGTAAGGGTTGTGTCCAGTGCTTTTCTACACATATTAAGCGAATTTTATTTGTTCCAGTACTTGACTGTATATATATATATATATATATATATATATATATATATATATATATATATATATATATATATCACACACACACACACACACACTTATTCTACCCTTTGTTTGTTGACTTGATTGATGATTATGCTTTAGTCACAATTAGTGACTGGTAGGTAGTCACATTATTGTAGTAAGTTTGTCCTTTATTTCAAATTTTGATTGTACTGACTGATGATTGTGCTTTATTGACTGGTGTTACTTACATTACTTACATAGTAAATTTGTCCTTTGTTTTAAATTTGATTGTTGATTGACTGATTTTGTGCTTTATTGACTGGTATTAGTTACATTACTTTACTTAATTTTTCCCTTTTGTCTTAAAATTTTCATTGTTGGTTGACTGATAATAGTGCTTTATTGGTCGGTGTCAGTTACATTACTATACCTAGTTTTTCCTTCCATTTTGTTTTGTATTTGATTGTTGATTTGACTGATGATGGTGCCTTACTGACTTGTGGTTACATTGCTGCACCAACTTTCTCACTTTTTTGTTTATTCTAAATTTTGTATTACTTTGATTGTTGTTCTTTACCTTTTGATAATTTCCCTTGTTTGCCTAATTTTTGATTGTTGATCTGATTGATGATTGTGCTTCACTGATTGGTTGATAGTACATTACCATATTCAGTTCTTCTTTCTCTTGTTCTGCTTTTTTTTTTTTTTCTTCTTTTCGATGATTGTGCTTTATTGACTGGTGTTACTTACATTACTTACATAGTAAGACTGTCCTTTGTTTTCACTTTGATTGTTGACTGCTTTTGTGCTTTATTGACTGGTGTTAGTTACATTACTGTACTAAATTTTTCCCTTTTGTCTTAAAATTTTCATTGTTGGTTGACTGATAATAGTGCTTTATTGGTCAGTGTCAGTTACATTACTATACCAAGTTCTTCCTTCCATTTTGTTGTATTTGATTGTTGATTTGACTGATGATGGTGCCTTACTGACTTGTGGTTACATCGCTGCACCAACTTTCTCTCTTTTTTGTTTACTCTAAATTTTGTACTACTTTGATTGTTGTTCTTTACCTTTTGATAATTTTCCTTGTTTGCCTAAATTTTGATTGTTGATCTGATTGATGATTGTGTTTCACTGATTAGTTGATTGTTGACTGCTTTTGTGCTGTACTGACTGGTGTTAGTTACATCACTGTACTAAATTTTTCCCTTTTGTCTTAAAATGTTCATTGTTGGTTGACTGATAATAGTGCTTTATTGGTTGGTGTCAGTTACATTACTATACTAAGTTCTTCCTTCCATTTTGTTGTATTTTGATTGTTGATTTGACTGATGATGGTGCCTTACTGACTTGTGGTTACATCCCTGCACCAACTTTCTCTCTTTTTTGTTTACTCTAAATTTTGTACTACTTTGATTGTTGTTCTTTACCTTTTGATAATTTTCCTTGTTTGCCCAAATTTTGATTGTTGATCTGATTGATGATTGTGCTTCACTGATTGGTTGATAGTACATTATCGTACCCAGTTTTCTTTCTCTTGTCCTGCAATTTTATTTATTTATTTTTTTTTTTTTTTTTTTTTTTTTTTTTAATTATTTTTTTTAAATACTATGTCTTCTACTCTAGATACATGGCCCTCTCAGGAAGGACTTCGTGTAGGATACCTAAATATCAATAGTGCCAGGAACAAAACTGAGGAAATATCATCAATTATAGACAATAAAGGAACTAGCTTTCATATATTTTGTGTAGCTGAATCGAGACTCAACAACTTAATTTCTGATTCAGATATGTATATCCCAGGTTATGACACTGTACGACTTGATCCAATAAGTGTCAGATCTACCGGTTTGCTTTTATACTGTGCAACTTCTTTGTCGTGGAAAAGACTAACGCATCTTGAACAGTTTCATGTAGAATCTATATGGGTAGAAATCACGTTTAGACGCTGTAAATCGATTATACTTGGCTTCATCTACAGGAACCCAGCTGAAACAATTGACTGGTATGATAAATTCAATTCAATGATGGATGCCGCAATTCTAGAGTCCAAAGAAATCTTTCTTATGGGAGATTTCAATATAGATCTGACAGTCCCTGGATCAAAGTGGAATATTAATTATGCCATGTATGGTTTAGAACAAATAATTGATCGTCCAACTCGCATTACTAATAACACTAGCACCCTCATTGATCACATTTACACTACTTCAAAAGCCAACATAGCAGAAACATGCTCAGTGCAGACAGGTTGTAGCGATCACTCTTCCATTTGTTTTACATGGCGGAAAAAAGGAATAAAGATACCCAAATCAGGACACAAGGAGATATCCTACCGCTCCTTTAGACATTTTGATAAAGATGCCTTTATAAATGATATTCTTAATTCAAACTTAGACTATGTTTATCAGATTACAAATCCAGATGATGCTGTTAACTATTGGATAGAGACATTTATAGCTACGTATGATAAACATGCTCCATTTATTAAGAAAAGAATAAAATATTTCATGAAACCTCCATGGTTAACAAAAGAAATTGAAAACGAAATGAATCTAAGAGACTATTTATTAAAATCAAAGCAAAAAGATGAATATAAAAAGCAAAGAAACAAAGTTAATTCATTGAAGCGCAAAGCCAAAACAAAATACTTTCAAGATTTGCTGTCTTCAGCCCAAAATCCAAAAGCAATTTGGAAAGCCATTAATACCTTAACTAATAAATCAAGACATAACTCCCAAAAAGTCATAAAAGAAATATCAGCAGAAAACCTTAATTCTCACTTTGCAAACATTGCTGACTCTATAATATCTAATGATAAAACAAAAACAAACGAGCTGATAGAATTAAAACAATACTGTTCATCAAAGAACATCTCATCTGATTTTGTTATACCCCCAATAACAGTAACAGAAGTGCTTAATAGTATACTCAATTTGAAACAGTCAAGATCAAAAGACCTTGACAAAATCGATAGTCAAATATTAAAAATCAGTGCATACGCCATAACTGACACCCTAACCTACATATTTAACTTGTGTATTGACAAAAATTACTTCCCAATGAAGTTCAAACGAGCAAAAGTAATACCCTTATACAAAGCAGGAGACCCAACCAATCCGTCGAACTACAGACCAATCTCCATACTATCAGTCCTATCTAAACTATTAGAAAAACATATACAATTTCACTTACAGTCTCATTTTAAAATATATAATCTAATTAATGAAAACCAGTCAGGTTTTCGTGAAAACCATTCTTGCCATACAGCCTTAATACAACTAATTGAGCATTGTCTTTTGAATATCAATAACAATGAAATCACTGGAGTCCTTTTTCTAGACTTTGCTAAAGCCTTTGACGTTATTAGCCACTCTCTCCTCATCAAAAAATTAAAATGCTATAAAATTTCCGACCAAGCATTATCATTTTTAGACTCATTTCTCAGTAATCGTTATCAACTTGTTGAAATCGGGCCTAGGAGATCAACCTTATTACCTGTGAAATATGGAATACCACAGGGATCAATACTAGGACCACTTCTTTTCTCCATTTATATTAATGACCTACCTCTGCATATCCATTGTTCATGTCAAATGTTTGCCGATGATACATCAATTCAATGTAACAACGATGATTCAAACCAGCTTGTGAAAGATATGCAGGCAGATATCAATAAACTTATCGAATGGACAGAACTCAATCATATGTCTCTTAATTCTAATAAAACAAAATGTATGTTTATAACCACTCGACAAAAAAGACAGAAATTGCATTCTCCATTCGAGCCAATTTATATCCATGGACAACAAATTGAAGAAGTAGTCTCACACAAAGTACTAGGTGCAGTAATCGACAACGATTTGTCTTGGTCAGATCACATAGCCACATTAGGAAAACGAATCTCAGTAAGATTGTATCAACTTAGAAAAATCAAAAATTTTCTAAATTTACAGTCACGAAAACTATTTTTTCACGCCCATATTCTATCTCTTATAAACTATGTTTCTACCTTATGGGACAGTGCAAGTGAAACAAACCTAAAGCATATAAACCGCCTACATAAAAGAGCTGTTAAACTAATCCGATTGAATCCTAATACGCTGACCACCACCAACTACAAAGAACTAGACATTCTTCCACTCAAAGACAGACTGCAGTTCAACAAGTATCTATGTATGTTCAATATATTAAACGGAAAAGCCCCAAAGAAAATTGTGGAAAAATTTGCTGTCAATAAAAATAGGCCTACCCATAGACTGTTACTGCCCAGGCCCCATAATAATCTCTATAAATCAAGCCTTGCTTATTCAGGAAGAACATTGTGGAATAGCCTACCCCCTTTTCTAAAATCAGTTCCTTCAAAACAAATGTTTAAGAAACTTTTGAAGAAACATTTGATGGACAAACTATAAGTCCGCATTTATGTTTGATACTACCTCACATTTGGCTGCTTGTTGTTATTCATGCCCATGTTATATAGTATTTGTATCATTTGTATGTATGATGTGAGCTTATTTTGTACTGTCTTGGGTTTGTTTTTGTTTTTGTTTTTTATCTTGAGAGGATTTGTTTGAAAATAATCCTGATTTATTTTAGTTTTTTCAACAAAGGTTGATATTTGTCTTTGAATATTTTAGAAGTCAATTTACATGATTTTTTTTTTGTGAGGGCAGGATGAAAAAAAGTTGTGTAAACTTAATCTTTTACCCTCAATAAAGATCATTTTGACTTGACTTGACTTGACTTGACTTGACACACACACACACACACACACACCACACACACACACACACTCTGAAACATTCTCACTTATGCTCACACATTTTTATGACATAAGCCAAATTGTTATAACATGCTGTATGATAAAACAAATTTCAATTAGTACTCTATTCTATTAAGATTTTGAACACAGTCTCTACCCCCCCACACACACGCATACACACACACCACACATTTTTGACATAAACCAAACTGTTATAAACATGTTGTATGATAGAACAAATATCAATGAAATGAAACACCTTGTCCATTAAAACATTGAACACAGTTTAAAAAGATAGAAAGTGGCCTTTCTTATGCTTCAGAATTTCCCATCCCTTTTCTGCCTGAGCTCTGAATCTCCCTTACCTTTCCCCCTCCCCTCCCCCTCCCTATACCCTTTCTTCACCACTGGCTCCTCTCTCTCTCTGTGTCTCTGGTCTCTCTGTCTGTCTGTCTGTCTGTCTGTCTGTCTGTCTGTCTGTCTCTCTCTCTCTCTCTCTCTCTCTCCTCTCTCTCTCTCTCTCTCTCTCTCTCTCTCTCTCTCTCTCTCTCCATCTCTCCCTCTCACACACACACACACACACACACACACACACACACACACACACACACACACACACACACACACACACACACACACACACACTCTCTGTCTCTCTCTGTCTCCGTCTCTCTCTTGCTTGCTTGCTTTCTTTGGGTCAGTTCAGATTTTGTCATGCACATATTAAGCAGGAGAATTGAGGTGGGAATAAAACTTTTTATAT
>CM060323.1:62638037-62698037 GCA_030674155.1 Stramonita haemastoma | reverse complement strand
GTGTGTGTGTGTGATCTGTATGATAGGCCACCAGGAAAAATGATGCATGTCAAACTGTTATCAGTGACCAAAAGGGGTTAAGTCATTGAAGACTACTAAAAACTTTGGGCAGTTTTTGCAGACAGGCAGCAGTCAGCTTGCGTCCTTTTTCCAAGTTGCCAATTATGCTTCATACCATTAGAGTGAGGGTAAAAAAAAGAGTAAAAAAAATATTATATATTTATCCATTTTTTTCTACTGCTCTGAGCTAATGTACTACAAATTGTGTTCAGTTGAAAATAAGTTGTGATATTGCTGGAAATGTTAATATATCTGCATATATGATACCTTTGTTGAAAAGTAATGAACAAAATCATGATGAATGATGGAAAGACATATGTATTTCTGGGATTTTTTTTGGATTTTTGTAGGTGTTTTTTTTTTTCTTCGAGATGTTATAGCGTTCTAGTTTAATGTAGATTCAGTTAAAAAGAGCTTTTTCTAATTGTGTTCCCCCCCCCCTACCCCCCTACTTTTGATTTTCTTTGTGGTAGTTGTTTTTAGAGACAAAGAGTGGGGGGGGGGGGGGGGGGGGGGGGGTATGGCATAAATGAAATCTGACTAGTGTCTTAGATTAAATCAAATGAGAGTGTGCCAGTGTGCATTTTGAGTGGGGGATAAACAGGTGATACAGATTGTGTTGAATTGAAAATAAGTTGTGATATTGATGGAAATGTGAACATGTCTACATATGTGATATCTTTGTCAGAAAGTAATGACCAGAATGATATATATAATTATTGTCTCTGTGTGTGTGTGTTGGTCAAGTCAAGTCTGAAACACTTTAAACATCCCTGTTGTCTTCAATTTTACATTTGTTCACTTCTGGTGATATTAGACTCTGTGTGTGTGTGTGTGTGTGTGTGTGTGTGAGTGTGAGTGTGTGTGTGTGTGTGAGTGTGAGTGTGTGTGTGTGTGTGTGTGTGTGTGTGTGTGTGTGTGTGTGTGTGTGTCTTTGTGTGGGCAGGTGTTTTTTGGGGGTAGTGGTAGATTAGCTTAGAGGAGATGAGACTAAATTCCTCCTTTGTGTGTGTGTGTGTGTGTGTGTGTGTGTGTGTGTGTGTGTGTGTGTGTGTGTGTGTGTGTGTGTGTGTTGTGGGGTGGGGGTAGATTAGGTCAAAGGAGATGAGACTAAATTCCTCCGTGTGTGTGTGTGTGTGTGTGTGTGTGTGTGTGTGTGTGTGTGTGTGTGTGTGTGTGTGTACATGCGCTTGTGTATGTTAAAGTGTTGTGGGGGTAAGTTAGGTGAGAGGAGATGAAACTTAATTCCTCCTCATGTGTGGGGGTCGGTGAGTGGGTGTGTGTCTTTGTGTGGGTGTGAGTTTTTGTGTGGGTGTGTTTTGTGGGGGTGGGGTAGATTTGGTTAGAGGAGATGAGACTAAATTCCTCCTCGGGGTGTGTGTGTGTGTGTGTGTTTTGTGGGGGTGGGAGTAGGTTAGGTCAGAGGAGATGAAACTTAATTCCTCCTTGTGTGTGTGTGTGTGTGTGTGTGTGTGTGTGTGTGTGTGTGTGTGTGTGTGTGTGTGTGTGTGATGAAACTTAATTCCTCCTTGTGTTGTGTGTGTGTGTGTGTGTGTGTGTGTGTGTGTGAGAGAGAGAGAGAGAGAGAGAGAGAGAGGAGAGGAGAGAGAGAGAGAGAGAGAGAGAGGAGAGATGGGCTACCAGGAAAATATCATGCAAGTCAAATTATCAGTGACCAAAAGTGGCTAAGTCATTGAAGACTACTGAAAACCTTAGGCAGTTTTTGCAGACAGGCAGCAGTTGGCTTGTATCATTTTTCCAAGTTGCCAATTATGCTTCATACCATGAGAGAGAGAGGGAGAGGTTTGGGTTTTTTTAATCGCTTTTTCCCCAAAATTGTCTTTTTGTGCTGTAAGACAGATTTGTGTTGAATTGAAAATACTTTTTTGATATTGATGGCATTGTCAACATATATCTACTTGATGTGACACCTTTGTCAGAAAGTAATGACCAAAAACCATGTTGAATGATGGAAAGAATACATAATTCTGGGATTTCTTCCTTTTTTTTATATTTTTGGTGTGTGTATTGTTTGGTTTTCTTCTTTGTGCTGTATTGGCATCATAGTTTAATATAAAGTCATTGAAAAATTGGTATTTAGGATTTTTTGTTGTTGTTCAATTTTCAATATGTTTGCTTTATTTTTGTTGTGTTTTTTAGAGAGAGATGGGGGAATGTGTGGGGAATTTATCAAACGAAAGAAATCTGACTTGAGTCTTAGAGTAGGGAGAGGTGTGGGAATGTACATGGTGGGTGTTGGAGGGGGGGTGGGGGGGTGGGGTGGAGATAATGAGATATGAGAAGTGACATATTGCCTGTGTGGGGGTGGGGGGTTATTAGGTCAGAGGAGATGAGACTTCATTCCTCCTTGTGTGTGTGTGTGTGTGTGTGTTTTGTGCGGGTGGGGTTACATTACGTAAAAGGAGATGAAACTTAATTCCTCCTTGTGTGTGTGTGTTGGAGGGAGGGGGCAGGATGGCCTCCTCACATGTGTGTGTATGTGTGTGTTGGGGGGGGGGTATTAGGTAAGAGGAGATGAAACTGAATTCCTCCTGTCTGTGTCTGTGTGTGGGTGGGTATGTTATGGGGGTGGTGGTAGATTAGGTTAGAGGAGATGAAACTGAATTCCTCCTCGTGTTTGTGTGCGTGCGCGTTTGAGGTGTGGGAGTGGTGGGGGTAGACTAGGTAAGAGGGGATGAGACTTCATTCCTCCTCACATGTGCGTGCATGGTGTGTGTGATGAGTATGATGTGCCACCTGGAAAAATGATGCAAGTGAAACTGTTATCAGTGACCAAAAGTGGTTAAGTCATTGAAGACTACTGAAGACCTTAGGCAGTTTTTGCAGACAGGCAGCAGTTGGCTTGCATCAATTTTCCAAGTTGCCAATTATGCTTCATATAATCAGAGAGAGGGAGAGTTTTTAAGAAAAATGTTTATTGTCTCCCCCCCCCCTCCCCCAATTTTTTTGTTGTGAGTGATATATAATGCAGATTGTGTTGAATTGAAAATAAATTGTGATATTGATGGAAATGTTAACATATGTGACACCTTTGTCAGAAAGTAAAGACCAAAACAATGTGGAATAATGGAAAGATTACATATTTCTCTGATCTTTTGTGCGAGTGTGTGTGTTGTTTGGTTTCATACTTTGTGCTCTATGGGCTTTGAAGTTTAAGATAAATTCTGTGGAAAAGAAGGGTTTTTGTGTGTGTGTGTGTGTGTTTTCTACTTTAAGTTTATTATATATATTTTTTTTATTAAAGAGAGAAAGGAGAGCACTGAGGGGGGGGGGGGGGGGAGAATTTATGAAATGAGAGAAATGTGATTAGTGTCTTAGTTTAAAGAAAATGTGTGCGTGTTGAGTTAGAGGAGGGGGGGAAGAAGCCTTGTGGGGAAGGGGGGGGGGGGGGTTATATTGGGTAAGAGGAGATGAAACTTAATTCTTCTGTGTGTGTGTGTGTGTGTGTGTGTGTGTGTGTTTGGTGGGGGTGGGGGTATATTAGGTCAGAGGAGATGAAACATAATTCCTTGTGTGTGTGTGTATGTGTTGTGGGGGTGGGGGTAGGGTTAGATTAAGTAAAAGGAGATGAAACTTAATTCCTCCTCTGTGTGTGTGTGTGTGTGTGTGTGTGTGTGTGTGTGTGTGTGTGTGGGTGTGTGTGTGTTGTGGGGGTGGGGGTAGGGTTAGATTAAGTAAAAGGAGATGAAACTTAATTCCTCCTCTGTGTGTGTGTGTGGTGTGTGTGTGTTGTGTGTGTGTGTGTGTGTGTGTGTGTGTGTGTGTGTGTTTTGTGGGGGTGGGGTTAGATTAGGTAAAAGGAGATGAAACTTCATTCCTCCTTGTGTGTGTGTGTGTGTGTGTGTGTGTGTGTGTGTGTGTGTTGTGTGTGTGTGTGTGTGTGTGTGTGTGTGTGTGTGAGATCTGTATGATGGGCCACATGGAAAAAATGATGCAAGTGAAACTGTTATCAGTGACCAAAAGTGGCTAAGTCATTGAAGACTACTGAAAACCTTAGGCAGTTTTTGCAGACAGGCAGCAGTTGGCTTACATCATTTTTCCAAGTTGCCAATTAAATTATGCTTCATACCATCAGAGAGAGAGGGAGAGATTTTAAAATTTTATTGTTTTTTTCCCCCCAATTTTTTGTTGTGTGCTGTTAGTGTGAGTGATAATAATGCAGATTCTGTTGAAAAGTGATATTGGTGGAAATGTTAACATATGTGACACCGTTGTCAGAAAGTAATGATCAAAACCATGTGGAATGATGGAAAGAATATATATTTCTCTGAACTTTTGTGTGAGTGTGTGTGTTGTTTGGTTTCATACTTTGTGCTCTATGGGCTTTGAAGTTTAAGATAAATTCAGTGGAAAAGAGGGGTTTTTTTTGTGTGTGTGTTTTCTACTTTAAGTTTATTATATATGTTGTTTTTTTATTAAAGAGAGAAAGGAGAGCACTGAGGGGGGGGGGGGGGGGGGAAATTTATGAAATGAGAGAAATGCGATTAGTGTCTTAGTTTAAAGAAAATGTGTACGTGTTGAGTTAGAGGAGGGGGGGAAGAAGCCTCGTGTGTGTTTGGGGGGGGGGGGGGGGGGGGGGGGGGGGGGGGGTATATTGGGTCAGAGGAGTTGAAACTTTATTCTTCCTTGTGTGTGTGTTTGGTGAGGGTGGGGGTATATTAGATCAGAGGAGATGAAACATAATTCCTTGTGTGTGTGTGTTGTGTGTGTTTTGTGGGGGTGGGGTTAGATTAGGTAAAAGGAGACGAGACTAAATTCCTCCTTGTGTGTGTGTGTGTGTGTGTGTGTGTGTGTGTGTGTGTGTGTGTGTGTTGTGTTGTGTGTTTTGTGGGGGTGGGGTTAGATTAGGTAAAAGGAGACAAGACTAAATTCCTCCTTGTGTGTGTGTGTGTGTGTGTGTGTGTGTGTGTGTGTGTGTGTGTGTGTGTTTTGTGGGGGTGGGGTTAGATAAGGTAAAAGGAGATGAAACTTAATTCCTTCTTGTGTGTGTGTGTGTGTGTTTTGTGGGGGTGGGGGTGGGGTTAGATTAGGTAAAAGGAGATGAAACTGAATTCCTCCTTGTGTGTGTGTTGTGATCTGTTTGATGGGCCACGTGGAAAAAATGATGCAAGTGAAACTGTTATCAGTGACCAAAAGTGGCTAAGTCATTGAAGACTACTGAAAACCTTAGGCAGCTTTTGCAGACAGGCAGCAGTTGGCTTACATCATTTTTCCAAGTTGCCAATTAATTTATGCCTCATACCATCAGAGAGAGAGGGAGAGATTTTAAGACAAAATTTTATTGGTTTTTTCCCCCCAATTTTTTGTTGTGTGCTGTGAGTGTGAGTAATAATAATGCAGAATCTGTTGATTTGAAAAGTGATATTGGTGGAAATGTTAACATATCTACATATGTGACACCTTTGTCAGAATGTAGTAACCCAACCCATTTAAATAAGGTTTTTCTGGGATTTTTTGTTGGTTTGGGTTTTGTTTTGGTATGTGTGTTTGGTTTTGTTCTTTGTGGTGTATGAGCATCCAAGTTTGATATAGATTCAGTGCAAAAGAGCTGTTTTGCATTTATTGTGTTCTTCCTACTTGTTTTCTTTATTAGTTTTTTTTTTTTTTTTTTTAGAGAGAGAGAGGAGAGGGTAGGGGGGGGGGGGGGGGGGGAGATGTGTGGGGGAATCAATGAAATGAAAGAAATCTGATCAGTATCTTTTTTTTTTTTTTTAATGTGTGCATGTTGAGTTGGAAGGAGGGGGGGGGGGGGAGTGTGTGTGTGTGTGTGGGGGGGTATTAGGTAAGAGGAGATGAAACTGAATTCCTCCTTTGTGTTTGTGTTTGTGTGTGTGTTGGGGTGGGAGTGGTGGGGGTAGACTAGGTAAGAGAGGATGAGACTTCATGCCTCCTCACATGTGTGTGTGTGTGTGTGTGTGTGTGTGTGTGTGTGTGTGTGTGTGTGTGTGTGTGTGTGTGTGTGTATGTTTGAAGAGTATGATGTGCCACCTGGAAAAATGCTGCAAGTCAAACTGTTATCAGTGACCGAAAGTGGCTAAGTCATTGAAGACTACTGAAAACCGTAGGCCGTTTTTGCAGACAGGCAGCAGTCAGCTTGCAAAATTTTTCCAAGTTGCCAAGGGTGTTTTTTGCCTGCACATCATTTCAGTCATGCTGACCAGTGAATAGTATGTTGTATTGATGAATATGTTGAGTTTATTTTGTTGTGTCAATAAGTCCATGTGACTTTAATGGCAATAAATAATTTCTGATTCTGATTCTGATTCTGATTCTGCCAGTTATGCATCATACAATCTCAGTATTATTCTTATTGTGTCTGTTATTTTTTTTCTTTGTATTACAATCACTCTGGTTGGAAAGCATTGTGTGAAGAAACATTTTTTGGTGTTTTTTATTTAGAGCAATGTTGTTTTTTCTTCAAGAGTGAGAGAGAGCACAGAGACAGGTGGCATATTTTTTTCCTCAGCTTGATTGTACACTGTTTAGAGCACATGCAAGACGTGCTCTCCATCTGCTAAAATTGTATTGTTATTATTGTGTTGAATGAAATTGTCAAATGAGATGTGCCTGTAGTGAACTGATGTTTTTTTTTTCGTTTTTTTTTTTTTTGGGGGGGGGGGGTACATATCTGATGAATTTTCAACATATTTCCTGTTTTTTGTTTGCTTTTTTTTTTTTTTTTTTTTTTTTAAAGTCCTGAGTGTTGAGTATGAAAGGGAAATGCAAATGATAGAAATGACATCATAAGTTAGATGAAAGAAAAGACAGTTGACTTGGTTGGTTTGTGGGTTTGCTGGTTTCTTTTCTTTTTTTTTTCTCTGTGAAGTGGAGAGTGCTGTTTGTATCCTCGGTATGATGTGATTTGAATTGAAAGTTTGGGGCATTGTGTTGACAGAAGTGTTTTCCTTGGAAGAAAAGAGGAAAGAAAGAAAATGATGTTGTTTGAGATTCATTGTGCAGAGACTTAAAATCCTCCTCTCAAAAAAAAAAGAAAAAAGAAAGAAAAAAAAGTGAAATAAAATGAAAAGAAAGAAAAAAAAGACAAGAAAAAGACAACAAAAAAATAAAGGAAAAAAAAAACAGAAAGAAAAAAAAAAGGAAAAAAAAGACATTTTCCGAAAACAAAAAAATATCTATTGAAAAAAATGTGCGTGAAATGTGTGTATCATGTTTTGTATTTTTGTGAATCTTATAAGTATGTATCGTTGTTTTATTTTGTTAAATGGTTACTGTTGTGAAAACTAATCCGTTAAGGGTTTACATTTTTTTCCCACAAACAAATATGAAAAAGCACCAGCTAAGAAAAAGGGTGCATGTTTTGTGTGTTGGTATGTTTGTTTATCGTGACAGTCAGTCATGGCATTAGTAATAATAATGATAAAAAGAATTATGGTAATAGCATCAATACTTCTCTTTCTAATGATGATGTCATCATAATAATAATACTTACTGGAGAATGATAATGATCATAATGATGATAGTAATTATCATCATCATCATTGTCAGAGTACCAAACTGTTGTATCAGACCTCAGAACCATGGCTTTTTCTTTGGGTAAATCAGGCTCCTTTCTCAAATGAGAGCATTATCACTACAGTACAGTGCCACTATTTTCCCTGAAAGTGCACACGCATTGTTTGCCCGTGATAGTGGGTTTTGACTGCAGTTCAGTCATACAATTCAATTCAGTACAGTCATTTATTTATCTCATATACAGAGAAATTCAGGGGGGTTATAAGCTGTACATGTAAAGATAATATCGCGGATATATACCACAACACAGTAGCTGACATCAACATGCACCCATCACAATATAAAAAGCACCACAAATCTGCAATACCTCAGCCAGTCATAAACTCACCCAAGTAAAATCATAAACACTGGTATGCGCACCAGTATGTCCATGCATCCACACACACACACACGGCTCACACATGCACGCATGCACGCACACACACACACACACACACACACACACACACACACACACACACACACACACACACACACACACACACACACACACACACACACACTGGAAGCATTCACACATATGGACACACATTTTTATGATGTAAACCAAATTGTAATAACATGTTGTATGATAAGAGAAATATCACTTGAATTAGAGAAATATCACTTGGAAGTAGAGAAATGTCACTTGAATTGATACTCTATTCTATTAAGATATTGAACACAGTGAGATTTAAACCAAATTGTTATGGCATGTATGATTCAACAAAATATCAAAGTTCTTGTCTATTAAAATATTGAACACAGTTTAAGATAATACAAGGTAGCCAGCCTTTCGTATGCTTCAAGATGTCTCATCCCTTTTCTACCTCAGCTCTATCTCCTTTATCCCTCCCCCTTCCTCCACCACTAGCTCTTCCTTTTCTCTCTCTCTCTCTCTCTCCCCCTCCCTCTCTCTTTCCCTCACCCCTTCCTTTCTCTTTCCTCCCCCCTCTCTCTGGTCCACTGGATTGCTTGCTCGCTTTGGGTTAGTTCAGAATTATTGTCATGCACTTATTAAGCAGCAAAATTTAGGTGGGAATGAAAGTATTTCTATATCGCAGAGTTTCAGATTTGTGTACTCTGTAGCGCTTTTGAGAAAGAAGTTCAAAATATTTTGCTAGCACATGAGTACCATCAGTTACAATTTGTTTTGCTCTCTCACATGGCATACATACAAATCATTCAGTTTCATTTGCTCACTGTCCACAATTTTGCCATCTGGTTACAATTCTGTTCTGTACATTTTTGTTTAATGACAGGCTTTCATAAAAAAACATGTCAAGGAGAAGCAAAGGACAAACTTGATAAAACATCAATAAAGGTCCTGTAAAACTTAACATTAACATGCAGGAGACATCAGTATAGTACACATTACCTAACACATTTATTAAAACTGTAAAGTTTGTTTTAAAAAAAACAAGACAGCAAAAGTGTGAACCTCAAGAAAGAAATATGTGGTGAAAATGAGCCGAGTCAGTTACATTATCGCCAGAGAAGACATGAAGAGAAAATGGGTCAGGAACATGTTGTCCAGTGAATGTGGCAGTATCTGTCAGACTGGTTCCTTTCAGAGTATGAAGCATGGAATATTACAAATTCAGAATGTGCCAGACTCAGGTAGGCTGCACAGTAATGTGAAGTTTGTGGAGCTCTATAGATTACACACTCAAAATTCAGAATGTGCTAGATTCAGGCAGGCTGTACAATAATGTGAAGTTTGTGTAGATTACTGACATTTTCATGTTCAGGATGTGTTGGAATAAAGAGGGTAACAGTTGGTAAAGTTTCTTCACTTTCACCTATCCCATAGTCTGATCTTGTAGTCCATTGGGGCACCATTGAAGGTAGCTGTGTTCTATCATATCAACAAAAGTGTTTTGTCTGACCCCGCCTATCTACACTGATTTCAGTTTGTTGATAGTTGGAATCATGTGAAGTCTCCCAAAGCCCTGTAGTAGGCCTCCGTCAGTCGGTGTCGACTATGGAATTCGCGCCAAAAGACAGGTCATTTTTTTCAGTGACAACACCGGCTGTGGCTGGTCAGTCCGATGCGGGAGTGGCAGTCTCTGTTGCATCTGATGCAGATGTGGCCTGTTGAGGTGGCTGGAGCACATGCCTTCCGCTTGGCTCTCTTTTCGTTTGCTGTGGTGTGGATCTTTTCTTCACCACACTTCAGCTGTTTGTGGAGAACACTGCGCCATTTGCTGCAGTCAGCATCTACCTCCTCCCAGTTCTCTAGGTTGATGTCCAGGGCTTTCATGTCACGCTTGCAGACGTCTTTGTAGCGCAGTTGGGGGCGGCCAATGCTTCTCTTGCCGGAGGGAAGTTCACCATAGAGGAGATCTTTAGGAATGCGTCCATCCTCCATCCTTCGCACTTCGTACTGTAGCAAGTAATGTGTAGCTGTTAGCGAGAAACTGGAGTGTGGGGCAACTGTCACATATCGGGCTAAAAATCTGACATCAGTCAGAGGCTGTGGGGTAAGTGTAAGACAGTATAAGCTTAGAGCATACCGGACACCATTTTTAACTTCCTGAGAGAATCCAGCTTTTTTCGTCTGATATGAGTGAAAGTGGTATAGTTGGTCTCTAAGGACAAGGTTGTTTTAAGGAATCTGGTTTTGGTTTTATCTCGTTTTAAGTGTGATCGATGTGGGTTTTCCCATGACACAGGGGCCGTCCTGGGCTGACCTTTATGGTCGACGGGGGCGTCGATACAAGCAAGGACAGTTGAGTTGGTTTTATACCTCGTTTTAACTGTACATAGTCGCACACTTTTAATACGAGTTTTAAAATGTGACGAGGTGATAGCCCTGATATGGCCTATGTGGTCGGCGGGGCTATAAGCAACATCATTGGATTGGATTAGAGCTTAGAGCATGGTGTGGACAATTTTTGTTTTGTGGCTTATTTGTGGTACACTGTTTGATATGGGGGTGCACCAAATGGAGTTTTGTTTATCAGGTGATAAAAACAAAGTAGTGCTTTTTGATTGACCCAGTTGCCAGTGCTATGTCTCATGCTGCATTAAAAAACAAACAACATTCAGTTTTGGTCGTAAAATGGTCATGTACCAAGTTAGCTTTGTTTATCATGTTTTAGCAGAATGGCTGTCTGTTTTTGCAATGTTCCACTGGACATTTTCCACTTCCTGAGAGAATCGGGCATTTTTCATCTGATCATCTGATATGATTGAAGATGTTATAGTTTGTTACAAAGAACACAGTTGTTTTAAGGAACCCTGGTTATGGTTTTATCTCATTTTATGTGTGGTTGATGTGGTTTCTCCCACAACGCAGTGACTGTCCTGGGTTGGCCCTCAACAAGGAGCAGCATTAGAGTTGGTTTTAAACCCTGTCTTAATCTTTATACAGTTGAGCAGTATTAACCTTAGGAGTAGAAATGCTACAGGCAACAGCCCTGATATGGCCTTTGTGGTTGGCTGGGCTATAAACAAGAAGATTGGATTGGATGAAAACATTCTTGTTAAGGGTTAGTAGGAGCTTGATATGTTTGTGATCTGATGACTTGAATTTCTACAAGATTCTGCCTTCCCTGGCTGTACTAAATGTTTAATCTGGTCAGGATGGCAGTCTGCAGTCTGCTGTAGTGAGCCTTCCAGTCCCCACAGTTTTTCCTGGAGCTCTGCTGGGCTGGGCCATGACGGGTACACTGTTTGATATGGTGGCATTATGTGGTATATGGTGTTAAAGTGGTTTCTCCCACGATGCAGTGACTGTCCTAGGTTGATCCGGCGATCGGGAAGGAAAGACTTCTTGGTCTGTACGGACTCGCTTTCTGCTCTGGAGGCTATCGCTTGCAGGAACGTAAACCACCCTAGGCTTCAGGAGTTCTACAAACTGTATACTTCTTTGAGACGGGACGGGTGTGACGTGGTTTTGGTGTGGGTCCCGGGGCATGCGGGCATTCGGGGCAACGAGACAGTTGACCGACTCGCCAGGCATGCCACAGAGCAGGAGGTTTTCGGGTCCACGGTGCCGTTCACGGATCTGAAACCTAGGAGCGAGCAATACATGCATTCCCTCTGGCAGGAGGAGTGGAACGCTCAGACGGACAACAAACTTTTTTGGATCCGTCCCAACCTGAAAGAGGTTTTCCCTCTGTGTGTCAAAAACCGAAGGGAGGCGACAGTGCTCACCAGGATACACACGGGTCATTCTCACATCACTCACGTTCACTTGCTGAAAGGTGAGGGAACCCCGTGGTGCGTGACTTGTGACGTGCGGGTGACCGTCAGGCATTTGCTCCTGGAGTGTCGGGATGTTCAGGATATTAGGCACAAGCATTTTACTGCGGACTCCTAAAGATCCTCTTTCGGGATGTTCCACCGGACACCATTTTTAACTTCCTGAGACAATCCGGCTTTTTTCGTCTGATATGAGTGAAAGTGGTACAGTTGGTCTCTAAGGACAAGGTTGTTTTAAAGAACCTGGTTTTGGTTTTATCTCGTTTTAAGTGTGATCGATGTGGGTTTTCCCACGACGCGGAGGCCATCCAGGGCTGACCCTTATGGTCGACCGGGGTGTCGATACAAACAAGGACAGTTGAGTTGGTTTTATACCTCGTTTTAATCTGTACATAGTCGCACACTTTTAATACGAGTTTAAAAATGTGACGAGGTGATAGCCCTGATATGGCCTATGTGGTCGGCGGGGCTATAAGCAACATCATTGGATTGGATTGGACCCTTATGGTTGGCCATGGCATTGATACATGGAATGATAGTAGAATTGGTTTTAAACCCACTTTTGATCTGTCAATAGTTGCACAGTTTTAATCTGAGATTTAAAAAATTGCACAGATGACAGCCTTGATATGGCCTGTGTGGTCGGCAGGGCTATAAACAAGAAGACTGGATTGAAATAAATATTTGCTCACTCTGTTCAACAACAAGTGCTCCAGTGTGGTGGCCAGCTCTTCTCAGATCTTTGTCTGGAATGGTCAGGTTCTGTGCTCTGTGTTTCTTGTCATTCTTTCAGTGATAGCTTTCATTTACAAAAACAAACCCCATCATATCCATTTCTTGATGCAATTGGAGACCAAACAATAGAAACAAAAGGAAACAGAGAAGAAATTCATAGCATTTTTATATGTAACAGGGGTCTGGCAAACAAAACAAAAATTTAAATCAAGAATAAAACATTCACAAAACACCAAGGGAGAAAACTTCATGATGTTTGCATCTTTATGCAACATGAGTATTAAAAACAACATTTCTTCTTCTGCATTCCCTGTCAGTGTTTAATTTTTAATCTGGTCTGCAGTTTTTCCTAGTGAATTCACTGATCCCCAAAGTTTTTTCCTGGAGCTCGACTGGGCTGGGCCATGTCAGCTGCCCTTTTTATTGTTGTTGTTGATACAATAACACCCAAGAAAGACAAAATCCATAGCAACTGTTGGCAGTAGGGATATTGAAAACAAAATAAAAAGAAAAGAAAGTGGGAAAGATCCATAGTGTTGGTTTCTAGATGCATTTTGGAAGAATTGAATAAATATTAATAACCAGAACCTTTAGGCCTGGTAGGAAAATGACATATTTTGGACATGCCATGAGATATCAGAGCTGCTGCCATGTATTAAAGGCTACAGCCAGGGCAAGAGAGAATAACAATGGCTGCCAACTTCCTACATGGAGAACACAGCCAAGTGGACAGGGTGCTGATAGGTGAAATCTGCAGAAGGATTGAAGATGGCAGGGGATGGAGACAGTTGACAGGATATATAAGCATCAGTGGCTACATCAAGGCGGATGTAGCAGGTAAACAGTTGAGATGTTTATCAGCACTCAGAGTGCAGGAGAGAAAGGTGTGGGATACGATGATAAACTGTTGATATATGTGTCAAGATTACTGATGTTATTTGCCTCAAGATCTGACTTTAACATGGATTGTGTGATTTCTTGTTTCAGACACGATGGTGACCAAATGCAGACGACATGAATCGAAGCATCATAGGAAATCTTGTTTGTTTGTTGTTGTTTTTTTGTGGTACATCCTTCCATGTGTGACTGTTCCAGGCCAGAGTTTGCATTGTGTGGAGGGGGAGGGGATAGACTTGTACTTGCCCCTGATGCATTATTTACCATTACAGTCAGCCTCTGTTCTGTTCTGTTGGCCATAACACTGTAGTGGTCAGAACATTACGCTCGCAATTGACAACCCAGGTTCGATTCCGTTCGAGGAGATTTTTCCACTGGTGTTAACATTAGTGCTGACTTCACTCTCCCCAAAAGTCCTTCGAGTGAGACTATAAACCAAGGCCCGTGTGTGAATGCACACAGAACATCTTGCACACATGTTAAAATCACTGTTCCGCTGTTTCGTAAGTGTTGGCATTTGTGTTGGTAGGAATTTGGAATATATAGCTACCTCAAATGATGAGAAAACATTCGCATACATACAGAACTCATTGATGAACCATCGCACCTCTAAAAAACGAGAAAAGAATTCCATATATTTTATACTACTGTGGTGGAAAAGTCTAGAGGGCTTTGTATATTGTAATTTATACATGTTGTGTCATTAGGGAAAAGAATGGTTTTCCATGAAATGATAGATACACTGTAGAGATGAAATCATCAGAAAGGGGGGTGATGTTGTGTAATGAAGCACAAGTGACTAGGAGAGAGGGAGTTAGGGGGAGGGGGGAAGGAAGAGGGGGTATATAGGGAAGGGTAGGGCAGGAGGTGGCTGTTCATTGTTGTGTTGTAAACATTACTGTTGACATGTGTTTTACAGGGGGGGTATAGGAAAGGGTAGGGCAGGAGGTGGCTGTTGTGTTATAAACATGACTGTTGACATGTGTTTTACGGGGGGGGGGGGGGGGGGGGGGGTAAGGGAAGAGGTGGTGGGGCAGAGAAGGTGAGCGTGGCTGTTGTGTTGTAAACAATACTTTGACATGTGTTTATACCTGTCCATTCTGTGTATTCCAGGTGGTGTGTGGAGATTGCTGAGGACTGTGGATGAGGGCAGTTGGGACTCTGACATATGTAAGTATTTTGGGGGGGGGGGGGGGTATTGTGCTAGTATTTGCCACACTGTTAAGTGTATATACACAAGTGCCCTGTGTGCACATGAATGTCATTCAGAGAGAGGAGGGGGTGGGGGAGAGAGAGATGAATTAAAAAAAAAAAAAAAATGTTAACATCTTTTCACAACTGTAATTCCCCCCACCCCCACCCCCAACACACACACGCACACACAGACCTCAGCTTCTCAAGGGGCTACCATATCGAGGGCGGTACCCATCTCCTCTCCTCACTGCGTTACCTTCCCTGACCCTAAAGAGGGCAGATACCCATTTACAGCTGGTGAATGGGGGACTGTATTGACCAAGGCACGCAAATGGTCACCCATCCACTTGGTAACCACGCTGGATGCTGCTTAACCTTGGCTTGTGGAAAGCGAGCGCTCTGACCACTGAGCTATCCCATCCCCATGCATTTGGTGCACATAGAAGAGCTTGCGGTAACAAGGAAGTTGTTGGCAAAATTCTGTAGAAAAAAGGCCACTCTATAGGAAAACAAGCACACATGCAGGCAGGAAAAGTTTAAAAAATAAATGAATTGGAAAAAAAATAATGGATTGCGCTGCTCTTTGGAAACTCGCACTACCTGGGGAGAGCGGCCAAATTTTACATAGAGAAATCTGCTGCGACTTATGTGTAAGCACACACATGTGCTACACAACACACACACACACACAAACACACACACACACACACCACACACACACAACACACACACACAATACACACACACACACACACACACACACACACACACACCACACCAAACCTTGATTTAAAGAAAAGAGATAAAAAGTGTATTCAACAAACACAATCCCCAACTGACCTGAGCATTAATGTCAAAAACATATATTGATTATAGGTATTTAAGACAAGAGAAAGAAAGAAAGAGAATGAATTAACACCTGTTTATTTTTTCATGTTTACAGGGTTGGCGTACTAAGACAGGCGAGACCCTGGAGACGTCTGTATTCCTATAAACAGGTAAGTTCATGTGTGTGGAATTTTCTGTTTGACATTTATTCACGTCTAGTGATTTTAGACAACAAAGCCCAAACAACAAAAAAAAAAAGATTTAGAGGGACAAATGAAGGCATATGAAACTACATTTTCAATTCCAAAGTAACAAGAACAATTAACAATAACTGAAAACAATGTCAGAAGACGGCGTGGAACAAAACAACTATAACATACTATAAATACAGAATTATCAAGGTACTTATTAATGACAAAACAATATCCAGCAAAAGCAATGGTTCAGATAAAACTTAATCCGGTGATAAACTAGGCACAGCAGGTAAAAATACTTTTAAGTGTCCGTACTGTAAAGTGATATGACTGTTAGTTTACCACCACAACTACAATTTACATTCTTCAAAAAATTTTGTCCTGAAATGTATGTAGTTTAAATCTGTACATGAGGGATAATATATATTTGCAATACCAACCAGAGGCTTTGCCAGAAATTAAAATACTTTGAAAATTTACTATGTTGCTTGTCTTGTACTGTTATCATAAAAATGATGGTCAGAATCACTGGTCTTCTTTCTGTAATGCTTCCAGCATGCATTTTGCAGCGCAGCAGCTGCAAGCAGTGTCCCTAGAATATTTTCATGCCATGCTCTATAGTAAAGGTAATGACCATCTATTTCACAAGAATATTTTCCATATTGTGCTAAAAAAAATTGTTCAAGTCAGTCAACTTTTTCATTGAAAAAGATTCCACAGTATGAGGGAACCCAACAGAAAGTAACAGTATTAAAATCATAAAGTGTTCCAGATGCCTTATTTCAATGATGAGATCTTTTCTCACTTTAACTTTGACTTTTTAAAGTATGTAAAATCAATTTTGAGTCGACACACAAGTATGTTAAAAAATGTTGTTAGGAAAGTCAGTACAGTGTGCTAACAGTAAAGCAGAAACATAAACATACCCAGCATACATCCCATACAAGAAAAATGGGCTGTTGTGAATTCGGACGGTGTGGACTGAGGCCTGTTGGCTGACCTCTGCAGAGATACAGGTAGTACTTCAGAACAGGAAGCAAGGCACTACACGTCCCACCTGCTAAGGTAACACAGAGGAGAAGAGGGGTCACTTCACTGAGCTATCAAAGACCAGTGAGGTGCTGCCTGCCTGCCATGTTTCAGTACAACAGCATGGTCTGGGGTCTTAGCTCTGGCGAATAGTTGAGTTCTGGAAGGACAGGGATTAAAGGGAGGTAAGTGACCAATCTGAGCAGGATATCATGACTTCAGTCTAAGATGACACTGGGCAGAAGGCTAAATATGAAGCAGACCAGAATTTGATTTCAAGAAAGAAACAGTCATAAAGATCAAGTCCGGTGGATCAGTGGTCTAGAGGTTAGGCCCCTGCCTAGAAAGCAAAACGTGTTATGTATGATGCTTTTTTGAACCCAGGCATTTTCCTCATCCATTAGATAGTCAAAAATAGGAAAGGTGATTGTACTTTAAAGGAAAAAAAATTAAAGGATCTGCGTGACTGGCTACATCAGATTTTTTTGGTAATAATAGTTTATGTTTGATTATCAATTTATATTTTATTTATCCTGTTTGGACCCAAAACATTGCCCCCCCCCCCCCCCCTCCACTACACCATGAGTGGTGATCTGGGCGCAAGTCTTTCAGATGAGACAATAAAACGAGGTCCCATGTGTTACACATCTTTATTTGGCACACATAAAAGAACCCATGGCAACAAGGGGGTTGTCCCTGGCAAAATTCTGTACAAAAAAGCCACTCTGATAGGGAAACAAACACAGTTGCAGACAGGAAAAAAGACCAAAAAAATAATGGGTAGATGCTGCACTTGTGGCGACACGCTCTCCCTGGGGAGAGCAGCCTGAATTTCATGCGGAGAAATCTGCTGTGACAAAGTGGTATAATAAATTAATTTAAAATGATAAATCAGTGGTGTGGAGGTTAGGCACCTGCTTAGAAAGCAAAAGGTGTTATGTGTCATCCTTTTTTGAACCCAAATATTTTCCTCCATTAGATATTCAAACATAAGAAAGGTGGTCTGTACTTTAAAAAAAAATAAAAAGGGATCTGTGTTACTGCCTACATCAGATGTTTTGGGTAATGATGGTTTGTGTTTGATTATGAATTTATATATATATATATCCAAGCAGTAGAATGCACGCACGCACATACGCATGCACACACATCATGCACACACACACGCACGCATGCACGTGTGCACGTGCGTGTGTGCGCACGCGCGCGCACGTGCACACACACACACACACAACACACAACACACACACCACACACACACACACCGGGGACGGGATAGCCTAGTGATCAGAACCTTGTGCTGGCAATTTGACGACCGAATTCCCATTCCTTGTACTTTGAAGTTTGCCATAGTTTTTATTTAGATCTGCGGATTTAAATTTGTTTTATTTAGAATTGTTTTTTGGGTGTATGTGTTTACAGTGGCGGAATAGCTAAGTAGTCAGAGCGCTCGCTTTCCCCCTGTCAGAAAAAGCTGCGTCAAGTGTGGTTTACCAGTTGTATGGGTAGCCGTTTGTGCACCTTGGCTTCAGTACAGTCTCCCAGTTCATCCAGCTGTAAATGGGTACCTGCCCTCTTTAGGGTCAGGGAAGGTAAAGCAGCGAGGAAGAGGAAATGGGTGCTGCCCTCAATATGCTGGCCCCTAGAGAAGCTGAGGTCTCTGACGCATCGCTCCCCTTTGACCGCCTAGGTTTTGGGATACCTTTACCTTTTATGTGTTCCCAGGATTGGTGAACCTCAGGACTTTGAGAAGGATCGTCAGGCACCGTGATGATACTGAGGTATTTGTGCTTTGTGTGTGTGTGTGTGTGTGTGTGTGTGTGTGTGTGTGTGTGTGTGTGTGTGTGTTAACTCAAGGGGGGAAAATGTGTGTGCACTCACCTTTGCAAGGCCTTGAATCCCCTTTAAAATGACCAAAAGGACAACCTGTGACAAAAATCTCATTAAAAACCCTTGAAAATCAAGGCATGTTTATTAAAAAATATTCTTTTCAAAGGATGGTAATGATCTACAGATACATTTTAGTGTGGAAAAATCAATGTTTGAAGGTTCAAATGCAAGCTTGTTCATGTACGAACTGGGCAAGGAGTAGCAGACAACATAGTGAGCAAGCCAGAGGAAGTTATTTGCTGTTAGTGCATATGCACAGTTAGTCCACTGGAGTCATGTCATGTATCTATTTTGCCCCTGTTGCACGAATTTGTTTTATGCCTGCCAGAGTTCAAAACGACAAAACAAGGCAGAAACTGGGCATTAGATCCCATGTAACTGGAAAAAGCAGAGCTCAGAGGCTTGATGGTTTTCTTTTTCCTTCTCTTCTTCTTTTATTTTGAGGATTTATTTATTTATTTATTTTATTTTATTCTTTTATTTTGAGGATAATGGAGTAAGTACTCTTGTGCTTTTTAACATCTATTCCCTATGTGTATGCAGTTTTGTAAATTTTATCCATTCCCACGACACACAGTGGCCTACTCTTACAAAAAGCGGAACATATTTTAATGTGTACGCAAAAGGTTCTGTGTGCATTCGCACACGGGACCTCAGTTTAGTCTCATCTGGAGAACTTTTGGGAGGAGTGTAGTCGGCACTGATGTTAACTCCAGAGGAAAAATATGTCCTTCAACGGGATTCAAACCTGGGTCAAGCAGATCACAAGCGGCTTAATGCTCTAACCAACCATGGTCTGGGTGCTAGTCTTTCGGATGAGACAATGAACTCAAGTTCCCCTGTGTTACACATAATTATTTAGTGCATGTAAAAGAACCCACGGCAGCAAGGGAGTCATCCCTGGCAAAATTCTGTAGAAAAAAATCCACTCTGATAGGGAGACAAATACAGTTGCAGACAGGAAAAAGAAAATGTTTAGGCAGTGTTCTTGTGGCAATGAGCTCTTCCCGGGGAGAGCAGCTCAAATTTCACTCATAGAAATCTGCCCCGACTTAAAGTGGTATACACTACACTACAATACTATACAGCTTCAAAGATTCGGCATTGTCTGACCAAGACTTTGCACTGGACTCCAGGTGCTAAGAAACATGCAGAAGGTAACAGTTTATTTATGTAATTCATTTATAGCGAGGATAATGGAATAAGCGCTCATGTGCTTTTTTACATCCAGTCTGCGTGTGTATGCAGTTTTTGTAAATCGTGTCATCTGTTCCCACTGGCATACAATGGCCTACTCTTATGAAAAGTGGAACAGGATTTAACATGTGTGCAAGATGTTCTGCGTGTGTTCGCACACAGGGCCTTGGTTTATAGTCTCATCCGAAGGACTTTTGGGGGGAGTGGAGTCAGCACTGATGTGAACTCTAGAGGAAAAATCCCCTCGACTGGGAATCAAACCCAGGTCGTCAAATTGCAAGCGCAATGTTCTGACCACTAAGCTATCCTGTCCTGATGATTCTGTGTGACTGCTGTGTGAAAATGAGGATGGTGTGTGTGTGCAGGTGGTGAATGATGTGTGACAATGAGGATGGGGTGTGTGTGCAGGTGGTGACTGTACTGATGTGTGAAAATGAGGGTGGTGTGTGCAGGTGTGACCATGAGGACAGAGGCAGCAGCAGAAGACAGGGTCACACCCAGACAGGAGGGCGCTACAACAGCACTGAACAAGTCTTCGTCACAGTCCGCAGGGTAGAAATGATACGAACTTTGGATGGTTTGGGTTTGTACACCAGAGGGTAAGATTAATGAAGTATTTTAGATGGCTTAAGTTTTTGACACTAGAGGTAAGATTAATGAAGAAGTATTTTAGATGGCTTAAGTTTTGACACTAGAGGTAAGATTAATGAAGAAGTATTTTAGATGGCTTTAGTGTTTACAGGGTAAGATTAATTCTTTTATATCTTTAATGAAGAAGTGTTTTAGATGGCTTTAGTTTTTACACTAGAGGTAAGATTAATAACAAAGTATTTTAGATGGCTTTAGTTTTTACACTAGAGGGCAAGATTAATGAAGAAGTGTTTTCATGGGTGATTTTTCATCTGTTTTAAATGGAATTCCCTATTGGTGATTTTTGGAATTTTAAAAAAATTGAGGAATATGAGATCCAAGACCTTGAATCCTTTTGAAAATAAAAATTTATTGACAACAAGTGACACACCTCATTGAAAACCCTTGAAAGTCCAGCTTGCCTATCAAAAGTATTCTCTTTAGAGATAATGATAAACTAAAAATACATTTCGTTGTGAAAAAATGAATAAAGGCTTAAATATGTATAAGCGCGTGGACAAAACGAACAAGGACTACCAGACGACAGAGTCTCTGAAGAGGTAAAATTCATTTAGTCCTTGCACTGTAAGTCTTTGGAAGTAGTCTATTCATCGCTAAGTTGGATGGATATCTGACAGAGCAAGGCCAAAACTGTGCATTGAATCCTGTGTAATAGAGGAAAGTAGAGCTCACAGACTATGTTAACAAAGTAGCAACAAACAAAACAAATGTTTTTGCTGTACCTGTGATAAAACACATTGGTCTGGGGGGGGGGGGGGGGGGGGGCAAGAATTTGAAGCTGAAGCCAACTTCCCAGAGCAGATTTGAACTCTTTGTTTGGTCTCAAGTTGCTATGGACAAGATACAAGGTAGCAAAAAAATAAATAAATACAAGGTAGCAAATTTTATGCAAGGTGTGCCTTACTGTCAAGCCAAAATGAAATGAGGAAGGGGAGGTAAATTGAGAAGAGACTTAGGGGAAATGGTTGCTTGACAAAATTGTATGTGTATTTGTGTGTCAAAGTCAAGTTTATTTCCAGATGGTACATTGAGTAAGCAATAAATTTGCTTTTTTTTCATCAAGCCATCTATCTAGAAAAAAAACAACAAACAAATAAACAAAACTAAAACAGTGAGCAAACTAGCAAAATACACCACACAAAAAAGCCAACCAAAAATTAAGTACAACATTATTACGACAATCCATAGCAATTAAATAAACTTAAAAGGAACTAAAGAAAATATGATGATAATAATATTTAAAAAAATAATAATAATGCACTGTAATACTTGCTCTTTCATCTGACAATCCATAGCAATTAAATAAACTTAAAAGGAACTAAAGAAAATATAATGATAATAATATTTAAAAAAAAAAAATAATGCACTGTAATACTTGCTCTTTCACGCGCACGTACACACACATGCACGCACAAATATATACCCCCGGTGCACATGCACACACTGAGTTAAAAAAAAAAAAAAAAAAAAGAACATCATAGAAAAAATAGAAACAACAGAATATGTCACACAGTTATATCAGGTTACAGTATCATCCATTCTTTTACATTTATACTTTATATGAAAAAAAAATCAATTAAAAAAAAAAATTTAAACAGCAACAAAACACCCTAAAAATTTATATTTCCATTCCATAATCAAATCAACCAAAATTTCAAACTAGTGGATCAACCATAATGATAATAATAAAATTTACAAAAATCTGATAAAAATTTACAACTTGTGTGTTTTTTTTACATCTAGTCCGCATGTGCACAGTTTTTTTTTTAAATTGTCATCCGTTTCCAGTGGCACACAATAGCCTACTCTTACAAAAGGTGGAACAGAGTTTAACATGTATGAATGTGTGTGTGTGTTCCCATGTGAGCAATTGTGTATTTATATAGATAAGTTTCGGGGGAAGGTGCACAGTTGATTTTGTAGAGTAGGTGCTAAAGGGAAACTGATGATTGGAAGGAGGGGCAGGTTATGTGTGGCTAGGTTATGGAAATTACAGAGTTTAAAGGCTAACAAGGAAAAGAGTGGGGCATTTTATGTATGGTTTATTTTGGGCTAATTCCTTAGTTTATCTACTCGGTTCTTTTGTTAATAGGGAGAAAGGGGTAGGATCTGTATGGCTAGGTAAAGGGGAATAGAAAAAGGGTAGCACATAAGAGAGCAGGTTTTTCTCACATGGTTTTATTTGGGGCGAATGACTTTCATTCATCAATTCAACTTGGGTTCTTTTTGTTCAGACAAGATTATTAAAAAAATACAGTAGGCCAAAAATTGCTGATTTTGCTGGAAATCACTGATTTCACAGCTGGAAAATTATAATTAAACAATTCAGGGAAATGCTTGTTCCTTTGTTTATGTACTTAATTTTGGTTCTTTTGAAAACACCTACAGTGTATTTGAAGACAAAGGTAGGCTACTGAGCTTATTCCAGAACAGGAAAACTGTCATAAAAAGTCCAATCAGTGAATCAACAGAAACAACCGTGGCTTGTTGATAGGACAGGCGATTGGTGATTATAAGAAAACTTTCAAACCTTTGTGTCAAAAGCTAAGTACCATTATGTCTATGTGCCATTGTGTCCACATGCATGCACGCATACAGGCAGAAATGCCAGCTGACCGACAACCCTTTCCCAGTTACTAATGTTAATTGCTAACATTAACCTTTATACTAACCTTTATTTCTTAACCTGGCCCCACATGTGGACACAAGAGGCAGGTGGATATTATGATACAAGGCATGACACAGAAGTAATCCTTTTTTGTGTTTTTATGTGTGGAGGAGTATGAGGGAGGTGGGGGTGGGTTAAGGCAGAAGGATGTTAGACAGAAGGGGTGGGATGGATAGCTGTATGTGGGAAGGGCCATAAGAGAAGTTATGGCTAAGTCATCTGTATGAGTGAGAGTAAGGATAGGGAATGGGAAAAAAATTTTTGGTAAGAGAGGAGGGGAAATTTTAGCGTAATAGGTACTTAATAAAAAGGTAGGATTAAGTGGGAAATACAGTTACCAAGATAATTATTTATATGTGTGTGTGTGTGTGAGAGAGAGAGAATGCATACTGACATACATGTATGGATGCATAAAAGGACAGAAGAGTCTGTATATGTATTCTTTCCATTCTTGATATTTGCAATTTGTTTGGATTAGATGAAGTATTGGTTGAAAAAAAAACCAGAACAGGGGCAAGAAATGAAAAAGAAGAAGAAGAAAAACGATTTAGAAGAAATAGACTATTGCACGGGTGATGTTCTTTTTGAAATGGAACTCGGTATTCGCGATTTTTGGAATAAGAATTTTTTGGGCAAAGAAATAATAGATTCAAGACTTTCAATCCTGTTGAAAATGACCAAAATGGCAATCAACCCCTTAAAAATCGAGGCTTCTCAGGTTTACACAACAATGCTTCCAACAATCTTTTTTTGACTGTGGTTACTTTTAGACGGTAAAGGGATGTTAGATATTTTCGCACATGATAGGTTTTTATTTCAGGACACTTTGTATAGATTTTAAAAAGAGGCTTCGGCTTCAGGGGACTGTGCCCCCTGACCCCTGCTTTTCAGAAAAGAAAGAGGTCACCCCTCTCCCTTAAACTCATCAACTTTAATATCCCTTACAAGATTGGCGGCTTTGCTCTGTTGTTCATATAGTGCATATTTCAGGTATTTGTTTTAAAGTCCCAACACATTTTTGATTGATATAATTATTTGATAAGACTTTCTGCTATGATTAAAATAAAAAGTTCAGTATTGAAAAAATATTTGAAAATCGCCCCTGAATTTTAGATGGCTTTAGTTTTTACACTAGAGGGTAAGATTAATGAAGAAGTGTTTTAGATGGCTTTAGCGTTTACACTAGAGGTAAGATTGATGAAGAAGTGTTTTAGATGGCTTTAGGTTTACACTAGAGGTAAGATTAATGAAGAAGTGTTTTAGATGGCTTTAGTTTTTACACAGAGGGTAAGATTGATGAAGTGTTTTAGATGGCTTTAGGTTTACACTAGAGGTAAGATTAATGAAGAAGTGTTTTAGATGGCTTTAGTTTTACACTAGAGGTAAGATTAATGAAGAAGTTTTTAGATGGCTTTAGCCCCCCCCCAAAAAAAAGAAAAAAAAACCCACAAAAAATTACATTCATCCTAGATCTCCCCCCCCCCCCAAATAAACCACAGCTTTCCAATATACTACTACCCACCCCCCCACCCACCCAAAAAATATTTAACAACAGCTCTCCAATATACTACTACTCTCCACCCAACCCCACTCCTAAAGGACTGAAACTAAAGCCATCTAAAACACTTCTTCATTAATCTTACCTCTAGTGTCAAAACTAAAGCCATCTAAAACACTTCTTCATTAATCTTACCTCTAGTGTAAACGCTAAAGCCATCTAAAACACTTCTTCATTAATCTTACCTCTAGTGTAAACGCTAAAGCCATCTAAAATACTTCTTCATTAATCTTACCTCTAGTGTAAACGCTAAAGCCATCTAAAACACTTCTTCATTAATCTTACCTCTAGTGTAAACGCTAAAGCCATCTAAAACACTTCTTCATTAATCTTACCTCTAGTGTAAAACGCTAAAGCCATCTAAAATACTTCTTCATTAATCTTACCTCTAGTGTCAAAACTACAGCCATCTAAAACACTTCTTCATTAATCTTACCTCTAGTGTAAACGCTAAAGCCATCTAAAATACTTCTTCATTAATCTTACCTCTAGTGTCAAAACTACAGCCATCTAAAACACTTCTTCATTAATCTTACCTCTAGTGTCAAAACTAAAGCCATCTAAAACAATTCATTAATCTTACCTCTAGTGTCAAAACTAAAGCCATCTAAAATACTTCTTCATTAATCTTACCTCTAGTGTAAAAACTAAGGCCATCTAAAATATTTCTTCATTAATCTTACCTCTTGGTCAAGTGTCAAAACTAAAGCCATCTAAAATACTTCTTTATCAATCTTATCCCCTGTGTAAAAACTAAAGCCATCTAAAATACTTCTTCATTAATCTTACCTCTAGTGTAAAAACTAAGGCCATCTAAAATAAATTTCTTCATTAATCTTACCTCTTGGTCTAGTGTCAAAACTAAAGCCATCTAAAATACTTCTTTATCAATCTTATCTCCCCCCATATTTTTCCCTGATAATTAACAGCATACATTGTTATCATCATTTACTTCTCTCGCTCCTCCAGTCCAGAAATAAGCTATCTAAACAAACACATAAAAAAATGAATTAATTTTTTAATAAAACAATAAAAAGCTATCTAAACAAGCGCATTATATCAAACCATGTCTGTGACGTCCTGCAGCTGTCATAAGTAAAGCCATCCAAAAAGTTTGCTGTACTTCGTCAGTTTGTCAGTTCTCCTCTTTCCCCCCTCCCCCAAGTTCTGAAATAAAATCTGACTTAGCCTCCTTCCCCCATTGCTGAAAATTGTCTTAGATTGTCAGTCCACCACAACCATTGCAAACCCCCCCCCCCCCCCCCCCCCCTCCTCTTTTTTTCAGTGCTGACTTACAGACAGCAGTAGTTGCATTGACTTAAAGCCATCTAAAATACTGCATCATAGGGATTATCACTCTTAACCGCTTGTAAAATAAGATTCCAGAATGACTACCACCATTCCCCCCCCCCCCCCCCCCCCCTTGCAGCAGTGTGAATAAAGACATCTTTAGTGCAGCCCCATTACAATAACCCCCCCCCCCCCCCCCCCCCCACTCTATCACCAGCCCTTGTTTCTATCATGGCTTTGAAAATGTTTGTTTCTGAATTTGCTGCAGGGGTGAAGGGGGTTCATGCATGCTTGTGTTTCTGGCTTTGTGGTTTGTGAGAGTGTGTGTGTGTTGTGTGGTGTGTGGTGGTGTCCCATCACTGATTTGCCTTGATTGAAGGAAAACAACCTCATACTTACACATCAGCATAAGTCATAAAAAAAAAATGCTGTGCCTCTACTATTTTCACTTGCTGAAATACACCTCATTCTGACAGTCCAACCTCCATATGTGAAATAGTTGTCCAACATTCAACTGCCATCACAAGTGAAATGAACCTCGTAACCACATCTGAAATAAATCATCCAAAATACTTTGTAATAAATACACCTCCACATGTAAACCCACAACCACATTGGTAATAAAGCCATCTAAAAATACAGGTGGTAAAAACCCCATCTTTAAATGTGAAATGATGGCATTCAATTTAAAACTAAAATTAATAACCCCCTGCCAGAACAAAAAAATAAAGCTTTCTAAAATGTAATTGTCCTAGTAAATATATCTTCACATGTAAAGTAACCCCCCCCCCCCCCCCCCCCCCCCCCCGCCCCCCACCTCCACACCCAGACAGCCATCTCCTTTACCATCAAAATGAACACTGCAGGTGAAACTGGGCCATCCCATGTACAACCGTTAAAGAAACTTGCCTCCACATGGGGAAATTCAGCAATCCAATACTGTTTGGTAATAAACCCACAACCACCAGTAAAATAAAGCCATCTAAAATACAACCAGCATAGTACCCTTCTGGCCATAGGACTAATTTTTTTTTTTGGGGGGGGGGTGGTGGTATCGATACTGTATCCTCGCTTTCTGGAAATTATGTGCTAGTTCCATTTTTGCTATCACTCCGTTTCTGCTTGTTTCTTTTCTCCCTGTCGCCTCATTCTTTTTTATTTTTTATTTTCTGCCTTCTTGGTCCATTCCCCTCCCTTTCTTCCAGAAAAGCTTACAAGAAAAGTAATGACAATTCTCCCCCATGGGGATGTTGGATGCACTAGGCCTGACCTGTCTAGTGTTTTAATGGCAGCGTGACGCATTTTTGCTTGCATGACAATAGTAGTTGCTGCCTGAAGAAGAAAAAAACCCACCTTAACGTGTGAAATAAATCGTCAAAAGTACAATGGTTGTACAAACCCCACCTTTATGTGAATTTTTTTTTTCTTGAACCAAAAACCAGAAAAAAGCGTAGTAATAAACCCACCTTTACATACAAAATGAAGTGTGAAATAAACCATCTAAAGTAAAACGGTCCTATGTGAAATAAACCATCTACAATACCGTTTTTAAAAACGGTCATAATAAAACCACCCTTTCATGTGAAATGAACCCTCCTTTTAGTGTGAAATAAAGCATCTAAAATACAATGGTCATAACAAATTTACCTTTACAGGTGACATAAACCCTTTAATGTAAAATAAACCATCTAAAATACAACTCCTAATAAACCCATCTTTCCATGTAAAACGAACCATCTAAATTACAACCACCTTTACATGTGGAATAAACCATCTAAATTACAACCACCTTTACATGTGAAATAAACCATCTAAAATAAAACCACCTTTACATGTGAAATAAACCATCTAAAATAAAACCACCTTTACATGTGAAATAAACCATCTAAAATAAAACCACCTTTACATGTGGAATTAAACCATCTAAAATAAAACCACCTTTACATGTGGAATTAAACCATCTAAAATAATACCATGCAGAATAAACCATCTAAAATAAAACGATGTGGAATGAACCATCTAAAATAAAACGATGTGGAATGAACCATCTAAAATAAAACGATGTGGAATGAACCATCTAAAATAAAACGATGTGGAATGAACCATCTAAAATAAAACGATGTGGAATAAACCATCTAAAATAAAACGATGTGGAATGAACCATCTAAAATAAAACCACCTTTACATGTGGAATAAACCATCTAAAATAAAACCATCTTTTAGTGTGGAACCATATAAAATCTTTTAAGTGCGAAATGAACCCACCTTTACATGTGGAATAAACGATCTCGTGTAAAACTCTTACATGTGGAGTAAACTAAGACCCGTCTTCACATGTAGAAAAAACCCATCTACAGTAAACTCGCTTTTACAGTGGAATAAACGATCCAAAATAAAACCCTTTTGTGTGTGAAATAAACGGTATAGCCTTATAAAAAAAAAAACAAAAAAACGAGCAAGAACCCCACCTTTAGTGTGAAATAGACCATACGCAGAAATTAAACCCTCTAAAATAAACTCCCCTTTAAGTTTGAAATAAACGATCGAAAATAAACTTCCCTTTATGTGTGAAATAAACCATCTAAAATACAACTGTCGTAATAAACTCGCCAAAACGTGCGCAATAAACCGAAAATACAAGGGTCACAAAAACACCCATGTATGGTTAAAATCTTCCTAAAAATACAGTTGTTAAACAAAAACGAACTGAAAGTCGGTCATTCGGATGACACTAAACCAAGGCCCCGTGAGCCAACGCACGCAGAACATTTTGCGCACACGTTATAACCCCGTTCCGCCTTTCGGAAGAGAAAGCCATCGTGTGCCAGTAGGAGCGATGACAAAGTTGTTACAAACCAGCATGCACCGTGTTTAAACACCATCCCGGAGGAAAAATCGGGGAGTTGGAGCCCCAGGGCGGCTTGGGGCTGTATATGGCAGCGTTCTGGTGGCTCCTGCGACAGTACTGGAACCATTCGTATTGGTCATTGCCTTTCCAATGGATCATTCCAGTGGAGAGGGGGACTCTGGTGCATGGGTAACAGCTTGCCCTCTATACTTACTTACCCAGGCTTTGCACTCTAAAGACTAGAGCGCAACTCCATAGTCTTCCGAGACTGATGGGTGCCTACTACTACTAAACAACATTTACATGCGAAATAAGAGCCGCCAAAAAAAAAAAGAGTTGTACAACCCACCTCCTTAAGTGATTAGGACTACAAACCCAGGTGCCAGGTGCAAACGCACACACATCTAACGCGCGCGTTAAAACCCATTCTGCTTTTTGGAAGAGTAGGCCATTGTGTGCCGGTGGAAAATGGATGACATAATTTTACAAGACTAGGCCTACATACACACGGATACTGGACATAAAAGGCATGAGTGCTTATTCCATTGCCCTAAAAAATCCAAAGTACAACTGTCCTGATAAAACCACACCACATGTGAATAAACCGTTGTTATACTCGTACCTCTACATGTGGAACCCAACTGAAACTCGTAATTATGATTAACCCACCTCGATGTGTAGAATAAATCCATCCAAAATACAGCCGCCATTAAAAATAAGCCTTGTCATGTGAAGTAAACCATCCAAAACACGACTATTGTGATAAACTTCTAAACCAATTTAATCTTGTTTATAACCCAGCCAAAATAGATTGTATTACACCTCTTCACGGGTGGACTAAATCCACCCAAAATACACTTACATCTTCACATGCGAACTAAATCCACCCAAATACATTGCATAAATCTCTTCACAGCTGAACTAAATCTACCCAAAATATAACCACCAAAATACCCCTCCACACAGGAAATAAAGTCGCCCAAAATATCTGGCATATAAAAACCCACCTGTACCATTATCATAGCAGCTTGCCCTCCGTACTTACCCAGGCTTTTCGCTCAGTCTTACGAGACTGATGGGTGCTTACTATTACCCTAATTATGTAAAATGAAGCCATCTATAATAGAACCATCATAATACCCCCCCCCCCCCCCCCCCCCCAAGTTAAAAGTCATTCAAAGGACAACCATTATAATCCCCCCCCCCCCCCCCTCCACAAACTTTTCTCAAGAGCATCTGTCATAATGCCTCCTAAGGTGACGAAGCTTTTTTTTGGTGGGGTTTTCCTGGGCTAGAGCTCCAGGGTTCACCAATGGTGAGATTTTGTGTGTGCGAAGTTCCATTTTTACCTACAACAGCCACATTCCGACTTCGGGATGTATGCTGGGTATATTCGTGTTCCCCTATCCCCTCAAATGCTAACGTGAATTACGAAATCAGTGACGTGCATATTTGATCTTCTGCATGTGAATATGCATAAAGGGAATTGATGCACTGGAAGATGGTAAAAAATGCTCACTCTTAACTCATTAGATGCTGCCAAGATTCAAACCCACAACTTCATGGACCCATGAGATTGAAGTCAATGGCCTTAAGTTAACCACTTGGCTACAGCGTCCACCATGAAGCTATACGATTTTTTTTATGACTCCTCATTACAGGTGAAAAAAAAAAAGCTGTCCAGTATAACTGTCAAAAGCATCCCCCCTCCCCTCCCTCCACAGGTCACTCAAAACACAAGCATCCAGAACACACTAGTCATGGAGGTGATTCTCCTCGTGTGCCTACAACTCGACAATCAAAGGTGTCTGTCATATCAACAAAATGTATTGCACTGCCGTTAAACACCTGACAAGTCAGGCCTAGCACATCCAACTTAAGCATTAGAAAAACTTGTCCAAAGCACTCTACTCTGCAAATGAAATCAAGCCATCCATCTTATCCTTGAAAAAGGTAAAGATATCCTACAACCTCTATGGTCCTTAGGGAGCGAGGTGTCAGAGACCTCAGCTTTTCCAGGGGCCAGCATATTAAGGGTGGCACCCATGTTCTGACAGTTTGTCCCAACAACACAGTTGGGGGGGGGGGGGCTCGACACACACACTCGTACAGAACAAGGGGGAACATACACTGCTATAAAGAAGGGGGAACATACACTGCTATAAAGAACAGGGAACATACACTGCTATAAAGAAAGGGGAACATACACTGCTATAAAGAACAGGGAACATACACTGTTATAAAGAAGGGGGAACATACACTGCTATAAAGAAAGGGGAACATACACTGCTATAAAGAACAGGGAACATACACTGCTATATAGAAGGGGGAACATACACTGTTATAAAGAAGGGGGAACATACACTGCTATAAAGAAGGGGGAACATACACTGCTATAAAGAACAGGGAACATACACTGCTATAAAGAAGGGGGAACATACACTGCTATAAAGAAAGGGGAACATACACTGCTATAAAGAAAGGGGAACATACACTGCTATAAAGAAGGGGGAACATACACTGTTATAAAGAAGGGGGAACATCCACTGCTATAAAGAAAGGGGAACATACACTGTTATAAAGAAAGGGGAACATACACTCATACAGAAGAAAGGGGAACATACACTGTTATAAAGAAGGGGGAACATACACTGCTATAAAGAAGGGGGAACATACACTGTTATAAAGAAGGGGAACATACACTGTTATAAAGAAGGGGGAACATACACTGTTATAAAGAAGGGGGAACATACACTGTTATAAAGAAGGGGGAACATACACTGTTATAAAGAAGGGGGAACATACACTGCTATAAAGAAGGGGGAACATGCACTGCTATAAAGGGGAACATACACTGTTATAAAGAAAGGGGAACATACACTGCTATAAAGGGGAACATACACTGCTATAAAGGGGAACATACACTGTTATAAAGAAGGGGGAACATACACTCATACAGAAGAAGGGGGAACATACACTGCTATAAAGGGGAACATACACTGTTATAAAGAAGGGGGAACATACACTGTTATAAAGAAGGGGGAACATACACTGTTATAAAGAAGGGGGAACATACAATTTCTTTCTTTTACCTGTCAATAAGTGTATTAATTTAATTAAGAGCACTAGGAGGGGCGGGATAGTTCAGGGGTCAGAGTACCGCATTCTTCAAGCTAAGGTTAAGCAGCATTGAGCGTGGTTACCAAGTGGATGGGTGATCTTTTGCTTGCTGTGGCTACCAGTCTCCCAGTTCACCTAGCTGTAATTGGATACCTGTCCTCTTTAGGGTCAGGGAAGGTAAAGCAGCGAGGGAGGGAGATGGGCTGTACAATGAACTGTAGCAATTACAAGGAACTGCCTTAGCTCCCCCCCCCCCCCCCTGTAAAAAAACAAAAAAACACTAACAAATCTTTAATCAATGTAAGTTCAATATAGTGCACTACTTCAACATTTTAGAAGCTCCTTATACAATTTTGTCAACTTTTTGACATAAGTTCCAAGATGTGACAAAGTGCTTTGACGCACTTTGTCACAACATTTCAGCACCAAAAGCATGCAATAGCAAAAGTTGTCAGTATCTATATTATCATTTCTTTTATATACTGAGAACTTTTGCCATTGCATTATTATTATTGTTAGCCACGGCAAGCAAAAGATCACCCACCCACGTGGTAGGGTACACTCAATGGTGCTTAACCTTAGCTTGAAGAATGTGGGTGCTCTGACCACCGAGCTATCCCGCCCCTCATAGGGCTCTTGATTACTACACTTATTGACAGGTAAAATAAAAAAAATTGTATGTTCCCCCTTCTTTATAGCAGTGTATGTTCCCCTTTATAGCAGTGTATATTCCCCCTTCTTTATAGCAGTGTATGTTCCCCCTTCTTTATAACAGTGTATGTTCCCCCTTCTTTATAGCAGTGTATGTTCCCCCTTCTTTATAGCAGTGTATGTTCCCCCTTCTTTATAGCAGTGTATGTTCCCCCTTCTTTATAGCAGTGTATGTTCCCCCTTCTTTATAGCAGTGTATGTTCCCCCTTCTTTATAGCAGTGTATGTTCCCCTTTATAGCAGTGTATGTTCCCCCTTCTTTATAGCAGTGTATGTTCCCCCTTCTTTATAACAGTGTATGTTCCCCCTTCTTTATAGCAGTGTATGTTTCCCCTTCTTTATAGCAGTGTATGTTCCCCTTCTTTATAACAGTGTATGTTCCCCCTTCTTTATAACAGTGTATGTTCCCCCTTCTTTATAGCAGTGTATGTTCCCCCTTCTTTATAGCAGTGTATGTTCCCCCTTCTTTATAACAGTGTATGTTCCCCCTTCTTTATAGCAGTGTATGTTTCCCCTTCTTTATAGCAGTGTATGTTCCCCTTCTTTATAACAGTGTATGTTCCCCCTTCTTTATAACAGTGTATGTTCCCCTTCTTCTGTATGAGTGTATGTTCCCCCTTCTTTATAGCAGTGTATGTTCCCCCTTCTTTATAGCAGTGTATATTCCCCCTTCTTTATAGCAGTGTATGTTCCCCCTTCTTTATAACAGTGTATGTTCCCCCTTCTTTATAGCAGTGTATGTTTCCCCTTCTTCTGTATGAAGTGTATGTTCCCCCTTTATAGCAGTGTATATTCCCCCTTCTTTATAGCAGTGTATATTCCCCCTTCTTTATAGCAGTGTATGTTCCCCCTTCTTTATAGCAGTGTATGTTTCCCCTTCTTTATAGCAGTGTATGTTTCCCCTTCTTCTGTAAGAGTGTATGTTTCCCCTTCTTTATAGCAGTGTATGTTCCCCCTTCTTTATAACAGTGTAAGTTCCCTGTTCTTTATAGCAGTGTATGTTCCCCCTTCTATATAGCAGTGTATGTTCCCCCCTTCTTTATAGCAGTGTATGTTCCCCCTTCTTTATAGCAGTGTATGTTCCGCCTTCTTTATAGCAGTGTATGTTCCCCCCTTCTTTATAGCAGTGTATGTTCCCCCTTCTATATAACAGTGTATGTTCCCCTTTATAGCAGTGTATGTTCCCCCTTCTTCTGTATGAGTGTATGTTCCCCCTTCTTTATAGCAGTGTATGTTCCCCCTTCTTTATAGCAGTGTATGTTCCCCCTTTCTTTATAGCAGTGTATGTTCCCCCTTCTTTATAACAGTGTATGTTCCCCCTTCTTTATAGCAGTGGGAATGTTCCCCCTTCTTTATAGCAGTGTATGTTCCCCTTTTATAGCAGTGTATGTTCCCCTTTATAGCAGTGTATGTTCCCCCTTCTTTATAGCAGTGTATGTTCCCCTTATATAGCAGTGTATGTTCCCCTTTCTTTATAGCAGTGTATGTTCCCCCTTCTTTATAGCAGTGCATGTTCCCCCTTCTTTATAGCAGTGTATGTTCCCCTTTCTTTATAGCAGTGTATGTTCCCCTTTCTTTATAGCAGTGTATGTTCCCCCTTCTTTATAGCAGTGTATGTTCCCCCTTCTTTATAGCAGTGCATTTCCCCCTTCTATATAGCAGTGTATGTTCCCCTTTATAGCAGTGTATGTTCCCCCTTCTTTATAGCAGTGCATGTTCCCCCTTCTATATAGCAGTGTATGTTCCCCTTTATAGCAGTGTATGTTCCCCCTTCTTTATAGCAGTGCATGTTCCCCCTTCTATATAGCAGTGTATGTTCCCCCTTCTATATAGCAGTGTATGTTCCCCTTTCTTTATAGCAGTGTATGTTCCCCCTTCTTTATAGCAGTGCATGTTCCCCCTTCTATATAGCAGTGTATGTTCCCCCTTCTTTATAGCAGTGTATGTTCCCCCTTCTTTATAGCAGTGTATGTTCCCCTTTATAGCAGTGTATGTTCCCCTTTCTTTATAGCAGTGTATGTTCCCCTTTATAGCAGTGTATGTTCCCCTTTCTTTATAGCAGTGTATGTTTTCCCTTTTATAGCAGTGTATGTTCCCCTTTATAGCAGTGTATGTTCCGCCTTCTTTATAGCAGTGTATGTTCCGCCTTCTTTATAGCAGTGTATGTTCCCCTTTCTTTATAACAGTGTATGTTCCCCCTTCTTTATAGCAGTGTATGTTCCCTGTTCTTTATAGCAGTGTATGTTCCCCTTTCTTTATAGCAGTGTATGTTTCCCTTTATAGCAGTGTATGTTTCCCCTTTATAACAGTGTATGTTCCCCCTTCTTCTGTATGAGTGTATGTTCCCCCTTCTTTATAGCAGTGTATGTTCCCCCTTCTTCTGTATGAGTGTATGTTCCCCCTTCTTTATAGCAGTGTATGTTCCCCCTTCTTTATAGCAGTGTATGTTCCCCTTTATAACAGTGTATGTTCCCCCTTCTTTATAGCAGTGTATGTTCCCCCTTCTTTATAGCAGTGTATATTCCCCCTTCTTTATAGCAGTGTATGTTCCCCCTTCTTTATAGCAGTGTATGTTCCCCCTTCTTTATAGCAGTGTATGTTCCCCCTTCTTTATAGCAGTGTATATTCCCCCTTCTTTATAGCAGTGTATGTTCCCCCTTCTTTATAGCAGTGTATGTTCCCCCTTCTTTATAACAGTGTATGTTCCCCCTTCTTCTGTATGAGTGTATGTTTCCCCCTTCTTTATAGCAGTGTATGTTCCCCCTTCTTCTGTATGAGTGTATGTTCCCCCTTCTTTATAGCAGTGTATGTTCCCCCTTCTTTATAGCAGTGCATGTTCCCCTTCTATATAGCAGTGTATGTTCCCCCTTCTTTATAGCAGTGTATGTTCCCCCTTCTTTATAGCAGTGTATGTTCCCCTTTATAGCAGTGTATGTTCCCCTTTCTTTATAGCAGTGTATGTTCCCCTTTATAGCAGTGTATGTTCCCCTTTCTTTATAGCAGTGTATGTTTCCCTTTATAGCAGTGTATGTTCCCCTTTATAGCAGTGTATGTTCCGCCTTCTTTATAGCAGTGTATGTTCCGCCTTCTTTATAGCAGTGTATGTTCCCCTTTCTTTATAACAGTGTATGTTCCCCCTTCTTTATAGCAGTGTATGTTCCCTGTTCTTTATAGCAGTGTATGTTCCCCCTTCTTTATAGCAGTGTATGTTTCCCTTTATAGCAGTGTATGTTCCCCTTTATAACAGTGTATGTTCCCCCTTCTTCTGTATGAGTGTATGTTCCCCCTTCTTTATAGCAGTGTATGTTCCCCCTTCTTTATAGCAGTGTATGTTCCCCCTTCTTCTGTATGAGTGTATGTTCCCCTTTATAACAGTGTATGTTCCCCCTTCTTTATAGCAGTGTATGTTCCCCCTTCTTTATAGCAGTGTATATTCCCCCTTCTATATAACAGTGTCATTAAATGCTGCTGATGATCATTTCCTTTATTCACATCATGTGTTATTATTCTTTTATGTCGAATCCAGTCCCCATGTGTATGTGGTTTTGTCATCTGTTCCCACTGGCACACAATGGCCTACTCTTCTGAAAAGTGGAACAGGTTTTAACCTGTGCGCAAGATGTTCTGAGATGTTAGAGTGATTGCTTATACTCCCAACGGAGTTATTGGCTGTCATAACAAAATCACCTACCTATGTGTACTCTTACAATGATGATGTCAAAATGTCAAACTAAACTTGGCTTGACCTTACAGACTGTGCTTTACATCATCATTCACCATCTGCAGGTCTGCAACATGACTCGAACAGCAATTGCTATACTAATGGGAGATCAACTCTGTGAAATAGACTTTATCTTCCATTGAGAATATTGTTTATGTGGTAATGATTCTATTCCTAATAGTGAAGTAAGTTTTATTCTAACTGCTCATCTCTCATATTTCAGAGAGAGAGAGAGAGAGAGAGAGAGAGAGAGAGAGAGAGAGAGAGAGAGAGAGAGAGAGAGAGAGAGAGAGAGGAAGAGAGAGAGAGAGACACACACACACACACACACACAGACCGACAGACAGGGAGGATAGATTTCACATCACAATCAAACCAAAACAAACATGCATTTTCCATTCACATCAACTACTTCACACATCAGCAGAACAGAGAAAGAAAAACAGACACAAAACAAGGAAATATTTTTCCGTTTTTATTTTCAGTTTCATAAACCATAATCATCATCATCATTTTTCAGGACTGAAGTGTGGAGCGCTACATACAGTCAAGATTCCTTCTGGACTGTGAGCCAGTGTCCTTCCACACAAGACCTCGCTCTGTTTGCATTAATTAATCAAATTCATAATTATCATACAAGCAAGTATCAGAACAACAGAGATCAATCATAAATAATAAATAGGTGATGGAAACAAAAACCTGGGTGGATGTTGTGCATATGTTAGTTAACCTAACCAACCAACCAAACACATCGCACAGAGAGAGAGAGAGAGAGAGAGAGAGAGAGAGAGAGAGAGAGAGAGAGAGAGAGAGAGAGAGAGAGAGAGAGAGAGAGAGAGTCTTCCTGAGAAAAAAATAAAAGGGAATTTCATGCAGACTAGGGCCATCTGTCTGTCTGTCTGTATTCTAAGCCTGTAACTCAAGAAGAAGAAGGTTGGAAAGGTCAGAACATGAAGGCAGATGGACAAGAGCAGAGTTGGCATGACGGAGTCGGTACCCCTGATAACTTCCCATCCAAATAAACAAACAAAAGAAAAACCCAAACACAGAAAAACCCACTGCTCCCCTCCCTCAGACATAAAGTGATTATCCACATGACAGAATTCAGTTCTTAAGAGACAAAGATGTTAAGGTCATGAACACCAACATTTTTCTCCTTTACACACACACACATTGAAAAAAGCCCAGGGCAGGTGAAATGCATCAATCTGCAGGAATACATGATTTAATAGAATGAATGGTTCCATACTCCAAGGAATACAGGATTCAATAGAATGAATGGTTCCATACTCCAAGGAATACACGATTCAATAGAATGAATGGTTCCATACTCCAAGGAAGGAAAAGCAATCTCAGTAAGCACTTGTTTCAATAAAAAGGAAACAGCAATTTTTTTTTTTTTTTGGGGGGGGGGGTAACAGTGAAGAACAGGATGAAAAAATAAAATGATCTGTTGATGTGAGTCTGGTCACGGCACTGTCAATGATCCATCACAACCAAGCACAAAACTGGGAAAACTCAACAGTTGTCATCAGAAAACACAGCACAACTTGTATCAAGAATACACCTTTCTTTGTGAAAAAAAAAACCCAACTGCTTCAAGCAGATTTTTTTTCAATATTGAAGAAATCTGACGGTAAAAAGTATTTTAAAAAAAAGAAGAAGTCACTAAAAACAGGTAGAATAGGGCCACTTTTGAGAATGTTTTTCTTGTTTAAATAAATGTTGTCATCTTCTCTGCTTGGTTTCTGATAGGGATCTTCTCTTATCTTACAGTGAAAACAGGCCAGAGGCACGCTATGCAGACACAAAATGACAGACTTTGTTGTCTGTTCAGTAAGTATGCTGAGAATTCAACCAGACACAAAATCTTTATGTCTACAAGTTTCCACCCACAAGAGGAAAATGTATACTTGTACAAGGCCAAAAAACAGAACTCCTCATCTATTTTTGGTGGCTCTTTTCTGAACAAAGGAATACATGCTTAACTCGTATATAAAATCATGTTTTGTCACTTGTGACTTTTTGTTAATGTTTGTAGTGATTCTGCAAAGATCAGGATAAGTACAGAATGTCCTAAACCAGTCCCCATGCTTGTTGTTTGAAAGACTTGACATGAAAACTGTTGTCTGTAACAGAGACGTTTCTTCTCCTGTGTGCTGACAAGTTCTGCTGTGTTGTTCTGGACAGGTTTCCACTCCGCTCCAGACAGAAAAGGCAGCATGACACTGACAGTGGAATGACCACAGTGGACAATGATCACGTCTATCTACCATGACACTGACAGTGAATGACCACAGTGGACAATGATCACGTCTATCTACCTGTGGACAGGAATTTCTCTACATCTGACCTGACAGAAAGAAAAATATACCCTCTGCTACCCTGCTATTCCTGACAAATAGACACCATGGTGTTGTGTGTGTGTGTGTGTGTGTGTGTTTGTGTGTGTGTGTGTGTGTGTGTGGTGTGGTGTGTGAGTGTGTGTGGTGTGTGTATGTGTGTGTGTGGTATTTTGTGTGTGCATGCATGCATGCATGCTTGTGGTGTGTGTGTAACTGTGAAATTAAAAAACCAAAAAAGTCTAAACTGGTAACAAATCTCTTAAACATGTCAGGACAGGATATGAACAGTGTAATGGTACAAGAATGTACCAGGACCTCACAGTTTAGGATCCTGTACACTGCACAATGACAGTCATTTCCTTCAGTCACCAACACACTAAGCTAGATGACTGCTCACAGCAGTCACAATTATGCTCTGACACAATCCATGATACAATGAATCATTCCAAACAATACCTACATGAAACTGGAAAACATGGCAAAGTTATCTAAACATCCTGTGTTTTGATATTGATGAACATCCTGTATCACTGTCACTCATATGACAGACAACAAGAGTTGCTGTCTGAGTGTTCAATGACGAAGAAGAAGAATTTTACTTCCCTCTTTATAATACAATTTCATACATTCCACGCTAAATTTGAGTGAGCACATGTACTCATCAGCTGCAAACGCATGTTTTCAACTAAAATGCAGAAAAGAAAGATGTCAGCTATAACAATGTTTCCAAGGAATCATGAAAGCATGCAGGCCATGTATTGCCAAGACCATCCAATAAAGCATTCTCTTTCTGTGTGAGCCATCAACAACACCACAAGTCATGTTGCCATCAGTCATGGACAACAGTTGCATTGATGATAATGAAACAACAACACGCAATATTGTTATATGAACATGCAATTTTGTTTTACCATTGTATATAACTGTAGTTTGTGCCAAGTTCTATCTGCTTCATGTGACATTGACACCAACACAATAGAATTTTCTCTTTTTTCCCCCCTGCAATAACTGAAACTTTAGCTGACTGTTTACAACAACTTTCAAAATACCATGCAATTCAACATCTCACTCTGGGTCGTTGTGTCGGTCACAAGCAAAGAAAAAGATTCCAAAAGTACAATTCCAAGTTATGCAAAAACAGAGCAGTGACAAAAATAAATGCAGAATCATTTCCAAGTTTGAGTATTTAAAAGCTGAGTTTTGGGGTGTTGTTTTTTTTTGCAACATAAATCTGTTTAAAATATACTCTGATATCACAAAAGCTAGTGTCTGAAGCAAGCATTTTTGATGAATTTGACATCTCAGTTTTAGGCATGTATATTACATACACACAATAATATAACAATGGAATTTCCTCTTTGTTTCATCTGTCCTTTGATTACAAGTTGACAGATTTTTGAAGACAGTGCAGTTGCACATTAAATACTGCTGACGAAATTCCCTTTCTTCACATCATGTGTTATACAGGAGACTTTCTGGCAATGTGGACAAGTTTATCCTCCAACACTGGCCAGAGTGAATGCTTTGAAACCAACCGACTTCATTCATTCTCTGACTGCCCATCTGTTTCCCAGAAAAGGAAAGGTCAACAAGGTCACTGCTCCACTGCAAGGTCAGAGGCTGAGATGTGAACTACACTACCCCCCCCCCCCCCCCCCCCCCCCCACACACACACACACACATGACCACACAATACACTGACCACACAACAAATGAACAGGCTTTACAATAAAGGCAGAATGTTTGTGCTGTTGTTTTCTTCCCTTACTTCCACAACAATACACAAAAACAACACAACACAGACAAGGAGTCCCCCATCTTTAGATTTGTCCATCAGACAGACAGACAGACAGACAGACAGACACATCAGGCGGCAGACACTGGAGACAGCACACGACACACAGGACTGACAGTGGCGGAGAATGAACCACATTGACTCAGAACAGCTTTTATCAAGACAGAAAGAAGACTTGCAGAAAAGCAGGAGATTTCCTCCACCTGACGTTTCAACGGGCATCAGTCAACAACAGCGCCAGCAATGCACACTTCTCCACCTGGCTGACGAGACTTCAAAGAGGGGCATGGTGCCAGCAGCAAGGTGTGGCAAAAACCAGCACTGTGTGACAATGCAGACCCTGTCAGAACAGTCATTCACACCAGCACTCTGTGACAATGTACAGACACTGTCTTTCACACTGCACAGGAATGTCAGGCATGTCAGGCAGGGGAGGGGGGGAGGGGGAGCCTCCAGGGAAAGACAGTGGAGACAGGAGGAGGACAGGGGAAAGTCAGAACAATGCCCGCACTGGAAATGAAATGCTACACATTGCTTTTGTTAAACTCACCCTAGGATTCAGCAGAAACAAGCAGGCAGTCATGATCATTGAGATACTACAGTTCTAAAACACTCAAAACTACTTAAAGAAGAACCAAAGTGTTTCACCTTCTTATATAATGATGAGTACTTTCTCAGCTTTGGCTGAGGGGTGATGAGAGGAGAGAGAGAGAGAGAGAGAGAGAGAGAGAAGAGAGAGAGAGAGAGAGAGAGAGAGAGAGAGAGGAGAGAGAGAGAGAGAGAGAGAGAGAATAGATGAAGGAAATAATGAGAACGGAATAAACAATACAATTCCTTTACAAAATATTTGGAAAAATATGGTTATTTGGATCTAACAGAACATATTACTGATATGTGAAAAATAACATTTTTGAAAAAAGAATATAACTCAAGCTTTTATTCATGTTGAAAAGCAAGCATTACTTTATAAGAGAAAAAAAAAAAGATTGAGGATAGATACTTGCATCCATTTTTTGGTGCGATGTCACACATACTTTCTGTCAGAAGGCTGATTCATTGTGCATTGCCTCACACACCACACTGTCTCCAATACCATTTCTTTAAGTGCTTTCACAGCACTTGAAAGCCTTTAACTTTTTTATAGCTTTTACAGCGCTTGAACTCTGTCTTTCCAGAAGTTTGACTGTTTATTGCCTACATGAACTCAGTCTACATGACAGGAGCAGATGTGAACAGAAGCCAGTTCCCCATCAGCAGCAAAGTGCAGTGACTTGTCTTGCTGCAGGACTGGTTCTGATGGGAGGCTGATGACATCTGGAGAAACAGCCAACAGCTCTGTGTACCATGAAGTCTCTGTCTATTCCTACAGCAGCCACAACCAGAACACATGATGATCTTGCTCCTGTGCCAAAGACTGTGCAGTTCAGCTGGATCTGACCTACACTAGCAAGTACATCAGTCATCTGATCCTATCTCTACCAATTTTTAACTATTCTAATAAAAACTCCATTTTTTGTTTCCTTTTTCACTCATTTGGAAATACTCCTTCTACCCTTTCCTCCATTTTGACAGTGAGAGTGTTGTTGGTGTGTGTGTGTGTGGTGTGTGTGTGTGTGTGTGTGTGTGTGATGTGTGTGGGCACGCCGTGTGTGCGTGTGTGCTGGTTGTGTGTGCTGGTTGTGTGTTGTGTTGGGTGTGGTGTGGTGTGGTGGTGTGTGTGTGTTGTGTGGTGTGTGTGTGTGTGTGTGTGTGTGTGTGTGTGGTGTGTGTGTGTGTGTGTGTGTGTGTGTGTGTGCAGATTTTTACGCTGATCACCACACCTAACCATCTGACACAGCAGCAAATGCACCAATCCAAGATGGCCTAAACCTCTGCTATGACTACTACAACTACAACAGACTGTACAGGTGATAGGAAAATAATTTGAACGCTGTCTGTACATAGGAAAATAACTTTAATGCTAGCTCTACACAGCTGTGTGTACAACTATGTACATGACAAAGCAGCTTCCCTGTGTGCTATCAATCTGGTCCAGTCAGTGCCCTCAAACCCTGACAACAGTGTTTATATTCCTGAAGTAGTGATACTGTATGTCCCCCCTCCTTTATAGCAGTGTCTATTCCTAAGAATGATATCCTGAAGTAGTGATACATGTATGCTTTCCCCTCCTTTATAGCAGTGTTTCATATTCCTGAAGAACTGATAATCCTGAAGTAGTGATACATGTATGCTTCCCCTCCTTTACAAGCCAACTTCACAAGATCCAAGACACGTCAAGCCACACACCTCTGGTGACAGAAGATTTGCACACAAGTGGGACAAGTGCTGTACAATCAACAGGAGATAAAAAGCACCAATCAAAAATGGCATGTACATCTCTCTACATACACATATATATTTCTTTTATATATAGAATTTCAAGCAAATGCCATTTTCTTGCAAACGAATTGCACATGAACAGAATGATCCACGTCTACATTCAAACAACGGCTCAAACAAAGCTGGCAGAAGGTTGGAGACAGGAGCAGCAATACAGGTGTCCCAGCCAGAGAAATATTTATGTATACAGGTCTTGACACCACCAACGACAAAGCAGCAACACCTCCCATAGTTAAGTAGGTGATAACATGCCCCTCTATTCTAGCTGCAGGAATCCACACAATGTAAGGCAACATCTCATGACAAAAGCATAAACTCAGTTTGCTTTTCACGCAGGTTTGAAAAATAAAAAATCCCCCAAAAACCCAACCCCCCAAACTAACGATCAAGGCAGACTGTACTTTAACTCTGTAGCTATGATGTAGAAAGTGGGAGCTTGTTTATTTTACCGGTATTTTTGAAGCTGTGTAAAATCTAACACCCACCTGTTCTGTGTCAACCTCTGTACTGTCCATTCTCTTCTGCTTATTTCATCTGGGTTACATACAGGTGCCCCATCTAGCCCCCCCCCCCCCCTCACCCCTTTATTTCTCTCCTTTCTTTCCTTGAGTGCAAAGATATTAAACTATGCAGCATTATTTCCTTTTGCATGCATGCATTACACACACACGCACCACGCACTCACGACACATGTACATGCCACACACACTTTTCAGCCTATAAGCAAGGTTGTTTATATATATATATGCATGTTTACCCAGAGAGAAAACAAACACCCCCCAGACACACAGAAAAAGCTTTCTCTTCAAACAGTGACCCCAACTGTTGCAGTGCTAAACACCTGGCCACACAGACCGGTCATCTCAATACAAAGAATGTCGCCATGGAGACGCTGACAGTGGGTGATGTCCCCTGCCCTGACACCACAGACGCTGAGACAAGCTACACTGACATGACACGACATGACATGACATCCAGCAGGTCCTGGTCATGTACGTGTAGAACAATGTTCAGTACTGTGAGAACAATGTTCATGTACTGTGATGAACATGTCAGTACTGTGAGAACAATGTCCATGTACTGTGATGAACAATGTTCATGTATGTAATGAACAATGTTCATGTACCGTGATGAACAATGTTCATGTACTGTGATGAACAATGTTCATGTACTGTGAGAACAATGTCCACGTACTGTGATGAACAATGTCCATGTACTGTGATGAACAATGTTCATGTACCATGATGAACAATCTCAGATTCTTCCCCAAGAAAACAAAACGTGAAAACTTCACGACATGACATGGCATTCTGTACATGAACTGATTTTTTTTTTTTAACCACGATTTATCTACGTACATGTTTCTTAACCTGGTCCGTACTATCAATAGTTGTAGAATCAGCTACGGTCATTTTATACATGATTTAAATACAGTCTAACCTTTGTCGTCATCAGAAACCTTGTCCGCTGACCATCACAGAGCAATGTTAAGAATCATGTGCCTCTCACTACTGCTATCTCTCCACGTCTCCTTTCCACAGGGCTTGTCGCCTTGCTGAAGGTAACAACCTGATTCACCTTCTTCTTTTTTCCATCCACTGAACAGGACAGCCACAAAGCTGCTGACCTACAGCGTTAGTCCTGTCCCTCTTTCCTCACACACTGGTTTCAACAGTGACAGGTTTTCTAGTGTTTCCACACACACGCTGGTGATACCAGTGATGGTTTTTCTGGTGGTCAGAACGAACAAAGCCAGTACAGTTCCAGCACCAATGGGTCAGCTCCCCAGTCATCGATGACTGGTCAAGTCAGTGACCTAAGTATGGCATTGAAATTGCTCATGTCCTCCTCCAACTGAAAGCACAAGCTACACAACGCACATGCACACACGCACACACAACACGTTCTCCGAGGACCAGGAAAATCCATGATGGACAGAAATGCTTTCCCCCTTTCTTTGTCACTGGTGCATTTGAGGCGCAGTTGCTGAGATCCATGATGCAACGCAGAAACCAAACTCCAGTCTGCACTTCCACCATCCTCTCCCCTCCCCTGTCCTCCTCCTCCTTCAGGTCACAGTCAGAAAGGAACACCGTGGTCCAACAGTCACTGGACACTGCTGGAGGAACAGACACAGTCCACACACACAGTCCACCCCTGGCTGCAGAGACAGGCAGACATACAGCAGACAGACAGCCTCTGCAGCATCACCTGACCACAGGGGTGGGGGTGGAGGAGGAGGAGGAGGAGGATCGCGCACAGTCGACGGTGTCCAGGAGGTTTTTGGAGTCCATGGCCAGGGCGTGTGCGGCCTTCAGCATGCGTTTGCGGTACTCCCCGTCCAGAGGGGTGTTGCTGTACTGCTGGGCCAGCTTCATGCTGCTCACCAGCGATGCCATGTCTGTGCTCAACACCTTCTGCGCCATCTCAATCTGAAACACCACAGCACCACCAGTAGTGTAAAAATCATAATGATGATAATAATGCATGGAACTTATATAGCGCTATATCTCACAAAAACAAATCAAAGCGCTTGCATTCAACCTATACAACACACAAGCAATCAATGATGATTTATAGTTTTAGCAAATTCGAATATATACATACACGCACGCACATGCACATGCGCCATCAGTCTGTCAGGAAGGGAGGGAGGGGACAGATGCTATCGCCCAGCATTTAAAACCATTCCACTTTGATCTTGTCAGTCCATGAAGTTGTGGGTTTGAATTGAATCTTGATGGAGTCTAGTGAATTAAGGGTGGGGATTTTTACGATGGAATGGAATGGAGGAATGGAGGGAACTGGTTGTCAAGTCTTTGGGGGTGCTCCCATGGTTGCCAGACTGCGGGATAGATAGATAGATAGATAGATAGATAGATAGATAGATAGATAAATAGATAGATAGATAGATAGATAGATAGGTAAATTTTTACAATCTCCATGGTCAACTTCAAGTACAGACCTCCCAGTGCCTTAATTCCTTTTGTATATATACACATGCAGAAGATGAAATATGCATACTAAACATACCGTAATTCATGTCAGTGTTTGGTGGATTACGGAAATATGAACATACATAACATATATTCCTGAAGTCAGAATGCAGCTACCTTCATGGTGGGCAAAAACAGGCATTATGCTAAATGCTACAATTGGTGAACATCGGAGCTCTAGCCAAGGAACAAAAAAAAAGAAAAAAAAAGAGTGATGATAACAAAACTTCTCCATCATGACTGACTCTACGCTCAGACATCATCCAAGCTGATGTTTCAATACAAAATCCTTCACTCAGACAGTGATTGTATGCATGGAGATGGACAGTTCAGAAGACAGGGTGTGGTGAGGCGTGTGTACCTGTTTCATGTTCTCCTGAGGCAGCTGACCCACAATCTCATCCACACTGGCCAACAGTCCTCGCAGCTCCTGACCAATTGTCTGTACACACACATGATTTGACTGATTGTCTGTACACACACATGATGAAAAAAAGCAAATTTATTGCTTACTCAATGTACCATCTGGAAATAAAATTTTGACTTGACGTGACTTGACTTCACACACACACACACACACACTCACACACACACACACGATTTGACCGATTGTACACACACACACACATACACACACACGATTTGACTGATTGTGTACACACACACACACACACACACACACACACACACACACACACACACACACACACAATGATTTACACTGACATTTTACCAAACTGCAAGTTTTTGAAATGACACAAAAAGCACACAATTTATACCAATAATATGTTAAACAGCTAATTCTGGGAATAAAATACAAACATGATTTATAATGACAGCAAGTTGTGCAGATAAAGAAAAAACACACAATTTATATAATATATTAAACAGCAAATTCTGGGAATAAAGTAGAAACGGTTTATACTGATAGCAAGTTATGCAGATAAAGAAAAAACACACAATTTATATTGATAATATGTTAAAAAGCTAATTATGGGAATAAATAGAAACACCATTTATACTGATAGCAAGTTGTGCAGATAAAGAAAAACCAACAATCGACACTGACCCGAACCATGGAGAGATAACCCTCGGCCTCCACAGAGGGCGCCTCTTTGGTCATGGTCATGACGGCGCGAACCACACTGGTGGTGGACTCGTACACGCGGTCATTGGCGCGCCCTGCCCCTGACTGCACACACACAGAGGACAGGGGTCAGTTTAGTGAGGTGATGGGGAGGTTTTCAGACATATGGATGATTGGGTTGTTTTTTTGTTGTTGTTTTTTTTAGAAACACATTTAGTTTTGTTTTCGTTTTTTTTAGAAGTACTTATACATTTTTTTTTTAAAGAAACACTAAGTTTTCTTTTATAACATGAGGAGGAAATAAACATCATTTTTATTTTTCAAAATACATAAATGTTTAGACATGAAAACTGTATAACTATATTAAATGCTTACACAAGAAAATTGTACAACTATATTAAATGTTTACACATGAAAATTGTACACCTATATTAAATGATTACACATGGAAACTGTACACCTATATTAAATGTTTACACATGAAAATTGTACACCTATATTAAATGATTACACATGGAAAATGTACAACTATATTAAATGATTACATGTGAAAATTGTATAACTATACTAAATGAGTACACATGAAACTGTACTACTAAATGTTTGCACATGAAACTTGTGCAAACGTAACAGAGGTATGGGTTGGAGAGGACTGAACACAAACAGAGGACACACGAGCAGAGCAGACATCTTTCTGGTCATGCAGCAGAACAGCCGATACCTTGTGGGAGAGAACAGCGCCCCCCTCTGTGGTTGAGTCACTGGTGCTGCTACTGCGACTGTCCGCTGAAACCAATACACCAGCTTCTTCAGCACAGAGTGGACGCAGAGGGAATTGGTGTGCAGGACAATACAAAAAATACTAGGGTTAATTGCCTGTATGCATGACGCGCGTGAGTTTTTTGTAGTGGTGTGTTGTGTGTGTGTGTGTGTGTGTGTGTGTGTGTGTGTGTGTGTGTGTGTGTGTGTGTGTGTGTGTGTGTGTGTGTGTGTTAGTGCATGAGTAAGTGAATAAGCTCTCAAGAATATCAATGATATTTCTAACAAAGCTCCACTAAAGCTTCTTTCACACAGGACGAAAACACACATAATTAATCACTGCTACTGCCAATTCAGTCTTTAAAAAATGCATAAAAACTTTGTATGGAGTGTATCAATATTGTTAAAAACATGTGTGCATACACGTGCATATAAAACGTTGAAACCACGTTTATAATAATAACAGAAACTTTAAGAGCCTTCCTTCCTTTTTAAACAGGTGACACAAACTACTGAACCGAAACAAAAATTAACAACTACACACAACTGATACCAGCACAAATGTAGCAATACCTGCTTAAACATATGAAGGTATAATGCTACATATCAACTGTGTTGAAAACAGTCAAAAGAGTGATTAATGACAACTTACACAAAAAACATTACTTTCAAAAAAACAACTGATAAACCTCCCCCCCCCCCCCCCTCCCCCCTCTCCCCACTTAACACACACACACACAGATATAATGTATAGAAAGAAAGACGAGGCAGGCAGGTACTCACTGGAGGTGCGGCGCACAGTGACGGCCTGTGAATGCTGCATCTGCTGGCTGACAGGGGGAGGGGACTGGGGGGTGTGCTGAGAGGAGGGGGGAGGGGGTGGGGAATTCTCCTTTGTGCTGTCGCTGTCTTCAGAGGGAGCAATCCACGTGTCTCTCTTCTGCTCACACACACAGAGCAAGACGTCACATTAATATATGAAAACAATTTTTTTTATCACATTAAATATTTTACTTATTTATTAATTACATATTTTTGTTGACTTTGCGTGAATAACTTCAACAAGAACAACAAATGTTGGTTTCCAAAATCAAGTGATAAAGCAAGCAATGAAGACAAATAAAACTGTTTTTTATTTTTTAAAAAACACACACACACACACAAACAAGCAAAGGGAAAAGGCCCAAGGAAAAATGCTATGTTCAAACTGTATATAAAACCAAGCTATTTGTCAAAGGAATTTCAGTATAATCTTGACCCTTTTGTTGTTCTTGTTCTGACACACACATGCTTTGCTTTGCTATGCTGCATGATGTTACACTGTACATCAGTCATTTGTCAATTCAAGGCCTTGTCTCCAAATTCTAGGGACAACCCCTGCCTGTGTTTGTGAGACAGCAAAGTGTTGAAAGTGTCACACTGCACTTCACTGGAGCTTCTCTGCTGCATGCGCTTCTAACGCTTCTCTAATTCACTGATTTCCCTGCTACAAGCAATGTGACCATTACATAAGACATGCTGAACAGAAGAGTCAAGAATGTGTCAGTCAAATATTCAGAGTATTTTGTTAACTTATTAGGCTTTTTTCAGGTTTTTTTTGTGTTTTTTAAAAAACTTAGCAGGCTTTTTTTTTTTTTAGAGATTTTTTTCTTAAACTCACCAGGCTTTTATCAGAGTACTTTTTAACACTTAACAGGCTTTTCAAAGTTTAAAAAAACAACTCACCAGGCTTTTTTCCTCAGCATGCAGCCACTTGGCGTCAGCGGCCGACTCCTGTTGTTGCTGCAGCAGCCGTGCCTCAATGACGTGTTCGTCCACATCCTCCACATGGCGGTGATGTGCAAAGTCCTGCAGCACAGACAGGGGGCTGTTTACCATCGCTGCTGTAGGCTGTATGCTGTTGTATACTGTGCTGTGCTGCATACTGTGCTGTGCTGTATACTGTACTGTATACTACTGTATACTGTGCTGTATACTATAAGGTAAGGTAAAGGTGTCCCATAACCTATGTGGTCGTAGGGGAGCGAGGCATCAGAGACCTCAGCTTCTCTAGGGGCCAGCATATTGAGGTCGGCGCCCATCTCCTCTCCCTCGCTGCTTTACTTTCCCTGACCCTAAAGAGGGCAGGCACAAATTTACAGCTGGGTGAACTGGGGACTGTACTGAAGCCAAGGCGCGTAAACAGTCACCCAATTCAACTGGTAACCACGCTCGACACTGCTTTACATTGGCTGGGGGAAAGCGAGCGCTCTGACCACTGAGCTATCCGCCCCCGATACTGTGCAGTATACTATGCTTTATACTGTGCTACATACTGCATGCATGTGTATTTACATGTACATGCAGGACTGTGCGTTACTGTATTTGTGTGCATGCATGCTTGTAAGTGTTTCTGCATGTGCATGTGAAAGGTGACAAGGAAAAGAAGCACTTGACAGAGAGCATGTCTACAGTCAGACAGTTTCCATGTGTATGTATGTATGTGTCTGGAAAGAGAGAGAGAGAGAGAGAGAGAGAGAGAGAGAGAGAGAGAGAGAGAGAGAGAGAGAGAGAGAGAGAGAGAGAGGGGGAGAGAGGAGGGGGAGAGAGAGAGAGAGAGAGAGAGAGAGAGAGAGAGAGAGAGAGAGAGAGGAGAGGATGGTTGTGTGTGTGTGGTGAGAGAGAGAGAGAGAGAGAGAGAGAGAGAGAGAGAGAGAGAGAGAGAGAGAGAGAGAGAGAGAGAGGACAGAGACAGAGACAGAGAGAGAGAGAGACAGAGAGAGAGAATGGCCTGATTGACAGATGTGAGAGACAAAACCAGCAGGAGAGGTATGTGTGTGTGTGCGTGACCCCCTCCCCTCCCCTCCCCTCTCCTCCCCTCTCCTCTCCACCCACCTGCACCAAGGAGTTGCGGGTGAGGGGGGAGGCAGGGTGGGGGGGGTGTCCCCTCATCCCCACGTCTGCCAGGTCTGACCCTGCCGCTCCCTGTGGGTAACCGCCCCCCATCTGCAACACACACACACACACACACACACTTGTTTCTACAACAACACCACATCAACCATTCCCACCTCTCTGCAAATCTATACAGTTCATTTCTATCCTGACCCCCCCCCCCTCCCCCCATGGATGGATAAACCAAAAATACTTGGATAATTTTTTTTTAAAATCTTGCCATACATATCCACACAGCTGTCAGTTTCCCTCACTTTAAGCGCATTGATTTGTTTTTACAAGATACAGCGCTATATAAATTCCATGTGTTATTATCATTATTACTTTCAGCTCCTCTTACCGGCTAATTAATCCATCCCATCCCAGCCTAGGTGTGGCTAGCTGGTGCTAACTACAGTATGAACAACAACAACAACAAAAAAGTATGAACTGACCACACTCGGACAAGGTAAAAGGAAAGGGCGCGCTAAATTTAGCACTCAACTGAGTGATGTTGGATTTGTGCCCTGTGTCCAGACAGACAGACAGACAATTTGACGACCCTGGTTCGATTAACGGTCGAAGAGATTTTTCTCCTTGAGTTAACATCAGTGCTGACTCCACTCTCCCCCAAAGTCCTTTGGATGAGACTATAAACCGAGGTCCCGTGTGTGAACGCACGCAGAACATCTTGCGCACACGTTAAATCCTGTTCCGCTTTTCGTAAGAGTAGGCCATCGTGTGCTGGTGGGAACAGATGACATTCACAAAACTGCATACACATGGGGACTGGCTGTAAAAAAGCACAAGTGCTTAACCAATTATCCTCCATATAAAAGAATAAAATTAAAAAAAACAAAAAAAAAAAAAAAACAGACAGACAGACAAACAGACAGACCTGTGGCGGCATATCGGCGTGGCGTGTGACCCCGTTGCGCAGTAGCGAGGACTGCGTGTTAGGGGCGGGGGAGATGCCCCCTGTGGAGAAGTAGGGGCTGATGATGGGCCGCTCCGAGTGAGGCAGGGACCCCAGGCGGGGGTGGGGGGCGCCCGCTTGAGACACCTGACACATGACACATCATCCACAGTCATCACAACACATCATCCACAGTCATCACAACACATCATCCACAGTCATCACAACACACCGCTACACTGGGATGATTCTGTATAGGTGATAGCATTTTCAGTCTGGAACTTCTGCCACACAACACATCATTTTTTAAATATTTTTTACACATTATCAACAATCACAACACACAGCTACGCTGGGATGATTCTGTATAGGTGACAGTATTTTAAGTCTGGAACTTGTGTTTAATACTGAAGGTTACTCGCATTATTCCCCTATGAATCTTGCTGTCAATGAATCAAGTTGTGTGTGTGTGTGTGTGTGTGTGTGTGTGTGTGTGTGTGTGTGTGTGTGTGTGTGTGTGGTGTGTGTGTGTGTGTGTGTGTGTGTGTGTGTGTGTGTGTGTGTGTGTGTGTGTGTGTGTGTGGTGTGTGTGTGTGTGTGTGGTGTGTGTGTGTGTGTGTAAGAGTGTGTGTGTGTAAGAGTGTGTGTGTGTAAGTGTGTGTGTACATGTGGTGTCATATATGCACGCTACTTACATGATACAAGAGCATATATAGAGAGATATTATGAGATCATCTTCACCAAAATTCTTAAAATAACAATATATGCAATTTATATGGTACTATGAAAACCAGACAGGTGAGCATGTCCTTCAAAGGTGTATGCTTTACAGCGACCTGAGTAAGAAAGTGTGGCTGACGGAGATAATCCTACAAATCAAGCTGTACAGCCCACGAGAGGAGCTGGAAAGGACATGCCATTATTTTTCCCTGACACATCTGATGGCATAAAAAGCGAATGAGAGAAGAGAGGATACAGTGCTCTATCTCATGAAAACAAAGGCAAGTGCATTCTTCACTCCTGGCAGAAGACTGACCTGCATGTAGCCGGCAGAGGAAGGGAAGTAACCCTGGAAGAGGTTGGGGGTGGAGTGGGGAGGGGCGCGAGAGTCGTCTCCACTGGGCAGCCGCTGGAGGCTGTTGGCGTGGGGGGGAGGGGCGGGGGCGGGGGCCCCCCCAGGGGTGCTGTGGCCCTGGGGCAGGTGGCTGGTGCTGTTCCAGTGAGTGGCCCCACTCCCCAGGGGGGCAGTGCCCCCGCTGAGGTTGGGGATGGACCCTGTGGGGGACATGGGGAACAGGGGCCGCGCAGGCTTGGGGGGAGGGGGCTCGTCGTCTGACCCGTTGGACCCCGCTGTGAAAACACCACAGTTTGTTTCCGTGTGAGACACAACAAACAACAACAACAACAATCTCTCACACATACACATACACATACACATAGACACTCTGAAAAAAAGGAACTGTTCCAGGTACCTGTTAAGTATCACCCAAAAAAAAATCTGCAAGATCAAAAAACAAGTCTGAAAAAAATATGACAGGAAAAATGGGCAAGCACGATAAGCATGCATACAATACAAAAAGGTAAACAAGCACTCGAGTTTCCTACAGTTTAACAATGTCAAGGCCTGGTGTCTTTCTCATGAATACAACAGCCATACCATTACACCGTCAGTTTCTCAACGAGTCAAAAGAATCCTGCCCATCTCCTCTCCCTTGCTGCTTTACCTTCCTTGACCCTAAAGAGGGCAGGTACCAATTTACAGCTGGGTGAACTGTACTGAAGCTAAGGCATGCAAACGGTCACCCATCCACTTGGTAACCACACTCAATGCTGCTTAACCTCAGCTTGGGGAAAGCGAGTGCTCTGACCACTGAACTATACCACCCCCCACATCAGTAGCAGTTTGAAAACAGTGTAGCCTCTGAGCTACTTCTGGCCCTATTCACAGAGTTGTTCATGTTGTCCAAGCTTCCATGTGAATCAACACTTGATACAAATCATTGTTGAATGGTTCCTACTATCCCTCAGTACAAAATTCCATGAAATAATCTAAAAAAAACCCATACAGGAATTGTTTCAGCGTTTGTCTTCAATCAGGACGTGGCAGAGCTATGAGAAGAACTCAAAGTAAGATATTAAAAATGACAACTGAAAAAAAAACCCCAAACAAACCATGGCTGACAATAAAAGTTGGCAGACTTGAGGTAAACGATACAATATGAGAAGAAAAAAAACTGTGTCAGAAAATAAAGGAACAATTTGTGTGTAACTCACTCCATGAAAATAGAAAATTAAAAAAAAGACTCACTCCATGAAATGCCCTGTACACGTCTGTTGTCTCTGTGCATCTCCTCTGTCTGCCTGTATCTCTCCTCCTCCAAGATTTCACTGAAACACAATAACAGAATAATCAATCATAACACTTATTCCTGATAAACGGGAATAGGGTTCTGAAAGAAAAATGCTTTGTCAAAGGATATGCACTGACTCTCTCAAGCCAGAAAAAAATCCCAACACCACACACACACAACAAGAAAGTTGATAATAAGCATATTCCGACAATAGGCAGAATTAAACTTATAATGAAAAAGCAACACTAGAATACCTATCATTATATAAAACTTAAAATGGCACGTTACCATCAAAATACTTCTTTTCTTATCTAGAAAAGCTGCTAGATTTCTGAAGCAATATTCAATACTGAAAAAGACGGGTACAGTTTCCTCCATTTTTCCTTGTAGACTTTGAAACCTTGCTCTAGTTTTGTCTCCCTTTGGGTACAGACTTTATCTCATCAAGCGTTATTGGAGTTATCTTCAACTCACCAATGTACGCATACTGTATCAGCTTGGGGACACAAACACACACACTTACACAGATGACAAGATTCAGAAAACTGCATACACACAGGGACTGGATGTAAAAAAGCACACGAGTGCTTATTCCATATATAAAAATAAATAAACACACACACACACACATATTCTCTCTGACACCCAGCAGCCCTTTCTACTGCAGCAGCAGCAGCAGAGAGCAGTGGCTTTTTTCTCTTATTTGAGAAAGTGACCTACAAGAGCCAGGTTTTGAGGTCGGCGAAGGAGGGCCTCTTGGAGGGCTCGTACTGCCAGCAGACACACATGAGGTTGTAGAGGGAGGGGGGACAGCCTGCGGGCAGGGGCAGCCTCTCTCCCGCCTCGATCTTGCCGATGACGTCGTTGTTCTTCACCCCCTGGAATGGCTTCACTCCATACATCAGGATCTCCCAGATACACACCCCTGCACAACAACAACCATATACAGTCGGTCTTCATCACAACAATAATAATAATAATGGTAATTACCAGTAACACATGGAATTTATAATAACGCCCCTGCACAGTGACAGCACACACATTCAATCTCCAACACCATAATAATAATAATCAACAATACATGGAATCTATAATAACACCCCTGCACGATGACAACACACACATTCAACCTTTAGCACCATAATAAGAATGATAAACAATAATACATGGAATTTATATTCTGCTATAATCTCGTGAGAACAATTGAAAGTGCAACAGGACACTCATGGACACCAACTTGTGAAACTTCACAACACAGAAAGCTGGGGGTTGAAGATGGCAACATGGACAGAAGACCCCTGAAATACTGTCTGTGTTCACAGGAGTTTAGCCCCTAACAGAAGGGGGTAAATTAGAGCAAACATCTAAAACTGAAAGTAAATTGAAGGTCTTTTCACAGAAATTCTAGTCTCCCCCTCCCCACCCTCTTTTATTTTTTAAACATGGAAACTTTCTGCAGATCAGTCATGGCTTACATTCACAATGACTGATTCCATTAAAAAAAAAGAAAAAAAAGAAGAAAAAATCCATCTAGCTGATTGAATAGTTGTACATGAAAACTATCGGTGTTGTGGCGGTAAAAACAGAAACAACAACGGTTTGAAAAATACCCCCCCCCCCCTTCCCCACAGTTATCCAACAGGTGAAGGAAGGTGACGTGCACTGACCGAACATCCAGACGTCAGAGGCGGTGGTGAAGCGACGAAAGTTGATGGACTCTGGGGCCATCCACTTGATGGGCAGTTTGCCCTTGGACGCTGCACACACAGGTCACACCACATCACACACAGGTCATGTCACATCACACAGGTCATGTCACATCACACACAGGTCATGTCACATCACACAGGTCATGTCACATCACACATAGGTCACATCACATCACACACAGGTCATATCACATCACACTTCATCAGACTTGGGGGGGGGGGGGGGGAGAGACATACATACAGAGACAGACATAAAGACGGACAGACTGTATAAAGGAAAATAGCATGTTCTTCCTGTTCAGCACAATCCTGTCTCTTCAAGAAGACTGGCAAAACCCACTCATATATATATGTGCGTGCGTGCGTGCGTGCCCAGATCTCTCATATTTTAAGACACACAGAGACACAGACACACACACAGAGAAACAGACACACAGACAGACAGAAACAGACAGACAGAAACAGACACACAAACACACACACACACACAGACAGAGAAACACAGACAGAGAAACACAGAACACACACACACACACACACGACAGACAGACAGACAGACAGAAAGACACACACACACACACAGGGATACCCCACTACAGGCGACTGGCAGTACCTTTATAGTAGCTCTGTTCCTCCACCCATCGTGACAGACCAAAGTCACCCAGCTTCACCGCGTCATGCGAAGAGACCAGCACATTGCGGGCAGCAATATCCCTGTAACATAACGCGCGTTTCATATCAACAAGTCATTACATTACATATCCTGTAACAAACGCGCGTTTCACTTATCATTACCAATATCCCTGTACATAACTTCAATAAAACGACTTATCATAGTATTTACAAATTAAAAACAACAACGTCACTTATCATTACCAATATCCCTGTAACATAACACGTTTTCATATACAACAACAACCAACTACCAATCACCTAACATACACAAACCCTTCAACACAACATGCGTTTCTATAAAACGCACTTTTCATTACCAATTCCCTGTAACATGCGTTTCAATATCATTCAGTACATTTTCACTATACGAACACACACGCACGCATGCACACACATGCGCATGCACGCACATACACACACACACACACACACAACACACACACACACACATGCATGTTGTCCCCTATTGAAAACTAACCTGTGGACAAACTTCTTGCTTTCCAGGTAGGACAGCGCTGTGCTGAGCTGGTAGGCATACATGATGAGCATCACCAGGTCTAACCGCGTTTTGTTGTTCTGCAAGTATGCTCTCATCTGCACACACACAATCCACAAAATATTACATCAAAACTTAAAAAGAGAGAGAGAGAGACAGTGACAATGACAATGACAATCGTTTATTGTGATCTAAGCTTTTCAGCCCATTCACAAGGGGACAGTGGGAAGGGGATTGGGCACAATACAAAATTTTCATATTAAGCAAAAACGACAAGAAACAAAATACGGTTGCAGCCCAAATGATCTTCATGGCATGGATTCCACGTCATGGTACAAAGATAGAGATCCAGAGTCAGGGAGAGAGAGAGAGAGAGAGAGAGAGAGAGAGAGAGAGAGAGAGAGAGAGAGAGAGAGAGAGAGAGAGAGAGACAGAGACAGAGACAGAGACAGACAGAGACAGACAGAGAGACAGACAGACAGAGAGACAGACAGACAGACAGACAGAGACAGAGAGAGAGAGACAGAGAGAGCGAGACAGAGAGAGAGAATTTTTCTTCTTGAATCCAAGTTGTATCTCCCAGTTCATAACTTCCTTAAATTGGAAACAAACCTACATGTATCTATATATGACTGTTTTGCCCGTTTTATCAGTACAATTGCTGCAACCTTTGCTAGCAGACATGCTGATCATGTGGATCCTGGAATGATTTCAATGTAAAAACGATCATCACTGAAAAAGAAGACTCCTTTTCTCAAAATGCCACAACAGCACTTCAGTTTGCCCCGACAGTTAAAACAGTAGTGAGATGAGGAGTGGGGGGCCAATTATTTAATCTCAGCAAATCCCAGTTTGGGACTCAGAGGGTTAAAACAGCAGAGAGAGCAACAGTGCCAGACAGGGGGCGAGGGAGGACCCACCTCTCCATGCTTGGCCAGCTCCATGACAATCCACACAGGCCGCGTGTCAGAGCAGATCCCTATCAGCTTGACAATGTGCGGGTGGTCAAACTGCTGCATGATGTCTGCACACACACACACACACACACACACACACCATGCACACACAACACGCACACATACAAACACACACACACACACACACACACACACAAGCACACACACACACACACACAAATACACACACACATGCACACAGACACACACACACACCAGACACAACACACATGATAACATCCACAAATGGTACAAAACTCACTACAACTCACACAACACTATATTCAAGAAACTTTAAACAGAAAGAAAAGCTGTGGTAAACTATAGAAAACAGAACATGAATTTTTTTTTTTTTAAACCTCAAAAAACAAGAAATGAAACACAGCATTACACAATCAACAAAACTCACCAAAAAAAACATACAAAACAAATTTTTTCAACGATACTGTTCGATACAATCCATTTTTTTTTGTCCAGGAAAAACCATTAACAAGTGTGTTCTTCACCTACATTCAATCTCAAACTGACCTGGATTCTGATTCAGCATTTATGATTCACAGACAAAGGAAAAGGAAAGAAGGATGTGTGAGAAAAAAGAAAAGGTAGAGGAGGGTTCAACTGACAGACAGAGTCTTTATCATCAGACCACACTGCCTTGTGTCATAGAAACTGAGAGGAGTTACCAGAAAGGGGGGTTCAAATGAAAGACAGAGTCTTTTTAATCAGACAACACTGCCCTGTGCACTATACACTGAGGAGAGTTAGCTACAGGCCAGAACTGGACAGTACAAAGTACAGGCAACACTCACAGGCTTCCTCCAGAAACTTCTCTGTCATGGTTTCTTCACTGGTCTCCTTACACGTCTTCACAGCCACAGGCACCTGCATTCCCTCCTGAATAACACACACACGCACACATCATCTTTACAGATTCAGAGTAGAATTAATTCAACATTCAAAAGTTACATTTGAAGACAGAGAATTTTTTTCCTCCCCAAAACGACAACTTGTGTCATGAAAAACTCCCTTCAAAGTTGACTTAACACCAGACCATTCCAAATGACATATTAATTTTGATATGAAATTAAAACTTAGTCTGGAAGAAACCCTAACAACAAGCAAAGCAGTCTGGTCAATGACAAAAGATACCAAAAGTGACCTTCCCAAAATCATCCCACAAGCTATTTGCAACCATGCCCCTCCTCAACTTATTCTGCCAGAGACAGTCAGTTATTTCTGCCTCTCCTAAACTCTCCCCTGCTGAAGCAGTTTGCTACTGTCATTTAGAAGTCCCCCTGTCCAAGCACACCCCAAACTCCCCCTGTCCAGCATATGCCATTACATCCTTGTGCCAAACTCCCCCTGTAGCCCTGTGCCCCACTCACCCTGTCAAAGAACATGCCCTTGTACACATCCCCAAACTCACCCTGTCAAAGAACATGCCCTTGTACACATCCCCACACTCACCCTGTCAAAGAACATGCCCTTGTACACATCCCCACACTCACCCTGTCAAAGAACATGCCCTTGTACACATCCCCAAACTGCCCCTCCCCCAGTATCTCCACCAGCTTGATGTGGTCGCGTTGGATCTCGTAATCCCGCGCTGCAAAACAACGCAATCACCACACTTAGTGCCAGTGTTACAGCAAAACATACACTGACATTCAAGTACAACACTATTTCAAGATTGGTCTTTTTCTTTTTGGTTGTGTGTATATTCTCTAACAGATTATTTTGAGGCATTCTCTTTAATTGTCATGGGATTAATGGCAAACCCCACAGTGATTGTCAATCAGATGCATTCCTTATTTTCTAAACCACAATAAAAAAAACAACCCCACAAAGGTCTGAAAAGCGGCACAAGAGCAAAGGGGAGGATGAAAACTGAGGATGAGGCAAAACCACAGGTCTTCTGTCACCAGTACAGATCACATCCAACATAATAAACACAAGTTTTGTTTCATAAGAACAGATCACAAACAACGAAATAAACACACTCCAGGAAAACTGTTCCTCAATACAATGTAAGGAAATGACTAACTGGATGAAAAATGATCACATAACTTTGTATGACAGTTATCTCTTTGAAACCTTTCCAGACACAACAAAGCACACAATGAAACTCAACAGGCTGAGTAGGTACCCTGGGTTGGCTTTACAACAATAATTATACACCGCAAGATGTTGACAATTTTCATTTATTTCTATACGTAAAACGACCAGCTAATGTTCCACAGACCATAGACGTCTGCGTGTTTTCATCTATATGGATTCATGTCATCATTGAA
>CM060323.1:62623037-62635537 GCA_030674155.1 Stramonita haemastoma | reverse complement strand
CTGCATTCACATGAAAGACAGCTGATATCAAATCCATGCTGGTCTCCATTCATTCCTTCATTCCCCATGTCTAATCTACACTCTACACTGAAGCCAGCAGGCCCAAACACTGAAGGTCACTACTCAGTCCTCTCTCTTCTCACACAAGTCTACACACACCGCACCACACCACACTGAGGGCAGCAGGGGGAGAGGCAGGCAGGCAGGTAGTAAGGAGTCAGTCATGGTCAGTGGGACAGGACCACAGAGGGTTGATTAATTCAGACAGTGTTAGGACATTTATTCATTAATCTGGTCAGTGGATTCCACAGTGGATATGACAGCCACAGGAGTGCCAGAGAAGAAGACTCATACTGGGTCATGCTCAGGACTCCCACTTACACTTTTCCCTGTTCAGCACGCGCGAGTTAGGGAGACCTAGAGCAGCACAGGGACCACAGGGTAACAAACCCTCGTCAGTCATCACAGCCTTCACAGTCACTCAGTCAGTCATCACAGTGTGGTGTTTCACAGTCATTAGTTCAAGTCCAGTCATGTTCATCACAGTGTGTGGTGTCCACAGTCACTCAGTCATCACAGTGTGGTGTCCCCACCATTTCACTTCAGTCATCACACAGTGTGGTGTCCACAGTCACTCAGTCAGTCACCAATACACGCCAGGGCAAATGAACACACACTTTTCTATTCCTGAGAACCTTTAACATTTTCCTTTTTTTCCCCTCTCCTCCTACATTATGAAAAAGGTTTCAAGAATAAACATACACAGTGAAAGTAGCCAGGACTTTCCTACAGTAAATGAGAACTAAAATAGTGTGTTGATTGTTTTTCCCTTGGTGTCTTTTATAAAAGGTTCTTGAACTTAGAACATTTTCATTTGCAATCAAGTCTTAGAATGAATAACAAGAAGTTTTCATCATCATGACTTTTGACAACTAAAACAGTGAAGCTCTGGAGTTTGTTGTAGCTGTTCACAGTCTTGTTCACATCGCCAAGCAGTTTTATCCTGATATTTTCACCTCAGACTTTTTCCAAACGTTTGGTGACCTACACCACATCATTTACGACAGTTGATGTGATTTCAGCAAACAAACAATACAAACGTGGTCAATACAGGATGTACGGTTTGAATGGCAGAAACAGCATCTTTTATTTTAAAGCTCCTTTCTGACTGCTGTCATTACTACAGATCATAATTCCTACAGTGTCAAAGTCAGGGTCACCACTGGCTTATCAAACTGTCACTGACATTACTGGATCAAAACAAACAACTGGCCTAAGCCATAGAAATGCTGTTGCATTTGAAATATTATGTTGAGACTGTCTTACTTGTGACAAGCTCTTAGCATGAACAATTCTCAGACTCCATCAAAGGAGGAAACCATCTTCTGAAACAGGAGTATGGGTGCCTATATGGCAAGGTACTTGAAAACTGCCGTGACACACAAACTTCTCCAAGGCCAGTGTATGTATACTTTGTACTGGGTGACCCCCAAGGTGTGAAGCTGGGGAATGCAAAACAATGACAAACAACTGCATTTGATTCCAATTCAGCAGAATGACAGAAAAAACACATAGAACGTCAGAAAATCCCACAGAAATGACAAACACCTATGACATTTCTCTAAAAAATATTTTTGAAATATGATAGAAACTAAATACAAAAGTTTTTTTTGGTATTAATTAAAAAAGACAAGTCATACAAACCAAACATACACAGAACACTGCAAGCAAAGTGTTGAAAAAGAATTAAAAAAAAAAAAGAAGCAAGAGAAATATCCAAAAGAGGAGCCATGGAAAAATCAATACAGAGACAGATATATCTGTAAATTCATGGGAGATAACTTGAAATGAATAATCTGATACAGAGGCAGCACAAGTCTGACAGCCATGCAAACTGATCAGCTGGGGGGGGGGAGGGGGGGGGCAGAGCGGGGTCAGGGCTGGGGGATACAATGATACAAGAATATCAATCAGAGAGACATTCCAATATCAAACTTGAATATGCACTTCAGAAACCTAATCCATCTTCATGTCCTGATTATAAAGAAGACATGTTTCTTTCATGAATAAAAGTATTAATAATATTCATTTATGCATGTTTTTCCAAAGGAAATTTCCTTTTCAGGCGGTCGTTATTTCACATCAAAAGACCAGTATTTTTCCTATAAATCTTTCAAATACATATCTTTGCTTTCTCATTTTCTCACACAATCCTATGAAACAAAAAAGTACTTCTTTGACTTTTATTTCTAAATGATAGAGTTTACTTTCTTCTTTACGCAAAGTATTATGCTCATGAACTTAAAATTACTAGATGGATTACACTTTTGCCTACTTCTTTACACAATGTCTCTTGAGAAAAAAACTCTTGAATAAAAATGATTAATAAAACAGCAAAGATAAAGAAAATATATGCCTGTAAGTATACAAAATAACTTTAGAATTAAAAAAAATACCCCTAAAGATACATGATACACGTTTACCCCATATTTATTACTAACAGGTTTCCTTAATCTCTCAGCAATTTGTTCTTTCTCTTGCTAATATCACTACAATTATCACATCAATATAAAGGATATTATGGAATCTCAATTACACACATACACCCAAAACTTCACTGGCGCATTATTGAATTTGGTCAAGCATCTGCTCAGTAGATTTCTTGGCAGAAATGGTGTAGCCTGTGTGGAGTTTTCTGCAGGCAGTAACACTCTACATCTATCTGTCCTACACAAGTTAACAGAGGGTGAAAAAGACCATGCCCTCATGGACCTGAGGAAAACAAAAAATCAATGCCAGGTCTATCTAACCAGCAACATCCTCTTCCCCCACCCTCCCCAGCACTGCCCACACACAGCATCAAAGGAACAGGAGAGGGAGGTCCCCCCAGAATTGCAGCACAGCCCTTTAACTGGTTATAGCCCCTGCCATCCTATTACTCCCCTTTGCTGCTCCTGCTGCCGCCAAAACAGGCTAACAGCTGCGTCTGCAAGAAGACATCGATCAGGGGACGTGATCAAGGAAGCTTCTGGGGCCATGGGGGTTAGGGCCCCTGTCTGTCAGAGCTGGCTACACTGGATTGAGGGAAGGATCTCGGGGGAAGAGGGCTCAATGTGCTTACTGCTCCAGGCCTCTGCTGGTACAGGCAGCATGGGGAAGAGGACTCAATGTGCTTACTGCTCCAGGCCTCTGCTGGTACAGGCAGCATGGGGAAGAGGGCTCAATGTGCTTACTGCTCCAGGCCTCTGCTGGTACAGGCAGCATGGGGAAGAGGGCTCAATGTGCTTACTGCTCCAGACCTCTGCTGGTACAGGCAGCATGGGGAAGAGGGCTCAATGTGCTTACTGCTCCAGACCTCTGCTGGTACAGGCAGCATGGGGAAGAGGGCTCAATGTGCTTACTGCTCCAGGCCTCTGCTGGTACAGGCAGCATGGGGAAGAGGGCCAAGCACGAGGCTCATGTGGACAGGAGATGGGAGGTCTGCTCCCCAGGCCTCTGTGGTACAGCAGCATGGGGAACTGGTTATAGCCCCTGCCACATAACTCCTTTGCTCTGCTCTGCTGCGCCAAAACAGGCTTACTGCTGGTCTGCAAGGCAGCATGGGGGATCAGAGGGCTTCTGGGGCACATGGGGGCTTAGGCACTGCTCCAGAGCCTGGCTGTACACTGGATGACAGGCAGCAGCTCGGGGGAAGAGGGGCTCAATGTGCTTACTGCTCCAGGCCTCTGCTGGTACAGGCAGCATGGGGAAGAGGGCTCAATGTGCTTACTGCTCCAGGCCTCTGCTGGTACAGGCAGCATGGGGAAGAGGGCTCAATGTGCTTACTGCTCCAGGCCTCTGCTGGTACAGGCAGATGGGGAAGAGGGCTCAATGTGCTTACTGCTCCAGGCCTCTGCTGGTACAGGCAGCATGGGGAAGAGGGCTCAATGTGCTTACTGCTCCAGGCCTCTGCTGGTACAGGCAGCATGGGGAAGAGGGCTCAATGTGCTTACTGCTCCAGGCCTCTGCTGGTACAGGCAGCATGGGAAGAGGGCTCAATGTGCTTACTGCTCCAGGCCTCTGCTGGTACAGGCAGCATGGGAAGAGGGCTCAATGTGCTTACTGCTCCAGCCTCTGCTGGTACAGGCAGCATGGGGAAGAGGGCTCAATGTGCTTACTGCTCCAGCCTCTGCTGGTACAGGCAGCATGGGGAAGAGGGCTCAATGTGCTTACTGCTCCAGCCTCTGCTGGTACAGGCAGCATGGGGAAGAGGGCTCAATGTGCTTACTGCTCCAGCCTCTGCTGGTACAGGCAGCATGGGGAAGAGGGCTCAATGTGCTTACTGCTCCAGGCCTCTGCTGGTACAGGCAGCATGGGAAGAGGGCTCAATGTGCTTACTGCTCCAGGCCTCTGCTGGTACAGCAGCATGGGGAAGAGGGCTCAATGTGCTTACTGCTCCAGACCTCTGCTGGTACAGGCATGCATGGCTCTTTGCATGGCAAGTGTGCAGGTCTTGCTTTGATGCAGTGACCAGAGTTCTTTGCTGGTAGTTATTCAGGGTATAGAGGATGCTGCTGCTGCCTTTTTTTTTATATTCGGTTTCTTTGCTTTTTTCTTTATATGATGCATAACACTTGTTCATTTCAAAAGAATTTTTCTAAATACTTTTATGTATTTACAGGCCTCTCTTTGCAAACATCAGTTTGTCCTTGTTTATTATTTTCAATATTTTTCTTGTGTTCACTTGTACTTGTCTTTTCTTCTGCTCTCAGATTACTCCTCTGTCTATTTTCTTGATCACAACAATTAATTCAGCTTTGAGGAAACCACCATTTTCCACTAGAGAAATTTTGTATTCCACTTCATTTTGAGAGAAAAAAAAAGCATGTCTATTTTCTTCAGTTCTACATAACTTTCTTGACTCACTGTGATTTCTGATGTTACAAAATAATTGCCTTAAACATTTGGACTAAAAAAGGACATCATCAAAACTGTTTCCAGCAACAAGCTACAACCTGAACAGGTAAGTTACTGCCAAAGTATTTAACAAACAAAACAACATCAACATCAACTGCTCATGAACAAAGCAAAATAAAACAATCCGTTTCCTTGATATCAAAACAAAAAACAACAGATCCTGAACACCATAACTTGTACTTAAAAAAAAAGACAAAAAAGAAAAGGCCTGGAAAAAAAGAAACGTTTTGCTTGCTCTCTTCTATAAATAAACTGAATAAAACTGGCAAAAATCCCAAGGAGACGGGCAGTCTATAAACAGTGACAATGATTCTTACCATCTGGGGTGCTATAGTCGCCTTCCTCCTCCACAATTTCTGCATAGTCAGATATCCCTGAAGATAGGCAAGGCTGGGGGTTAAACAGTCGTCATCTTGCAATCAACATACATTTCATAACAAATCATCAGCAACCTGAGGAGAAAAAACTGCACCAGTTAAAACCAGTCTCCTAGGACTTGCACTGTCACAGCTGCTGGTATTCATTCATCTGATTCATTTTATGGGGCATGCTCAACATGCAAATTGCGTGAGTGTGTGTGTGCTCTGGTTTATATACAGGTATGTTAAGCATGTGCTATATGTGTGCACTGTGTAAGTGTGCATAAGCAAGGGTGTGCTTCTGAGCAGGTATGCATGAACTGAAGTGTCTTTGAATGTATACCATGTATATATTTGTCATGTATTAGACAAACTGTTGCATAGATACAGTCATTTCATCATATCTGAGAGAGAGAGAGAGAGAGAGAGAGAGAGAGAGAGAGAGAGAGAGAGAGAGGAGAGAGAGAGAGAGAGAGAGAGAGAGAGAGAGAGAGAAAGAGAGAGAGAGAGAGAGAGTGAGTGTGTGGTGATGTAAATGTATGTAAGTGTGTGAGTGTGAGTGCATACAGTAAGCATTACAAGCAAGAGAGCATAATGAAGCAGGAATAGTGCAATATCTGAGTACAATTTATATACTTTTTATATTTCATTACAAATATTCACTTACTTTGACATACATCATGTTAACAGTATTACTTCATACATCAGTCTGGTCTGAGACAGTTTTTGTCATTTATTTCATACAAATATTCACCTTACTATGACATACATAATGTTAACAGTATTGCTACACACATTGATCTAGATTTTGCATTATACATGGGTAGTTACACTTTCGTTATTTACATTTCCATCCTTGTTGACTTGAGCCCTGCCCCTGCTATATCCCTTTTTCTTTTTTGATCAAAAGATGCTTTGTTGCAAAAAAATGCAATAACTCTTTTACCCCACCTGTGAAGGCTAAGGTGAAGGTGTGTGTGCTTTCGCACATGTTTGAGTGTGTGTATGTGTGTGTGAGTGTGAAGTGTAATCTCATGTATACATGTATGAATATGCACTTGCATCTTTATAATTCAGCCTTTCTGCTTGCCAGCACTATACAATGCATGTGTAAGGGTGCACAGACTATTCTTTTTACACTTATATCAATGTCCAAGCACACACACACACCATTCATAATGTTACTAAAAAGACCAAGAAAATGACAACCAAACACCCCACCCCCTCCCCCCCCAAAACAAGGAGTAAGGAAAAGCAGTCATGAAAAATGCTAAGAGCTTACTTCATTGTGAGGAATGATGTCTTCGTGTCTGTTCTTCCTGGCCTGAAAGAAAACATGCACCTGTCATCATCATCATCATCAACCATCACCACCATCGATCATCATCACCACCACCATCATCACCACCACGTCGTCATCATCATCATCATCATCATACTCCTGCTGCTGTTGCACCTCTCCAGGCTTCCAGATGCTGAGGAGGTGTAATCCACCATCTTTCTCCATACCAGCACAAAAGCAATTTCAACAACTGTGACAACACTGTTCTGTCTGCACTGTCCTCTGCATCTGTGTCACTTTATGGACCAACGTACCTCATAGAATCAAATCCTTCCATTTCATGAGGAATTTCACCTTTAGATCACAGTGATTTCCAAGTGGGATGAGTAAGTCAGAGCGTGTAATGTATATATATATATGAATGAGTCAGGGTGTGTAGTCATACGTCTTATATATCAGGGTGATTCCCACTTTTGGCCACAGTAATTTCCAGGTAGATGAGTGAGTCAGTGTGTAATCATAATATGTATATTCTGGCGATTCCCACAACAGCACTGACCTGCAGTTTATGTCCACCTAAATAATTCTTGTCTTTTGAAAGTTTTTTTTGATTTTTTACCTTCCTGTGCTAGAGCTCCAAGGTTTACAAAGTGAGATCTTGCATGTGCAACTGTTTTAATAAACCCATTATTAAGGTAAGCCACATTCTGACATCAGGGACAATGTCTGTGTGAATGAATGCTGAATGAATTCCCCAAAAGGCTGGAATATTTTCAAATTCAAGTCTACAATGAGCATACTGATCCTTTCAGTACTTGGCCTTTAACCCTCTTAGACTTAAACCAGGATTTGCCAGGATTAATCATTTCCCTCCCTGAATCCTGAACTGGGATTAGCTGGGATTTACACACAGTAGTTTTTCCATCATGCATTGACCTCCACTGATCGCTACCATATGCTGAAACTTCTATCAAGCCAGAAGCACAGACCCTGCTGGTGAGTCTGGAAGTATTTATAGCTGCTGGTATGTGCTTGGAAGGAGGAAAAGGTGAGTGAGCATGTGTGCCTGACCTGATTTCGCGATGGAATGGGAAATCTAGAGGCAATTTGTGTTCAAAGAATCCAAATACAAGAGGGTTAAACTAGGCTCCGTTATTTTTCTTTCGAACAGAAAAAAGTCTGCAGTTTTTCCTCTAAGCATGTATAAAGTTTTTCTTCTTCTAGTTTCTGCACCCAAACTCCACATTCAACAGACTGTTATTTAAACTTAAAAAAAAACTCAACCCCAAAGCACAACCAAATTCTTTGAAACTCTTTGAAGATGGAGCACAGCATCTTACATGCAAGATTAAGAACAAACAAACAACAAGAAAACAAAACCACCAACCAACAAAAACCCTAAACAAAAACCTCCACCAAATGGTTTGGTCATTAACCTAGCTGTGAACTTGAGTGCACACACTGGGTGAATTCACTCCCTTTAAAAATCTACACACATCAGAACAGTTGATTAAAGTGGTGACACAGATGGTGCTGGGTGTTTTTTATTTTTAAAAAGTGTCTATAATTTAAGGGTGACAATGTTTCATTCAAAACAGTGTTTTCAGTAGTGAATGAAAGACAGTAAGATTACAATGAATGAAAAGATAGCCCATCAAAATGAACTTTGAAATATACCACTTTCAGTCACAGCTATTTCTCTGCATCAGATTCAGGCTTCTCTCCCAGTGGAGAACACATTGCTACAAGAGCAGTGCCACCAATGTTATCTTCCTGTTTGATAATATACTTGTTTTCTTATCAGCAGTTTTTTTCCCTACAGAATGTTGGCAGAGATAATTCTCTGGTTGCGATGGGTTCTTTTATTATGCCAAATGGATGTTGCATATAGGACTTGGCTTATTGTCTCATCTGGAAGACTAGCACCCAGACCATCACTTAAGGTCTTATGGATGGGAAAAAGTTTGGGCACAAGAGAAGTACCTTAGATTTCAACTTCCACCACTTAGCATGATAAGGGTAGACCAGTATCCTCTCCTTCACTGCCTTACTGTTTCTCTTCCTTCACTTTTATTTCTGGGACAATGGAATAAACACTCAGCTGCCTTTTCACATCCAGTCCCTGTGTGCTGGCAATTTTATAATTTTATCATCCGATTCCGCCAGCAAAATAGCCTACTCTTCTGAAAAGGGGAGGAAGGGGGGAAGTTTTCCTTTTAACATGTGCATTAAAAAGCTCTGCCTATGTTTGCACATGGGGAGCCACGGTTTATAGTCTCATCTGAAGGACTTCTAGTGTTAGCGGAATTGGCACAGATGTTAACTCCAGAGGAAGGATCCCCTTGAAAGGATGTCTTGGTGGTGGTGTAGGGTCCTCAGTGGGGAAGGTAGGTAGGTAGGTAGGAAGTTAGGTAGGAAGGTAGGTAGGTACCCACACTTACTGCAGAGAGGGTGGAATGGTTCAGGATGGAGTGGTGGGTGGTGCACCCCAAACCAGAACTTCATTAATGGTCACTAGTCCACAGGCCAACCACTTTCACCCCACTTCACTTCTGCAGCAAGTGCTCTAAGTGCTTTCCTCATCCCACAACACTTAAACACACACACACACACACACACACACACACACACACACACACACACACACACACACACACACACACAGAGCACACACACAGTCACACACACACGAGCTCACACACACACACACACCACACACACACACACACACACACACACACACACACACACACACACACACACACACACACACACACCAAAGGGGAAAGAATAAGGTCAGTCAGAGAGAGAGGCCTCATGAGAGGCTGGGAGGGAGAGAGGGGGATAAAAAAAAAAAGGTTGAGGAGAGAGAGGAGGGAGGAAGGGAGAGAGAGACTCAGAGAGAGAGAGAGGGGGGGGGGGGAGGGAAGGAGGGAGAGGGGAGAGAGAGACTCAGAGAGAGAGGGTAGGGGAGGAGGGAGGGAGGGAGGAGAGGGAGAGGAGGAGAGAGAGAGAGAGGAGAGAGAGAGAGAGAGAGAGAGAGAGAGAAGAGAGAGAGAGGACAGACAGCAGACAGACAGCAACAGACAACAGACAAGAAACAACAGAAACCTATGAATCATTACTCACCCAGGTCTGGGCAGTCTTGGAATGGACTCATCTGAAACAGGGGAAAAAGCGCCCTTGTGAGAGGAAGGTTTGGTAAACAGCAACTTCCACATGATAGATAAGTACTGTCACTTTTCCTCACTTCTTACATACTGTCACTTCTCTTCACTTCTTCACAAACTGTCAGTACTGTCACTTCTCTTCACTTCCCCACATACTGTCTGTACCATCACTTCTCTATAAGTCACCTCCCTCACATTGTCTTCTGTTCTGCTACTGTCACTTCTCCTCACTTCTCTACAGGATTGTCCTCTATTCTGCTAGTGTCACTTCTCTTCACTTCTCTACAGTCACCATCCTCCCTCACAGTGTCCTCTGATCTGTTCTGCTTCCCCAGGTTTCTGGTGTTTGGGGTCTTGCTGGAGTCCTCTTGCTTCCTTGGAATGGAATGACTCTTGGCTATTACACCTGCACAAGGTTTTCACCTGACAGTTGCCGCTGCTGCACTGCCTCCATTATATATATCATAGATATTGTCTATGTGTCACAATGCTGTTTTCAAACTGAAAGGTTTTCACTAAAAAATGAACACAACCTTTGGCCATCTTGAGCAAATTTGAGTTTTCAGGTAGAGTCATTCCTTAAAATACTGATTACTTGAGATGTTGATTGTTTGAAATGCAATTACTTCAAGTACTGATTAATTAAGATGCTGATTACTGATCTCACTGCTGACTGAAGTTATCAGTCATAGCACTAGCACTGTATATGAAGGTCATGTTACAACTAAGACTGGACGCTGCTTTGTCACATGAAGCTGCAAGAACAAATGTTTTATCATCAATCAAAAGACAAGCCTTTGCTTGAAGTCAGAATGCAGCTACCTTCATGAATGTGGGGAAAAAAAGGTCATATACACATCATCTCTGACTCACCATTGGTGAACATCAGAGCTCTAACAGGAATGAGAATTTAAAAAATCTAAATTTTCCAAAGCGACTGCTTAAATGAAACCACTCATGTAAACATCATGACCAATTAAAAAAAAAACAACCCTGACATTTCTATTCTTTTAGAAATTTTTTATTATGTCAGATTTTGTTTCCTGTGGAGCTTGTATTTAAATTTGGGAGGGGGGGTAGTTTGTTGGGGGGAGGGGAGGGTGCCTTTTTATCAATGGTTTCTTAAAATGTCCTTCATTGCACTCTTTCTAAATAAATGCATGACTGTATCAGTGACAGCAGTGGTAGTATTGGAGAATTTGTGTCAAAGTCCAATACACACTTGTTACTGGCTACATCATCTGTTGACAAATGATGATTGACTATATAATCTTATTAATGGCTACATCAGCTGTTGACAAACGATGAATGACTATATAATCTTATTAATGGCTACATCAGCTGTTGACAATGATGATGACTATATAACTTATTATGGCTACATCAGCTGTTGACAACGATGATGACATATGATCTTGTTGATGGCTACATCAGCTGTTGAAAACGATGACTGACTATAATATGATCTGTCACAACAACAGCTGATGAGGAGAACTGACGACAGTGGAATGCAGCACTATCCAGCCTAACAGCAAGGCACCTCCTAATTAAGGCGGTGACATTAGCGGCAATGGGGAGGTTTTATATCCCACAAGTGGAGGGACCAATCAGGGCGAAATGAGGTCAACACCAAAGTGTGCTGGGGGAAAGGGCAGCAGTGGTCTGAAGCCTGGCCACATACACACACACTCCCTTGTACTGACACAGCAAGTCTGCAGGTAATGCCGCTTGTTATCACATACACGCTCCATCCTCACAGCAACACACTTCTACCACTGTGTTGATGATGCAACTGATTCCATCGCCATGACAACAGGACTCCCGCACTAAGGGCATAAGCCCTACATCCCTGTAGCAGCTCCAGGCTCCCCACACGGGGATCAAGGATCAAAGACCCCGCCACTCAGCACAGCACGACACAGCGTGAAACAGCTCTCTCTCCATGTAAACACAGCTCTCTGTTTATGTAAACTCCATGACGAAATAAAACCTCGCAGTCTGCCGGCACTGGCAGTAGCGGTAAACAAAAAACAGACGGAGAGAGAAAGAAACGCGGAGCGAGCACGACCACAACAGCTACCTAGCTCTCTCTCTCTACACGCCCACTTACAAAAGCCCCCAGCAGCAAGAGAGCGAGACACGAGGGCCAGGCACACTACTACTGGGCCTAGTATAGCCTAGGCTGTACAGAGAAAAAGAGAGAGAGGAGAGATTACATCACGGCTGGAAGGAAGGAAGGCAGGCAGCACAGCCATCACACAAAACACTAACGGCCCCAGCTCGGCAGACAAACTACTGTCACAAGAGACAGACATCATTTCTCACCCCCATCCCCCTCTCTCTCCATCCAGTGTGACGGACTGACAGACAGACAGACAGACAAGCACTTTTTTCTTACACATCCAAACTCTCCTGCCTCCAATGAGAAATGAGACACGAGTTAGCTTGCTTCCAGAGAACACGCACAGAGGCAGCAGGCTGCGACAGCGTGGCGACACACACACACGCACACACACACACGTACACACACGCACCACACCACACCACACACACACACACACAAGTGTTTTTTATAGTATGGGCAGCAGCAGCAGCAGCAGCAGACCAGGGCGGACGACAGCGCTACAGGACCCACTAGGATACTTCAAGCCATTCCACCACTAGTAGCCTAGCAAGCCTAGGCTGTCACTGCCCCCAAATTGCTCCACACACACACACACACACTTGGGCGCA
>CM060323.1:62595537-62620537 GCA_030674155.1 Stramonita haemastoma | reverse complement strand
ATGAATTCTGGTGGGGGGGGGGTGGGGGGTGGGGGCTGATGGGGAAGGATAGGAGGAAGCAGTAACGTGCCAAGACATCCACAAGTCCAACATCATACTTGTCACAGAGAGAGAGAGAGAGAGAGAGAGAGAGAGAGAGAGAGGAGAGAGAGAGAGAGAGAGAGAGATTTGAGGAAAAGGGTGGAGGGGGGTGGGGGTGAGACTAATGATCTGTCTGTCTCTTTAAGGATGCAGGGATGGATGACATTGGTGTTCCCTCAAGCAGTTGATCAATCTGAGCAGCTCTGGCCAGCTCTCCCCCCCCTTCTCTCTCCCCCCCCCCCTCTCTCTCTCTCTCGTCCCTGTCCCACTGAACTTTCAGGCCTCCTGTGTCTGGTCACCCATGCAGAAACTACAGTACAGCGCCCGTGGGCACAGTAAACGATGCAGGGCAGTAGGGACCGTTTTCATCACAATAGTGATTTTTCTTTTTTTCTTCTTTTTCTTTTTTAGTGCTTACTATGTCTGTGTTTCGGGTTTGAAGGCAGGCAGCCCACTAAACTATTGGAGTTTAACGCCGTCTACAGGGCTAGCTAGCCCTCCACACCAGCTACTGTGCTCCTGCTGCCAAAAGGCCTCCACTCCAAAACCTCCACACTGTCAAGTTTAATACGAGAAACTATCAGCATTATTCTTTCTTTCCTTCCTTTGTTTTGTTTTTGTTTGAAAAACCGAAAGTTTCTGACATTAGTTGCAGTGTCTGAGCAAGACTCTTGCCATTGCTTCTGTGCTGTGAAACTTCTTCACACACACACACACACACACACACACACACACACACACACACACACGCACGCACGCACGCACGCACGCACGCACGCACACACACACACACACACACACACAGAATACACACACACACACAGAATTACGTCACTCAAGGCCTTGACCTAACCCCCCATCCCACAGACACCTAAAACTTGAACATAAACCAATTTCAGCGCAATTACAGAGCCATGTGCAGTGTCCCCCCCCCCTTCCCTTTTCCTCCCTGGCATGAAGAGGAGGCTCGTTCAACATGACCTAATTGCATTCTTTTGTCAACAGAAGGAACACTCTTTTTTTCCCCCTTACTTGAATATTTGCATGCTTACGACAGTTGATGGCTAAAAAAATCAATTGGGAGGATTATAGGAATGAAAGAGTTGTGTGTGTGTGTGTGTGTGTGCTTAGAGAGAGAGAGGAGAGAGAGAGAGAGAGAGAGAGAGAGAGAGAGAGAGAGAGAGAGAGAGAGAGAGAGAGAGAGAGAGAGAGAGAGAGAGAGAGAGAGAGAAGCTCGTCCACAACATGGGCATAAAAAAAACACGTTTCCATTTCTCTGTGCAATCCATAAACACTTTTTCTCAAAAACGCCGCGAAACGAACAGACACGGAAACAAGACCAGGTTAGAAAAAAACCCCACAAAACCCCCCAGCAACAACCACCAAAAAACCCAGACAAACAAACAAAGAAACAAACAAGCCAGAAAGGAACAAAACAAAGAGCAGGGGAAAAAAGGTGACAAAGAAGAGAGCAGCAGTGACAGCTGGTGATCCTTCTTTGTCCACACAACAACACTCTCCATACACCCACCCCACCCCTACCCCACCCCATTCCCTATTCCTGGCCTCTACTGAGCAACCCGGACATTGTAACTTTGACAAATCAAAAAAATATTTAAAAAATAACCAGCAAAAACCCCTATGCCAACTTATCCATTTTCTCTGCTACCATCAGGTCAAAGAAAGGATGAAAAGAAAAAAAGAAGAAAAAGACAGAAAAAGAAGAAAAAGAAAAAGCAAGAAGAGAAGTATAAAAAAAAAGAAAGAAAAAAGAAAAAAAGAAAAAGAGGAAAACGAAAAAAAGAAGAAAAATGAAAACGAAAAGACAGAAGGAAGACAGCGCAAACAGCACAGACAGGAAAACAAATGTTACTCTAGGAAACCCAACACCCGTTTACACAACACACACACACCAAAAAAAAATAAAAGGAAAAAAAAAGTCTTTTTCAAAACAACAAAAGAGTGAAATCTGTCGAGAGGGAGCAACGACCGGAGTGAAAGAAAAAAAGCAAGAAAAAAAAAGAAAGAAAGAAAAGGGGAAAAAAGTTTCAGTTAAACACGTTGGGATATTCTTTGATGGCAGTCCGGACGTGCAACTGAGAGAGTGATGGAAAAAAAGCAGGAGGCAGGAAAAAGGAGACAGCGCAACACTGCCGCTAGGCTGAGGGAGGGAGGGAGGGGGGGAGAGATCAATACCAGTTGTAGTACAGAGGGAGGGGGGGGGCTTTGTCTCCTGCACTGCAATCCTCTTCTGTTGACCAACAGTCAGTCCTCAGGTCGCTGTTGGAAGGAAGGAAGAGAGGAGGGAAGGAAGGAAGGAATGGAGGACGGAAGGATGAGGACAAGTTTCTTTCTGTGTGCAGCATGACGTCTGTAGCTGGGTCTCACTACTTTTTTTTAATGATTAAAAAAAACCCAAACAACTTTTCAATACATTTTTTGGGTGGGTGGTGGTGGGGTTGGGGTTGGTGGTGGTGGTGGTGGCGGTTATAGAACACCTTGAGTAAAGTATGACACAGATTGGTCAGAAGAAAACCAACATCACCAATTATTACTTTCGTTTTTCTTTTTCTTTATTTATTTTTTTAAAATTATTATTAATTTCTTCTCCTATCTTTCCCTCTCCTATCTTTAACCATCAGCAGGACTTCTTCATCATACTGTGCCCTTTTTCAATCGAAATAAGAACACTGATTTTATCATCGTTGCACATGCATGCTTCTTAAGTCCTACATCACAAACCCGAGGGTAAGGAGGAGGTGGGGGTGGGGGCACTATACCTATAAAAGTGATCTAAAGAACTCTACCTCGAAGGTAGTTGGTGGTGATGCAAAGACAGAGGGGAACAGACGGAAGAGGGAGGCTAGTAGTATAATGATGTGGAGCTAGGCTAATGGTGTGTGGATTTTTCCCCAAAACACGAGTGCTCCCTAAAGAACTGACTAGCTAGCTGTGGCTACACGGGTAATCCAGTGAACTTGTGTGCCTGTATGGGATCCATTACAATGCACAAGGGAATGCAGTGCATGGCACTGGAGGAGACAGAATATAACGTGGCATGAGGCAACAAGGAAAGAATGTTTCTGCTTGTTAGCTAGATCTGCCTTGTTCATAGCACTTTCTGTTGCACTTCCGTTACTTGTAGTGCAGTGCCCACGCGTGTCGAGTTTTCAGATATGATCAGTGTCTAATTCAGTCAGTGGAAATACAGCACTGGCCATCCAGTAGACTATAAGATTTCAGTAGGAATGGCTATGTCATTTACAAGTATCTTTCAGAGATGATTCTGTTGTGTGTGTGTGTGTGTGTGTGTGTGTGTGTGTGTGTGTGTGGTGTGTGTGTGTGTGTGTGGTGGTGTGTGGTGTGTGTGTGTGGTGTGTTGTGCGCGTGCGTGCGTGGTGCGTGCGTGTGTGTGTGGTGCGCCAGAAGAATACTTTCTTGTGGCGCAGATCTTTAACCCAAGTCACTTTGCCAACATGTGTTATCATCTACGGTCGTGCCCTGAACATAAACCTCTTTCCCCGACACACACACAACACACACACACACAACACCACACACACACACACACACACACACACACACTCGCGTGCGGTCGCGCACTCATATCCTCTCTCACACACACACACCACACACCACACACACACACCGCTCGCGCACACACGCCACACACACACACACACCACTTGCAGATAAAACGTTTTTTAATGTAAGCGGAGGTGGGCAGAGTGCTGAATGCTGTTCTGCCTTGCTGCCTCCACCCCCCCCCCCCCAAATCACCACCACCACCCCCATCTAATAATAAAAAAAAAGAGTAAAGGAAAGAAACGAAAGAAGAAAAAAAGAAAAGCGGTGAGTGTCTTCAGCATGAGGCCAATTCCATGATCTACTAGTATGGTCAGCAGAAGGAACTGGCTGTGAGTGAGAACACAGGCGAAGGCTGCATTAGGCTTTTTTTTCCTATAATGATGGTGATGGTTTATAAAGATCAGAGGGAGAAAGAGAGAGACAGAGGAGGGAGGGAGGGAGAGGAAGGGAGAGGGAGAGGGAGAGGAGAGGGAGGGGGTGGGGGAGAGAGACAGAGAGACAGAGACAGAGACACAGAGAGGAGAGAGAGATGTGAGTGTGTGTGTGTGTGTGTGTGTGTGTGTGTGTGTGTGTGTGTGTGTGGTGTGTGGTGCGTGGTGTGTTTGTAGATATGCGTTTTGCATGTGGAGAAAAGAGAAAGAAGGACAGAGAGAGACAGATCGACAAAACAGAAAAAAAGGTTCAAACCCTCATCCACAGACCTAGGTGTATGGGGACACCCTTCCCTCTAGCTCCTTGCCTTACCATCTATCCATACTATTCCATACCTAACGAGAAGCAGCCCAAAGTGCAAATGAACAAAGAACACAACAGAAGAGAGCAGAGGCAGGGGCAACAGCTGGTGACTAGAATGAGAACATTCTTCTTTGTCCACAGGCAGAGGACACAGCCAGCTGTCATTACTGAAGACTATTGCACGAGCCAGCCTGACACTCCAATAAAACAGCGCTGTCAACAGATTCATCTTCTTTCCCCATCTGGCTGTTTCATCACAGGATTGCAAACTGCAAGACCAGTCATAAAATCGCAGAGACATATCTCATCATAATCTTGATAATAATAATAATATAAAATAATCGATATGTTGATGTGCCTGATCAGACCGCGTGATTAAAAACCCCAGTTGCCAAGCACAACCCAATGATGTTATCTGATATGTTAACATACAGTAACGAAATTGCTGAAACATCCAGTTTTTTTTTTTTTTTTTTTTTAACTTCCAAACAAAAACAAATTACAGTGATAAATGTAAGATAAAGAAAAGAAAAAAAACCCAAAACTTGCTTGCCTACATTTATTTAAGTCAATATGTAACTAGTTTCCTAAAAGAAAATACACTAATGCATAAAAAAATAAAAAACTAACACATAAAAATAATGATAAACTAATGCATGACCATAACGAAAAAAGCAGCGGCTGGCATCAGCTTCAACATGCTGTATCATGACTAGTACAACTGTAACCTTATTGCGCAATGAAAGAGTGAAAGGGGGAGGGGTTCAGTTTCCAAACATGACAAATTTTGTTACAAAAATAGAAGTAACGAACGAGTAAAAGAAATAACATAAAAGGAAGAAAAGAAGAAAAAGAAAAGAGCATAAGAACAAGACAAGGAAAAGTACAGACAAAAACAAAGAAAGAAAAAAAGAAATAGGAAATGATCGCCCAAAACAAAACAACAAAAACATGAAAAGGCCAAGACAACGAATCAAAGAATCCTGCAGGGTACAAAAGCAGAAAAAAACAAACAACTTGGGAAATGAATGCAGCAGCACTTCAAAGTGGCAGAGACAAAGGCAGGCAGGAATCATCAGACAGGGGGGATACAATGAGAAGTCCAGACAGGGATGATGAACCAGTGGACATGGAGGACATGGGGACAGGATGGAGAGAGAGACAACAGCCTTCGCTCTGCTGATCAATACAGGGCCACAGGGTGTCGAGAGAGAGAGAGACAGAGAGAGAGAGAGAGAGAGAGAGAGAGAGAGAGAGAGAGAGGAGAGAGAGAGAGAGAGAGGAGAGAGAGACAGAGAGAGAGAGAGACAGAAGACAGACGAGAGAGAGCAGAGAGACAGAGAGAGAGGGAGAGACAGACGAGACGAGAAGACAGACGGACGAGGAACAGGAGACAGAGACAGAGAGAGACAGAAGAGACGAGAGAGAGAGAGAGAGAGAGACGACAGAGAGAGAGAGAGAGAGGGGGGGGGGGGGAGACCGTCTTTCTCTGTCCTGATGCACTCATCAATTAAGCAAAGGTCATCAGGTCATGTGTGGGGGAATGGTGGCTGATCCTCCTTCCTTCCTTCTTCATTAGCTCTTGTTTGTTATCATCTGTGGCTTCCTCTGTCCGCCTGATGGTCTGCTGCTGCTGCTGCTGCTTGTGCAAGAAAACCGGATTATTTATCACAGGATTCCTCTTTCCATTTGAATCTTTCTTGTTACCTTTTTACTCATTCTTGTTACCTTTTATACTCATATTTTTTCTTCTTTTTTCTTAACCCCCCCAAAAAAAACAACAACAACAACCCCAACAACTTTTGATTAAGTTCTGTCACGTTAATCTGTGTGTGTGTGTGAGTGTGTGTGTGTGTGTGTGTGTGTGTGTGTGTGTGTGTGTGTGTGTGTGTGTGTGTGTGTGTGTGTGTGTGGTGTGCGCGCGCGCACGCGCATGTGTGTGTGTGCGTGGGCGCGCGTGTGCGTGCGTGTGCGTGCGTGAACGTAACTGCATATGCATTGCATTAGTCAGAGCACAACTGAATAGAGGGGAGAGATCAGCCTCCAAGACTCCAACCAGTGCAAGGCTCCAAGTGACTACTATTCCTCCATGACAGTAGAATTGATAGAACTGTTGAGAAACTTCAGAGGGGGGTGATGAGAATGGTGGCCTGTCTCTCAGAGCCGGGCAACAGACACTGAGATTGAGACAACACCAAAAAAACTGGTCAAATCAATAGCTTGTGAGCAGTCCAATCTGATTTTGAGACTCTTTGTGTGTGTGTGTTGTGTGTGTGTGGTGTGTGTGTGTGTGTGTGTGTGTGTGTGTGTGTGTGTGTGCGCCGGGTGTGGTGCGTGGTGGTATGTGATGGTGGTGGGGGGGGCGAGCGAAGGAGAGTGCGATAATGTTTATTGGAGGGAGGGAGAGGGGAGAGGAGAGGAGAGAGAGAGAGAGAGAGAGAGAGAAGAGGTATTTGAGAGGAGAGAGAGAAGAGAGAGAGAGAGGAGGGGGGAGAGAGAGAGAGAGAGAGAGAGAGAGAGAGAGAGAGAGAGAGAGAGAGAGAGAGAGAGAGAGAGAGAGAGAGAGGAGAGAGAGTTGGGGGGAGAAAAAAAAAGAGATTGAAAAAAAAAGGACCGAGTCACAGGCGTGCCAAGGCTTCCGAATTCCCCGCATTGTAACTGTGATTGCGAGGAGGGGAAAAAGCAGGCCCTGAAAAACTAAGGAGGTTGGGTAGGGCAGGCCTCTGTTTCCAGACATTCTGGTGGTGGGCACATGCGCTAAAATTATCTCTTCAAGGTCTAAACATAGCAACAAACAATCTCTGCTTAACATCAATTAACCCAATGTTTATGGGGTTAATTACTGTTCCTGAAGTTATGTGGAAAAAGAGGCAGAAAGAGACCAAAAAATAAAAGAAAATAAAAGACAGAAGCCAAAAAGTGAAAAAGACAGGATCTTCCCCCTTACCCCACTCTCACCCCACTCCACTAACAGCAAAACAACATCCCCAAACACACACACACACCACACACCACACACACACACCACACACCACACACACACACACACACACACACACTACACAAGCCCGATTCCAGAAAACTCCTTTAATAGGCTTGTAAAAGAAAGGCACTTCGTAAAAAACCCACCCACCCATAAACTTCCCCACAGAAATTCAAACACTAAAAACCAGATAGGGGAGATAAGACCAAGAGATCAGACAGAAGAGGAGAGGACGCCACAGCAGAAAGGCCACAGTGGCAGATGAAGTCAGGTGAAGAAGGTAAAGGTAAAGGTGTCCTCATAACCTAGGCGGTCGTAGGGGAATGAGGAATCGGAGACCTCAGCGTCTCTAGGGCCAGCATATTGAGGGCGGCGCCCATCCTCTCTCCCTCACTGCTTTACCTTCCTGACCCTAAAGAGGCAGGTACCCATTACAGCTGGGTGAACTGGAGGGACTGTACTAAGCCAAGGCGCGCAAACGGTCACCCATCCAATTGGCAACCACGCCCGATGCTGCTTAACTTGACTTGGGGAAAGCGAGTACTGTGACCACTGAGCTATCCTGCCCCCTGAGGTGAAGAAGAGAAGAATAAGAGAGCAGGGCCAGCAACACTGCACCACAGCCACTGACTGACTGACTGTCAGACCCAGGATCAATACTGCAGTATGGGCCAGCTGAGGGAAGCCTCTCCCTCCCTCCTCCCAGTAGAGCACCCCTCCCCCCCCCCCTCCTCAATTACGGGACAGATAGTCACAGGGTGGGTGTTAACTGGGGGTGTGGAGGAATGAACACCCCTCCTGCCCCTGTCCTTTGTGCTTTCTGTTTCACAGCTAGCTGTTGAGGTCTGGGTCTTGAGCAGCAGCTAGGTTAGCTGATTTTGGGTGTGTTGTTTTTTTTTTAATGTGAGGGAGGATTCTAGATTCAAGATCTTTTATTTTATGAAAAAACAACATTTCATCAGCTATCTATGTCCAACAACACTTCTCAGGACTCCAAAGTGATAGAATTATAACCTTGAAAACTGAATAGAAAAAAATTGTGTTGGATTAAAAAATCCACGCACATTTGAAAGTACAGCCAAAATACAGGGAGTCTGTTGTTAAGCAAAACATACAGCAGAAATCCGTGTGTGTGTGCTTGCTGCATGTGGTGCGTGCGTGTTATGTGTGCGTGTCTGTTGTGTGTGTGCATGCATGCGTGTGTGTGTGCGTGCGTGCATACATGTGTGCGTGTGCGCGCATATAAGTGCCTGTGCACCCTGGCATACAAGGATATGTGTGTGTTACTGTTAGTTGCAAGGATACATACACAAATGCTAAAAACTTCTTGCATCTTATATTTTTATCTGATCTATTCAGTATTCTACGGATTAAAAGCAACCTTCCTTTAGTTTCATCTCTTTTCTGAACCTCAAAAAATAACCACCAAAAAACTTAAACTATCATATGCACAAATCAGCCGATGAACCTGTAATTACATTGCTATAGCCTATAGTTTCACTCATAAATATGCATGAACAGATATTCCTGCCAAAATAAAATCCAAAAGGTTTTGGTGCATCAGCAAAATGGAAATGTGACAAGATGAGCTGTCAGTTTGCTACATGCTCTGAAAGCAAAACTGTCAATGCAACAGAAACCAGCACCCATTCCCCATTTCTATAAGCCCTGCTCATAACACACACACACACATCACACACACACAGACATACACACAGACACATCACACAGACATACCACACGCAAGCAAGCACGCACGCACGCACGCACGCACACACACACACACACACACACATCACACACTTGCAAAGTTCACGCCCTGCAAGTGACAAGACAGGAAATGGGCAGCTGATAGTTTTCAGCCTGGGGAATCCGATTCTAAGTAACTGCCTGCAAAAACACAATGGCCCCCGGCTGCTATAGCCACCCCATCATTGATTTCTCCTCCAGCTTGAGGCAGCAAGGCCCTGCATATCTATCAGGGCCAGGCAGCAATCATTTCTTGAAATAAAAAAAAAAGAGTTGTGCTGCCTATCTTCATTTTCAGTTAAAAAAGAAAGGATAGAAAAGAGGGGAGAAGGAAGGAAAAGTGCTTTATCAGAGGAATCAATCTCCCATGTTTTGAGTGTGTGTGGTTGAAGGAAATCATTTCTGGTGTGTGCTTTTTTTTTTTTAATGTTACATGAGGAGTGTGATGAGGTATTGTTTGCAGAAAAGTAAAACAAAGGAAAATGTGCCTGTGTTTGGCATGGCTGTTGATTTATATTTCCATGCCAGGGTATTGATTACATATAAATAGGTTATGTCACATATTCATTTGCCGAAGGATGATTTATACCTCTCTCTCTCTCTCTCTCTCTCTCTCTCTCTCTCTCTCTCTCTCTCTCTTCACACACACACACACACACACTCCCCCATTCCCCCCAACACACACACAAAGACACATACAATATCCACTAATGACGATAAGATAGGGGGACTGGGAAAGGCAAACAAGAAAAGTGGGAGGAAATGCTGACACAATGGAAAAAAACAACCACCCCCCCCCCTCTGTCCAACACACACACATCACACACACACACAATACACACAACACACACACACACACACACACCACACACAACACACACAACCATCACACCTCCAACACACACACCACACACACACACACACACACACACAACAAAAGGCAGGAGGGGGAAGCAATAATCCATCAATCCCCCAGTCTACACAACAATCATTTCTCCCTCCCAAAGCAATATCCTCTCAATACATCACAGGAAAATGCAGCTTTGCAGGCCTGTGGTGTGCTATGGTCCCCCCCCCCCCCCCCCCCCAAAGATCTCCAGCTTGCCTAAGCTAATCAATAGGCTGTAGGGGGGGGAGGAGAAGGCAGCAGACTTGACAGCCCAGGAGGCAGTAGACTTTTCAGGGGCTCTGTCTGTGGCGGGGTTGATAAAGTAAACCCCCAAGTTTTCAGACAACAGGCTGCTGACAAACTGCTGGCTTTGGGCAGATCAAGTGCTCCATATGGGCTATGATGTATGCTGTAAGGCTGTGGAGAGAGTGTGTGTATAGAGTAGGTGTGTGTGTGTTGTTGTGTATGTGTTGTATGTGTGTGTATGTGTTGGTAGTGTGTGTGTGTGTGTTGTGTGTGTTGTGTGTGTATGTGTTGTTTTGTGTGTGTGTGTGTGTGTGTGTGTGTGTGTTGTATGTGTGTGTGTGTGTGTGTGTGTGTTGTGTTGTGTGTGTGTGTGTGTGTGTGTGTGTGTGTGTGTGTGTGTGTGTGTGTGTGTGTGTGTGTGTGTGTGTGTGTGTGTGTGTGTGTGTGTGTGTGTGTGTGTTGTGTGTGTGTGTGTGTGTGTGTGTGTGTGTGTGTGTGTGTGTGTGTGTTGTGTGTGAGAAAAAATGTGTTTGCCTGTCTGTATGTGCATGCGTCTGTGAGTGCGAGTGTACGTGCATGCATGTTCACATGTATGCACACCTGCCCATGTGTGCATGCATGTATGCACATGTGCATGTGTCGTTTTTGGGGGGAGGGGGTGCTGTGGAAAGAAGGGGGTGGGGAGGGGAAGATAGTGAGGAAGGAGAAGGAAGGTGTGGGGAGGGGGGAGATTGAACAACTGATGATTTCTGTTTTCTAGGAGTCTGATACGGAGGGCTTGATGAAATAGATGTATACATGTCAGTTAATGCAATTTAATGGTGATGAGGGGGGGAGATTGCAGAAGGGGAGGTAAAATGGGCAGAGAAGTGCTGAGGACTGGACAGGGGAGATAAAATGATGTGGCAAAACATGGAGAATGACACATCCATTTCTACAACAACAACCACTGCAGCCAACACCAAAAAATCTACAGGATGGGAGAGTCTTCACATTCATGAATAAATCCAGAATTCTCAGGTCAGCATGACATTTCCAAATTCTGCAGAATAATCAAAACTGACTTTTTGCCTCTTTCACCTTCCAATAATGGAAACTGACTTTTTGCCTTTTCCACCTTAGAATAACGGAAACTGACTTTTTCCCTTTTTCACCCAATCTGTTTTTCTCCTCATCTTAGGACAGCTTTATTTCCTATCAGATATTTCATGTGTAAAGCTATCAAGAATACTGCATATCTGTCTGTCTATATGCCTAAAGCCTCTCTTTTTCTTTTTTGTGTTAATCATGCTGACTTTCTTTAAAAACCAACCCGCCATTTTGTAGTGAGGTCACCATGGAATTTAACGTTAACTTTACAATGAATCATGTCATATATTTCACTTCATTCCTCTGCAAAAGAACACAGGTTGTGATGTATAATCAAATCATTAAATTTATGAAGATCACCAAGACCAGGTTGTGCTTATGGCATCAGCTGCTACACTTAACCACTTGCATAAAAAAGCACTGGTATTTCATGACATAAAAGTAAATGCGGTAGTTATGGTAAATCACAGATTAGGACTGATTTGAAAAAACAAAAAAGGGAAAGGGTAATGGATTAAAGAGGCAAATAAAAGATGGAAAGAAATGAGGGGGTGGGTGAGGGGAAGGCAAAGTTGATAAAAAGAAACAGGGAGTTTTCAACCTCATTCCAATCACGTTATTTACAGCCCGGCAACCAAAGAGGCCATATTAGAGTTGTCACCTTGTAAAATTGTAAATCTCAGAATAAAAGTTTTTAACCTACAATGTTAATGAAAAAGGTGAGGAGATAATGATCCCTGAAAGAGCTCCTGGCCATCTCCAGAAGCAATTGTAGTGGTTATTTTATTACCTATTTTAAACCTCCATCAGAACATATCAACCATGTCATGAAAGTTAGATTTCACTGAAGAGCCTGCACAGAGGCATCAGCTATTGCCATATACAGATCAAACAGAAACAAGACCCTCATTCAACATCATAGTTTATCATAGAAAAGAGAGAGAGAAAAGAGAGAGAGAGAGAGAGAGAGAGAGAGGAGAGAGAGAGAGAGAGAGAGAGAGAGAGAGAGAGGAGAGAGAGAGAGAGAGAGAGAGAGAGAGAGAGAGAGAGAGAGAGAGAGAGAGACAGACAGACAGACAGACAGAGACAGAGAGAGAGAGAGAGAGAGACAGAGACAGAGAGACAGAGAGAGAGAGAGAGGGGGGGGGGGGTGGAGAGTGAGGGAGAAAGAGAGCAAAATGGTATACCACTACAATATTGACTACTGTGCCAAATTAATAACTAGTCTAATTCTTCATTGCAAGAGGATCTATACTAAAACTCTCAGTCTTTGACTGATGCAGCTAGCTATGGTCATTGCACAGATGCAGAAAATGATGTCTTTCTATTTCTTTCACTAGATAGACAGATACATACACCCAAAGAGATAAAAAAAAAATGTACTAAACCATGCACATGTACACATATACACACACATTATGTACATGAATAAATGTATATTCTATAAATCTGTAAAACTGGCATTGGATTCAAGTTGTGTCACAAATACACAGAACGCTTTACTCATAAATTCAGTCTACTTGTTTACCTCATATTCTGACCATTGTAGTTAATCCCAGTTCAAAGCAGCATTACATTTACCACTACAGAAGTGCTTTAGGGGACAAAAAGGTTTCTTGTTGACCTAAGAACACTTTCCATTCCAATCCATATTGTTTCTAGCCCTACCAACCACGAAAGTTTCATCGACCTGGAATCATTGTCTGTTAGGTTATGTACACTGTTTTCTATGTTAACAGACAGTCATCCAATGTCCAACTACAAAAAAAAGAAAGAAAAAAAACTCCATGCAAACTGAGATTTTTTGTTAATTCAAATCAAGGAGCACACATACTTCACACAGGGCTTTATGTACCTTTTTCACACACGCACGCATGCACGCTCGCACGCACACACACACACACACATAAGTACACACGTCTGGTGTTAGTTCTACAGTCATCCTACAAATCATGCATCTTGTTATGCACACTGCAATTCAAAAGTGCTTTGTATTTTGTATTCCTCCTTTTGTTAAAGGTGAACCAGTTTCCCATTTTAGCAGCACAGCTATTCTGTTACTCTCATCACTGATTTTTAAACACATTTCCTGAATGCAAAATTTCATGATATATTTAAAAAAAATAGAAATTCATGGTATAATTTTTAGATGCTGAATTAATGCACAGAAACTAAAATTTTCACCCTTTGAAATAAACTGACCTCTCAGAAGGGGAAACTACCATGACAACTACCACATCCATTTTTTTAAAAAGAAGAAATTATTCTACCTGTAGTCTTGTACAGATTTCACATGCAGCATTCCATTCCAAACTACACCTCTAACAAACCAAGGAAGGATCTCAATGTTAAAAAAACCAAAATTTGAAAATAGAAATAAGTGAGTGTCTTCACTTCTCTGGGACTGCTGTCTGTCTATTCAATCTTTAAACTTCAATGATAGGAATTTCTCTTCTCACTCAGTAACCTGATTCAGATCTGTTTTTTAATAGTATCAATTTTCTGACTGCTGAAGTGTGCGTAAGGTGGGGGGGGAAAGGAAGCAAAAAGAAAAAGAAAAATTAAAAGAAAAAAGGTAAGGAGTTGGGGGAAGAATGAACAATGGGTTCAATAAAAGGGTTGTCAGCAACCTGCTGCCAAACATTCTCAACTAGTTCCAACCAAAACTGTATTGTTCTCTCTCTCTCTCTCTCTCTCTCTCTCTCTCACGCACACATGCACGCATGCACACACGCACTTGCTTTAAAAAATTTTTTTACACACACACACACACTTGCTTCTTTAAAAAAAAGTTTTTTAAAACAATACAGGTAAAAGAAAATAAAGGAAGAGGAAAACTGGATCTGTCAAACTAAGCTAGTGAAAAAGGGGGATGGGGGGGGATAAAATGTATTAATAATGAAAAAAAGGAAGAAAAAGGATCAATCACCCCGTGCAAGGATTTAGAACTTTTTTTTTTGGTAAAAGGAAAAATAGGGAAGGTGCAAGTCCAGGTGACACAGCAAAGGTGGGTTGGTTACCTCGGCTCTGTTCTTGCTCTTCCTCAGAATCGTACATGTGCCAGCTCAAGTGATCTTCAGTGAGGAAGACACATGCATGATTGATTACCTGAATTAATATTACAGTCCACAACTACAACACTGTACTACTAAACTATCAGGGGGGGTTCACACAATGAACTGACACAAGCATACTGGACAGAGACACACAGTGGCTACAACAGATAATAAGTCAGTGATATCATCTAAGGATTAATGACTAGAACACATTTGTACTAAGTCTGACTAAACAGAAAGTACAATATTAAATGTCAGTCAGTCCCCATATGCCAAAATAACAAAACCATGAAAAAGGCAAATGACCCAATCCATGATAAAGTGACAACCTGAGTCAGAGTGTAATGGCACAACAAGAGCCCCACTACCAAAACAAAATTTAGAAACATGAAAAAAAGAAAAAGAAAGCAAAGTAACAATAACACCCCCCCCCCCAAAAAAAACAACAAAACTAACGACCTAAAATAATCCTCCTTTCGTCTGTTAATAAACATCGGTCCAGCAAGTCTTACAGCAGTGACATTATACAAAACACCAAGAGTTCACACTGAGATCAGTAACAATCCTTTCATATGGAGTTTCTGTAGGAGAAGCAAACAGCTGAGATAATCACTACACCATCATTAACTAGGCACACACTAGTTAACAAATACTGCTAGCTGTACTTAACCACACATAGAAAAACAGAGTTTATAAAATAAAAAAAAAAAAAAGTTTTCAATCCCCCCCCCAAAAAAAAACAACAACAAAAAACAACAACAAACAATAAAAGCATAATCAGATTTGATGGGAGCCTTTTTACATGAAATACAGATGATTTCATCTTTCATATAGTAAACATGAAAAAAAAATAAAGAAAAAAAAGACATGCAAAACAAAACACAGGGTTAATAGAAATGTATGCAAATACATTATTTACACAGCTCTGCTATATTTTAACCATGCAGACCATCACCTTATTCACACATTATTGTTATTTTATTCTTCTGTGTGTGCTCTCCTAGAAAAGACTTGTTCTCTGGTCAGTCATTTACAACCATCTTTTCTGTGGATCAAACCCATCTGCACATTATTATTTTCTATAACACTTCATGTAACTGGTCTATGCATGTTTATTTTCTATAATACTTCATGTAACTGGTCTATGCATGTTTATTTTCTATAATACTTCATGTAACTGGTCTATGCATGTTTATTTTCTATAATACTTCATGTAACTGGTCTATGCATGTTTATTTTCTATAATACTTTATGTAACTGGTCTATGCATGTTTATTTTCTATAATACTTCATGTAACTGGTCTCTGCATGTTTATTTTCTATAATACTTCATGTAACTGGTCTATGCATGTTTATTTTCTATCTCTAATGACTCAGACTATCTATGATGCAAGCAGGATGGTTAATTTAGATTACTTTCCCTCTTTTGTGTATGCACCACAATAATCTTGCAATATTTGCAGTCTAAACGTGCAACAATCTGTATGAACACAGACATCAGTACATATGTTCTTCTCTGGGAAAATAATTTCCAGTATGCTCCTTTAGAGGTAAAAGAGGCTGGTCACATAAACACTCTGGTCTACCATGTTGGAAACTGGAAGGGAAACTGTGTAATGTGTAGATTGCTGTATGAGTCTCATCACTGACGACAAGCAGCAAGGACTAATTCAGCAGGTCAGTGTTTTCCTTTTTACTTTCAAGGTCTCAACTTTTGGTTCTCTTGAACCTTTTTAATCATGTTTGTAAACATAATTATGACATATGTGCATTTTTGGGGGTTGTTCCTCATCTAGAGCTCCGAGGTTCACCAGTGGTGAGATTTTTGCATACGCAACCATCTTTTTTCTCTCCTCCATTTGGGGAGCCGCATTTCGACATCAGGGATGGTGTCTAAACATGACACATGTGTGAATGCTGTTTTTTTTATATCTGTTCTTACCGCCACACAATGGCTTACTCTTCCTAACCACCACCACCACCACCACCACCACCACCACCAACAACAACAACAACAACTACAAGAAAAGAGAGACACTGCTGACCAGACCAGACCAGACCAGCACTAATAACTACGCTGTCTTTCAGCACTGTACTGATGCTCACCTTTGCGGCTCCACAGGCTCTTGGGCAGGTCGTGCACCAGCTGGCAGTAGCCGTCAATCAGGGCGGCCATGTCTTCAGCGATGTCCAGCGCGGGACAGGTGACGGTCAGCGGCTCTGTGGCCCCCGCTATCTTCAGCTGCAGCAGCCCCTTCCCCTCCTCCCCACTGACCGTCTGGATAGACTTCACCTGGGCAAACTCCGCCATGTGGGTGGGCTGGAAGAGAGAGAGAGAGAGACAGGTAGGTCAGGTCAGGTCAGGGTGGCTGCTTTTTTGTTGTTGTTTGTTTCGTTTTGGGGCTTTATAAAAAAAATTCACTTTTTGGTCAGGGTAGTGCTTGCTTTTAAAAAAAAAGTTTGTTGGTGTTTTTTTTTGTTGCTTTTTTTAATATGTTTTATTCACTCATTTATTTACTTATTTTTTGGTCAGGGTAGTGCTTTTTGTTTGGTTTGTTTGGGTTTTAAAATATTTTTTTAATTTTAATTTTTTGGTCAGGGCAGTGCTTTTTTTCCTTTTTTTTTTTTAGTTTGTTGGGTGTTTTTTTTTGCTTTTTTAATTATATTTTTTATTCATTTATTTATTTACGTATTTTTTTTGTCAGGGCAGCACTTTTTGTTGTTGTTTTTTTTGTTTTTATATTATTTTTATTTATTTACTTATTTTTGGGTGTGGGCAGTGCTGCTCAATCACAAGGGGCTTGCATTTCAAGAGTTCATCTTTCAGTGAACATCTATTTCGATAAGAAACCCAAAACAAGACCCAAACCCTCCTAAATATAATGAGTCACATCGCCACAACTCAAAATCTTTTTTTTTGATCAGTGATGATTGTACATATAGATAAATTAAAGTCCAATCAATGAAGATTGTACCTATAGATAAATTCAAGTTTGATCATGAAGATTGTACCTATAGATAAATTTACAGAAAAATTCAAGTCCCCAACATTCAACATGGTATGGTTGCACCACATCTAGAGCAGCCAAGCCAACAGGTCTTGCAATGGAAAGCTGATGGAGAAGAGGAACAACTACTTGCATTAGAATCAGAGCAAGCCTGACACACACAAATCAGGCTTCTCCTAATATGTAGCCTGCAAAATTTGATACCAAAAACAAGAGTATATTTTCAAAGTCAAACACTACTTTCTGGTTTCAAGAACAGAAGAAAAGAGTCTAGCAGATTCATTCTTGTGAGCTGGAGGTTTCATCTCCTTTTTTAGATTCTTTCAAAAGAAACAGCAATGGTAGCTGACTGTGTGCAGACAGATTTGAAGGTGAAAGTGACAATTATGCTGCTGTATCAAAGAACATATCTATGTCTACCACCATGTCAGACTTGTTCTCTTTTAAGTCCTGATTTTCAGCAGTCCATGGTATACTTTATTTGCAGTAAACAACAAAAAAAATCTCTCTGTGTCTCTGTCTCTCTCTAAAGACAGGAATGTACACAACAGAGGAGATGCTAATTTAAAGTTAGATAAAGTATCCTTGAACACACAGTAGGGATATCCAGTTGTTATTTATATATATATGTATTTTTTATTGTTATCCAGCTGTTACAGCCGTTATACTTACAGTGGAAGCCTTGCTTGTGAGGTAGCTGATGCCCACGTACGGCCCTATCACAATCTCCATGTCTATACTCCAGCCAGACTGCAATGCACACACACACAATAACACTCATCAAATTGTCATCTTCTTCAGACAAGTATTATACTGAGATCTACAGATCTTTTTTCCCCACCTGAAATAGTGTCCCATGTAAAAGTATGATAATCTTCTAGCCTACTCCTTTACCATTCCACATCACTCTATCCCCTCTCCCTCCTCCCCCAAACCATCCTTCTCCCTCAAACCTCTCCACTCCCGTCTGCCACAAAGAAAGGGTCGAGATATAACCCCCCCCCCCCCGAAAAAAAAAAAAAGTGACACTCTTTCTGTCCATCTGATTTAAAATCCCCTTTCAACCATTCAAAAGTGACATGACCAATATCAACCAGTGATAGCGCTTGTGCCCTAACCAACATACCACTGAAGCGATCAGGTCTGTCAGGTTCAATGAAAAGAAAAAATAAACAATGTATATGAATAAAATAATATGAACAACAGCTTTTATTCTTAGCCTCATATCAACTGTTCCCAATGTGTTATTTTATCCTTTCTACATGTGATGAAATAAACACTGAATATGAATAAAATAATGTGAACAACAGCTTTTATTCTTAGCCTCATATCAATTGTTCTCAATGTCTTATCCTTTCTACATGTCCACAACAAGCACACACACACACACACCACTTACCCCTAGAGCACATTTGAATCTCTCCTGGTTGAAGTTGCAGACAGTGAAGAGCGTTTCAAAAAACTTGTACACACATTCCGATTCACTCAGCTGGGCGTACTGGCGAAAGTTGTTCTGGATCAGCTTCCGCATGGCTTTGGGCTGCACAGGCAGGGAAAGAAACAAAAATGTCATGGCTCCATAGATTTTATATATGTATATTCTATCATGTGAAGAATGGTTTTGTTGTATATTTGATGAATGAGAGTAAACATGATACATGCGAGTGATATCTTGAGACCATTTCTGGGGTGTTATTTCCACTTGCCAATGAGCATTTTCTACAATGTATGCTACCTGCCCTCAATATCCTCTCTATCATTTTACTTTCATTGCAAAATAATTATATTCTATCTACTGTAATTCTACAAAAGTCTAAATAATTTTTTAAAGAATATGAATTACTTGATAATCCTAAACACAACTACAGTGCATTTTACCATGTCACAAAACACTGTGTTAATTTAATGGTGCATGTCACAGTCCTGCTAGAGACAGACATATACAGAAATGTGAAGAATGTGTGATCATTCAACCCGCATGGGTATGGATGTGGTGACCACTACATGAAGCACACATTTTAAAAAAAAATCAATTTTCTGCATCAAAGTACAAGTCAACAGTGATGATGGGGATCTTTCCTGATGACAATGGACCAGACAACCATCAAACACAGACAACATTTCATACAACAATGACACTAAAGCAAAAGAACACGGCCTCCTGACAAAGGACTCAACCAGCAATGCAGCATGTCAGGCACAGACAGACAGACAGCATCATTCTACAAGGTGGTAAAATACAGGTCAGCAGCTCAAAGTCCTGACACTGAATGCAGAATGACCTTTAAGCAGACAATGATTGGCCTGACTGCTAAGTAAAGAGCATTGTAACCTTTCCCTCTCCATGACACAAGAACACAGCAATACTGATGATCATCTGACAGAGGAAGCCACCTTCTCACTAGTGGTGACATGCAATAATGTAACAGAGGAAGCAACCTGCTCACCAATGTTGATGACATAACAGAAGAAGCAACCCTCTCACCAATAATGACAGACCTCATAACTAGGTAAATTTATACACAGTCTCCATTTCACTAAAACACAAAGTAGCAGTAGTATTTAGGAATTCCACAGCGGAACACCCTAAGAGTGGCCTCACCCAGACAGACACAGGAGCTGACACAGCAGTGGTGCTTGCTTACCTTCATGCTGTCGATGATGGACTTGGGCAGGAAGCGCTTCAGGCCAACTTCTTTCTCCAGGTATTCAAAGTTGGATTTCTTGTCCAGAGCTACCTGAGGCATGTCTTTGAAGAAACGCCTGCCACACACACACAAAACACACACACACACACACAACACACACACACACACACACACAACGGTGAAGACTTCATCACAGTTTAGAGACACACCTGGCTATTCACCAAAATGTACATACAGTTTGCAGACAGCACATACACACACATGCATGTGCACACATCCAAACCACAATTGTTACATGCGCACACACAACAAAAATATTGGTGTTTTTATTTTTAAAAAAATTTCAGTTAATAATCATTGTTAACGTCAGTGTATAGTTTTTTTGAAATGTTAGTTCTTTTTTCAAAGCCAAATGACATTTTTGCACTGCCACAAACAACAACCTCCGGTTCTCTTCTGCAAGCTTGAAACAGGAAACAAAACAAGACAGGTAAAACAATGTTATACGATATCCTTTCATTATTTGATTTCAGTGAAGTTTAAATGGCTTCCATGTGTTATGAATCACACTTCACTAAAAAAAATTTTAAAAAAAAGAAAAAGATAAGCTTATTCATTATCCTCGATACAAAAGAATAAAATTTAAAAGCAAACAACAACAACAAAAAAGCTGACAGAAGAGAGCACTACAGCCCAGGTGGGTGGCCTGCCTGACTGACTGACCTCATCTCTATGCAGCCCAGTCTGATGGCCACGTCTGTGTCCACCTGTTCTGCCAGCTCCCTCATGTAGTCTGACCTCACCTGCACACACACACACACACACACACACACACACACACACACACACACACACACACACACACACACACACACAAGCACACACACACACACCCCACACACAAGACACACACATTAACTTTATTTTCAAGCAGATTAACTATTTTCACAAAAATAAAATAAAAGCCATATACACCATAAAAAAACCAACACATCACACTACAAATACAGCCAAGACTTTTGTTTTTTAATGAAAGTCACAGGACACCTAAAAACACAGAGTATTGCCACAGTTCAGAATGCTTTTTATAGATATGTGTGCATAACTGTAGTAAAAAAAAAAAAAAAAAAAAAAAAAAAAAAATAAAGTAACAACTACTGTCACTGTTCAAGCAGGGAAACATCTAGCACAGAGAGAAAGAGTGGCAGAGCTGACTATCAATAAAAAGGAAGAAAAAAAAAGGGGGGGGGGGGAGGCTTACATCTATAAAGATACAGGCTTCAAACTGTATGTAAAAGACTACTGAATGTATACTCTGATGATAAAATGAAAACAGAGAGGAGAGAGAGAGAGAGAGAGGGAGAGGAGAGAGAGGAGAGAGAGAGAGAGAGAGAGAGAGAGAGAGAGAGAGAGAGAGAGAGAGAGAGAGAGAGAGAGAGAGAGAGAGCACATAAAAGAAGGAAGAATATGGGCATGAGAAAATAAGAGAAAAAGACAACCAAAAAAAAAACCAACCCCAAAACAAACAAACAAATCCTTAACAACAAAACCCTGACCATACAGTTAAAAAACACCAACAAAATAACAAAAAAAAACCACCAAACAAACAAAAATCTCCAAACTCCCCCCCCCCCCCCCCCCCTCCCTCAAATAATGAAATAATTTAAAAAAACCCAACAAAAACCAGAGACATAGAAAAATAGAAACTGCTAGTGAGTGCAGTATTTTCACCATCTGTTGCATAGATGCGTTTTCTTTTTTTTTTATTTACGTCTCTGGCCTGGTTCCAAGGTCATGATTTGGAAAGCATTCAGGACAGAACAGAGGAGAGAAAACAAGAACAGCCCACCCCCACCCAAAAAACAAGAACCCCTCCCACCCCCACCCCAAAATGTGTAACGGTCATATCCCCACAATCTCTGCCTCCTGTCACTTTTCTAATCTTTCCTCTGCCCATCCCTTTCCCCCCCCTCTCTCTCTCTTCACCCTGATTTAACCCAGACTCTGGTCAATAAATGTGTTGGTCTTGCTGATGCAGAGAGAAAGAACGGCTCAACAAATGCGACAGAGTAACGGTGAAGGGACGCTTCCAAACAATCAGGAACCCGTTTTTCCTCCTCAGTCCTATGACCCCCTTGCTTCAAAACAGCTCCTTCTCCTATCACCAAAATATCCTTCCTATCCTCCCAAGCGCTTTGATTTGTGTGCTCTACAAGATTCAGCGCTATGTAAATACCATATATTATTATTATTATTATTATTATTATTATTATTATATTATCCCCATATTCCTTCTTTCATGTCCCCCTACTCCTTCCTTCCTATCCCCCATATTCCCATGTAGCCTAGTGCTTCCCTTCCCTTCCCCTGGCCAGGAAAATTGACTGTAATGGCACAGAAGTAGTTCTGCTTTATCTCCAGTTTCTTTCCGTTTCTTTTTTTCTTCTTCTTCTTTTCTGGTGTGTGTGATAGCTGGTGTGGGTGCATGCAGCACATCTTTCAGCAGGCTGATGGATAATACGCTCTCCTCCCTTCCTTCCTTCTGTCATGGACAACATGCTTAGCCAGCTCAAACACAGAGGAGTAGTTGAAGAGTGGTGAGAGGGCAGAGGGGTTTTATGGTTGAAAGTGATTGGGGTGGGGGTTTTTGTTGTTGTTTTTTTTTTTCTTTTTTTTTTTTGAGGGGGGGGGGGGGGTTGTAAATAGAGGGTGAATCCTGCTTTTGTTTTTGTGGTTGTGTGTGTGTGTGTGTGTGTGTGTGTGTGTGTGCGCTGCGCCTGCATGTATTGCTTAATAATAATATACATGGAACTTATATAGCGCTATATCTTGTAAACAAATCAAAGCGCTTGTATGCTTGTGTACATACACACGCATATATTCATTGCACACATTCATAGCATATCCATGTACAATTGTAAACACTAATAAGGCAACAATCATAGTATCTTTTTTAAACTGTAACAAAAACACACTTCAAAAAGCTGAAGAATACTGCCAGACTTGCTTGTGGGTGGGCAAGTGAACAAAAAACAACAACAAAAGAAACCCTTCATTATAGCCAGCCCCCTTCCCCCAAAAAAAAACAACAACCAAACCAACAACAAAAAACCCCACAACAAAAACCCACACCAAACAAACAAACCAACTAAAAAACCCAAACCAACTAGCTCATGAACGAGAAAGAGATGACTGAGAAACAGATGCGTCAGAGCTACATTAGAACTTCATGCTGTGAGTCAAACCCAGTGACCTTCATCAGGCAGCAATAGAGTCAGTCAGTCAGGCCCTGAAATATCACCACCTTCCTTTCTTCCTTCCTTTCTTTCTTTCTTTCCTGTCTGTCTGTCTCTCTTCATATTAGCGCCCTGCCTTTGTTCCTTTCATACCATCCCTCAGACTCCCTGGGGATGGGATGAGGTGTGTAGTTACTCCCTCCAATCCCCTCACCTCACCTGAGGGGGTTGGGTTGGGGTGGTGGTGGCGGTGGTGGTGGTGGTGGTGGGGGGGCTTACAGCATTATACTCTCTGTTCTCTGGGAGGGGTGGGGTAGATAACAATGGTCGGCTCTTTATTTACCATAACTCTTCTTCACGTCTTCAGTCAGGGAGTGGTAACAGCAGTAAATTTGTATAATACCTTTGTATAGGGACAGGGGGAGGGGGCGAGGGAGGTGGGGGGGGGGGGGATGGGAGTGGTAAATTTATGGCTCAAAAATTGTAAATTTCATATTTTACTTTATGGTTGTACAAATTATGAAGCACACACACCCAAACAAAAAAAACAACCACCCCAAATTAAACAACTAATGAAGAAATGAATGACGAAACACAGAAGGGCTGTTTTATCCATTTAATGTGTGTTGGTTTGGTTTGGTTTCTTTTTTGGGGGGGAGGTTTGAATGATTAAAACTTGGTGAAGCAGATCACTGTCAAAAGTTTACCTCTCTTCAACTTCCCTTACTACCAAACAATGGTTTTATCTGGCCCCCAATTCATGTAACATCTCTCACAGTGAACATCCTCAGCTCTGATTCCATGCGAAACCAGAATCTACCCTTCCACCCCCTCTTTCATCATTTAGAATTAGACACTCAGTATGTACGAGCACATGCGCACACATGCAGACAGGCCCCACACACACAGAGTATACACACACATACACACACAGTATACCCACACACACAGACACACAACACACACACAACACACACACACACAGTACACAAACCTCTACTTCTCTTTTTGCAATAACTTGCACATGTACACCTTGGCAAGAAACACATTAACACAATGTCAAACACAACATCAAGCACTGACTGACCTGATCATACAGGTAGTAGAAGGTCACTTTGTCCTTGGAGTACAGCTCCTGGAAACTGCGTGGCAAGTACCTCACCCTCAGCTCATACCTGCAAGTGAAACATACAGTTATACACTCCTTATCATTTAATTCATTCATTTATTCATTTTTCTAGTTTCTCGGCTAGAACTCTAAGGTTCACCAATGGCAAGATTTTGCGTATGTGACTGTTTTTACCCACCATTAAGGTAGCTGCATTCTGACTTCGGAGATGTTCTTATTGAAAACAATTACACTACTCCTGGTTGTCAAGCAGGAAATTCTTGATTCACAACCAACCAATTATCTGAGGAAAGAAAAGATACAGACATCTACTGTACTGATTTTCAAGTTTCATTAATCAGAGAGTTAAGGTTCTTTCTCAACAATAATTTGAGTGCAGTTCCAATGGAACTGAGGAAGACTGACCCTAGTAACCTGACATTGTTTGTTATCCATGTTGGCTTTTTGAAGCCATAATGACATAAATTAATACATGCTAATGCAGACCAGTGATGATAATGCATTTTGCGATACTTTTGTGGAAACCCAAACACATAGCATTTTAATGACCTCAGCAAAATTAA
>CM060323.1:62588037-62590537 GCA_030674155.1 Stramonita haemastoma | reverse complement strand
AGCACCTGCTCCTAACTGATGATGCAAACTACACCTCTACCTCTCCGCTCTAGGCCTAACGTGAGGGGACGAAAAACAAAGAAAGAACCCCCCCCCCCCCCCAAACATTCCATATTAGCACTAACACTAGAGAATGCCAGGCATGGCAGGTGTGGTGCTGTTAAGTTTCAGTAGAAACTTGTCATATTTATATCGCTTGTCCTTCCGTGTGGGGGGGGGGGGGGGGGGGGGGTCTTCAAGTGTTGCATGTGGTTGTGAGAAATTTATTGTTTTAAAAACAACCCCAAACCGGCGATGTTTGTAAGAAAATAGGATGACTGTGAAATGCCATGAAATTCCTGAATTACAAAGCAACAGTATCTGATAATCATGTTACTATGGTTTATTGATATTCTGATGTCTGTAAAATCTTTTTTATTTTGGTGTGGGGTGGAGGGTGGGGGAAACATTCTCTTGTGATTGAACTCATCCCTGCAGCTCTATATGTACAGGCACTCCGCGCATGCCCGCGTGTGTGTGCACACTTGCGTATATGTGTGCACGCACACACACAACACAGTGACATGCTGGCATGAATGCACACAATGACAAAGGCACATCTCCGCGCCGGCCGCACGCACATATTCAAACTTCAAAAACACTTTATTATCTCACAGACAAACTCAAAGCACACACACACACACACATTACACACACACACACACACACATTATACACACACACACACACACACACACACACACACACACACACACACACACACACACACACCTACCTTTTAAACAAAAACAGTAATCGAATGATCAAGTGATGGGGGAGGGTAGGGGGGAGAGAACAATGAACAATGAACAAATGTTATTGCTATTTAGCAATGAGGCCATAGAATAGCGCTGCGGCGCGGTTATGAACGATATCGAGCGCGACGCCATTACAGTGATATGGAAACCACGGTAGTAGTGTGGTATGTACACCTAGATTGTATACACAGAGAGAGAAAGAGAAGAGAGAGAAGAGAGAGAGAGAGAGAGAGAGAGAGAGAGAGAGAGAGAGAGAGGAGGAGGAGAGAGAGAGAGAGAGAGAGAGAGAGAGAGAGAGAGGAGAGGGAGAGAGAGGAGAGAGAGAGAGAGAGAGAGAGAGAGAGAGAGAGAGAGAGAGAGAGAGAGGAGAGAGAGAGAGAGAGAGTTTCTTCATTAAAAAGGCCATTGCCCCTAGGCCTAATGAAATTGGGGGGGGGGGGGGGGGGGGGGGGGGCACTTCCAGTAGCCTACGAGAGACAACAGAATAAACTGACTTGTGTGCCCATGTTCTCACCCCTCTTCTTGTTACAAGGAAAACAAATTGAGAAAACACCCCTATTATTCTACTGTTTCTAGTAGGCCTAGCTACTGTGTTTACAGTTAGGCTAAGTTAGGAGGCAGTGTTAAGCCTATACTAGCTGGCCAAAAAACCCATCTTCCAATGCTGGTAGGCACTCAAGTCCCCACCACACAATATAATAGGCCTAGTATAGGCCCACCAGTCAGTACTGGAAATATACTGCTGTGTCTGGCGACCACATGTGTATAGTAGGCCAGTAGCCTGCTAGGCGTAGTCTGAAAAGGCATTTACCTGTGTCTCCATCTGGAAGACATAACCAGTACAGGTCTGTTCGAATGCACACCCACATGCATGCATGCACGTGTATATCGACGCATGAATGTGCGCTCGCAATTGCAGCACAACACATCCACATTTGTGTGCTGTAAGTTTTATGTATGTTGCGTAAAGAATCAAGATAAAGGCCAAAAAAAAGTTGTTGTTTTTTTATCTCATCCTTACTCTAGTTCATTTTGTGTGTGGGACCGTTTTTTACACACCATCAAGGCAGCTGCATTCCGACTTTGGGGAACACAACTGAATAAACAGTAAAATGAAGAGGCTCTTTCAGTCCTTATCACAAAGCCACAAGATTAAACGGTTCAGAAACTGGTTTTTAACCAATTGCCTGTTTACTTCAAGCCACAGAACTGGAACATGCTGAGAAATAAGCAGGCATCCAACTTACTAATACAGAATACATAGGCCACTTATCCATCCATACAGATAGGGGTGAGGGGGGGGGTAGATGGAAGAGAGAGAGAGAGAGAGAGAGAGAGAGAGAGAGAGAGAGAGAGAGAGAGAGAGAGAGGAGAGAGAGAGAGAGAGAGAAGAGAGAGAGAGAAGAGAGAGACAGAAGACAGACAGACAGACAGACAGACTACTAGCGGGGCACTGGTGTACCTACAGTGTTTGCCAACAAACAGTTCAAAGTAGGGCGGAGTCTCCACCACACAACACTCATGACTCAAGTAGTCTATCTCCCCTCCCCTCCCCCACTCCCAGCCTCCCTCCATCCCTCTACAAAAAAAACACTCACGCCTCAAGTATCTGCTACCGTTTGTACACATACAAGCAGCGCCTGGGCTGCAACAGACTACAAGCAGGCAGTCCAGTCACTGACGGACTACGTTAGAACCACGTT
>CM060323.1:62568037-62580537 GCA_030674155.1 Stramonita haemastoma | reverse complement strand
GGGGGGGAGGGGGGGGAGACAGGAAAGTGTGTGAGTTTGCATGCACACATGTAAAGGAGACGAAAAAGTAATGCGTACGAGAACGAGCGAGTCACGTACAAACACAAGCACAAAGGAACGAGGCTGACTAGATGTACACAGAGAAACACACAATGAAACCTGCGCTTCACAAAGAATGAGCGAATGAGAGAGAGAGAGAGAGAGAGAGAGAGAGAGAGAGAGAGAGAGAGAGAGAGAGAGAGAGAGAGGAGAGGAGAGGAGAGAGAGAGAGAGAGAGAGAATGTGTGTGTGCACGTGTGTGTATGTGTGCGTGCGTGCGAGCGCGTGTGCATGTGCATATGTGTGTGTGTGTGTGTGTGTGTGTGTGTGTGTGTGTGTGTGTGTGTGTGTGTGTGTGTGTGTGTGTGTGAGACAGAAAATTACGACGAATATACTTGCACGCTAGGTTGAACATTTTCTTGGAAATGCAGGTGGTACCTTACGCTTGCCAAGATCATGTGCAACAATGGGTTTGAGTTGCGTAACGCCCGTTACTGGTGTCTGTATCGTAACTTTCCGTAAGCATGCTGTAACTCAAATGCTCTATGTGGTGTTACAAATGGTACGGTTGTGATTTTATCACTCCTTGGTTACACAATGGAAAAATTGAACATCTTATCTCAAAAGAAAGAAAAAAAGAGAAAGTTTAAAATTGGGAAAGAGAGATTAACACACCAATATACACGCATATTTTGTGTGTGTTTTGAATCGTTTTCACGGTTAGACTCTTTGAGTCTGTCATGCTAGCCTAAATAAACATATTTTTTCCAGGTTGTTATCAATTAATCTCCCCCTGCCAAAAGGACAAAGTTGTCGATGGTGATACACTTTTATTCAGTTTCACACACACACACACACACACACACACACACACACACACACACACACACACACACACACACACACACACACACACACACACACACACCTATTCAGGGGCAATGGCCAGATGAAAAGAAAAAGTCAGTGCCCATCAGCCTTGTAAACAGACGTTAAAATAATCATGATCACCATCACCATCCTAGGCCCCTGTCCCCTTCACAGCAACTGTCACTTGCTGAACAAGTGTCACTGACAGCAGCAACAGCACTGTCTGGCATTCCCTACTGGGATCCACAAAACCAGCACAGACACAACAAGCAAAAACATCCCTCCCTCATCCTCTACTCCAGGGTCACGAGGGAATAGCCTGACTGTTGATACAGCAGGGGCAGGACAGTAATGACAAGGCAGCTGAGGCAACAGACAGAGACAGACAGCACAGACAGCATACAGTTGTTGCGTGCTGACCTCCCATGCATCTGCCTCCTCTCTCTCTCTCCTGTGTACACTGCCTTCCCCAGTCTTCTCTCATCTTGTCCAGTTCTTTGCTTTTCTCCATTTATTCTTCAGCCACGGAAAATGGCTAGGAGTATTATTATCATCCCTAGTAACTGGTTATGCCGACGTTGGGTCATGCAGAATGTACGTCCCTGAAATGACCTCTCCCTGCCTCCTTCATTTTTCAATCATAGTTTCTGGTCTGCGGAGAAGCCGAGGTAATCATCAGAAAATGTGATGGGAGTGAAGAGGAATGACATCAGCATTATTTGGACACTAGGTGCACAATAACCTCAGCTAAGCAGCGATCAAGGCAGGTAAGGTCTTTCCGTTTGGGCAATGAACTAGGTTAACGGCCGGTGAACTCGGAGAGAAAAACAAAGCATGGTGGTATCCGGAATATGTCTCTTTGGTGCTGTAACTCCTCTCAACAGTGGAATAGTGCTGCTATACAAATGGTGTACTTTTATTTTCCAAAGCATCCATGTCAACACCACAAACAAGAGGATGGTGGTATCATGAATGTGTCTTGGTGCTGTAACTGCTCTCAACAGTGAAACAGTGCTGCCATACAAATGCACTCATTTTCAAAAGGACCCATGGTAACAACAGAAAGAAACAAACGGCACTGTGACAGTCCTTCGGTAACGTAACCAACTTCCACCAATGGCACACTACGGTCATACAAATACACCCAATATCCAAAGCATCCATGGCAGCAACACAAACAAAGGATGGTGGCCGGCATTATGGAGTTCCTAGGTGATCTGACCCCACTTGGCAAGGGAGTACCACCCACTATCATGTAGATTGTATACATTCCACATCCAAAGAAACCTGGCAACACAATGTCAATGATAGTGATAGTGATAGCCCCTTCATTATCTAACCAACCTTGGCAGAGGAATATCACTGTCAGTTATACACTCCATTTCAAAAGAGCTTTTGGCAATGACAGTTTAAAAAAAAAAAAGAAGGTTGGCAGCAAAATAATTCCACAGAAAAATGCACAAATAGGAGAGAGAGAGAGAGAGAGAGAGAGAGAGAGATGAGAGAGAGAGGAGAGAGAGAGAGGAGAGAGAGAGAGAGGAGTGAGGGGGGGGGGGGGGGAGAGGGGATTCAGAAAGAGAGGGGGGAGAGAGAGTCAGAGAGGGAAAGTTCATCTTACAATGCATGAAAACACCGTCTCCAGGGAGTCAGCAGGACCACGTTCCCTTCATGACAGGAACAGAGCAGGCCACCCGAGGTTTAACACAGCCCCCGCCATTCTCAGCCCCTGCCAGAATAACTGGGACACAGCACACTGGGCCTACGATCAGCTCTCAGGACCACTGCCATCCATCACTAGCATGACCCATGCTACAAAGAAACCACAAAAACCTTTCATTCCAAACATCAGCAAGATGAGGATGAGCTGCTCCTTAAACAAGTCAAAACGCCATAGTGCCAATCCAATCGTGTTTGTTTATAGTCCCGCCGTCCATACAGTTCAAAACGTTTGCACCTTATTCATAAGTTAGTGATCTATGAATTATATGCTGAATTACAAGTACACTGTGTGCTTTTTCAAGGCGATTTTTTAATCCATAATTTTTTAAAAAAAAGTTTTTTCCACAAATTTCGTATCAAGTTAACCTCTTTTTTCTCAACGCTGATTTGAATCTAGTATTCTTACCCTTCCCCCTTCTCTCTCTTTCTCCATTCCCCTCTCCCTCTTCTCTATCTCCCCCTCCCCTCCCCACGAACTTGCACTTGCTAAACAAGTGTCATTGACAGCAACAGCACTGTCTGGCATTCCCTACTGGAATCCACTCAACCAGCGCAGTAATAACACAACTTGCAAAAACATCCCCTACCACCCTCCTTTTTTCCTCCCCCCTCCCCCCCCCCTTTCACCCCCTGCCCCCCCCCCCCCCCCCCCCCCCCCCCCCTTCAGTCCAGGGTCACGAGGGAATAGCCTGACTGTGTTGATTACAGCAGGGGCAGCACAGTAATAATAATCCAGCTAGGCTAAGGTACAGACAGCAGTTGTTGCGTGCTGCCTCCCTCCCATTGCATCTGCCTCCTCCTCTCTCTCTTGTGTACACACACACTCTTCTTCAATACCATCTCGCCCAGTTCCTTTCCTTTCCTCCTGTCTCCAGCCTCAGAAAACGGCTTGGAGGTATCATTATTATTATTATTACTACAATTATTCACTCCTACATGGTTGTGCCGACGTTGGGTCAGGCGGAATGTTCCTGAAATGACGACCTCTCCCTGCCTCTCTGCTAATCATTGTTCTTGGTCTGCAGTGCAGCGGAGGCAATGAGGAGAAATGCCATGGAGTGGAGGGAAGGAGGCGACTTCACTCCTGCAGCAGCAGTATTGCGGGCATCAGGTGCACAGCAGCCTAACGGCAGCATAGAGTAATAAGACAGGAGGGAGGGAGGGGGAGAGAATCTGCTGGGCAATACAGCAGGAGAACGGTGGGTAACTTCCCGGCAGGAAACAAAGGATGGCAGCGGTATCCTGATAGTCCCTGGGTGATGTAGCCACCTTCCCCATTACCGCCGTGTGCATAGGCTCCATTTTTTAAAAACGAAATTGCAGCTTAACAGAAAACAGATGGTGACCGTTCCACTTCAATCCCGTGGGTCCAAGGAAGTGTGGGTTCGAATCTCGGCGGCATCTGGTGAATAAAGGGTGGGGATTTTTACAATCTCCCGGGTCAACTTCAAGTGCAGGCCTGCCAGTGCCTTTATTTCCTTCGAGTATATATGCACATGCAGAAGATCAAATACGCAATTTAAAGATTCAACTAATTCATGTCAGTGTTCGATGGGTCACGGAAACACGCCCAGCATACATCCTAAAAGTCAGAATGCAGCTACCTTTATTGGTGGATAAAACCTTGCATACGCAAAATCTCACCACTTGTGAACCTTGGGGCTCTAGCCAAAGAACAACAACAACAAAAAAGACAAATAATTGAAAATGGTATCAAAGCTAAGACAAGCTAGGGGCAACATTCACAGAGGAAACTAAAACAGACAGACTTTCTGCTTACAATGCATAGCAACGCGTCTCCTGGGGGCCAGCAGCTCTACTTGGGCATCATGAAAAAACAGACAGGACAAGAAACAGAAGGCGAGGCAGGGTGGCTAGGCAGGACGACCCCAAGTGCTGTGGTCATTTTTCAGCTGCTGACTGAGTCCTTCCACACTAAGCAAGACAGAGCCCGCCGTCAACACCAAGGCACAGGGCCATCCATCACTTGTAGCACCCAAGCAACGAAACACCTGACAACCTTTAAAAACTAAAAAAAAAAAAAAAATCAGCATGGCAATGACGAACAAGTCTTTGAACAAGCACGCACGCACGCAAAGACAGACAGACACAAACACACACATATCAGTTTTTAAAAAATGGGCACACACATAAACAACAAGTAAAAGAAAGAAAATAAAAACGAACACGTAAATAAACAAGATGATAAAAATCAGTTTGTACGAGTGTTGTTCACTGCAGAGACAGCACAACCATACATACTCTTTTTCAGAAAAAATAAAAATCTTCAGATTTTTTAATACCTCTCTCAGAACATACAAAAAAACCCTGAAGAACAAACACACACAAAAAACGTCACTTTCCCATAAAATTCTCTCTCTCTAAAAAAAAAAAAAATCTCATACACACTAACAACGATAACAAACCAAGAATAACAAATCCAGGATGACAAACCCAGGATAACAAACCCAGGACAACAAACCACAGACCCCAAACAACTCGCCCTGTTTGCGGACAAACAACACAAACCTCCCTCCCTCCACAGGTGAGTGACGACGCCATTCAAGGTCTGGGACCAGAAAAAAAAGTTCACATCTCTATTCCAGCCAGGATTTATTTTTTCAAGAAACAAGCCTAACTGTGATAATCATTTAATCAATAACAGCCGGCAGCGGCTTGTGAGAGAGGACCCACCCCCCTGGTGGAATAGAAGCAAGCATTACATTAGCCAGTAGTGCACACAGCACATGAGCAAGGGTTTGACTGCCGCTACAGTACAGTGAGGAGATGAGAGCAGTGGTTTGTTTTAGTGCCACAGGGACAAAATGCCCATTTCACAGCATGGGGGGTGGCTGTTGCTGGAACAGGACCGGAATCAAAGACTTGGTCGTTTAGCAGGTAGTAATGCAAGAGTTGTCTGGTGGCGTGGAAGGAGAGAATGGGATGGTTGGTTGGGTACTGGCGGGATGGGTGGATGGATGTGATGAGGAGCAAGTGTAGAACTAACGAGGCGTTGCACTGATCAGCGATAAAAGGCAGGAGGGAAAAAAGACAGACTGATCACACCAATGCTTTGAATTCAGTGCATGTGTGAGTGTATGTGTGTGTGTGTGTGTGTGTGTGGGGGGGGGGGGGTCGTGTTAGTCTGTGTGTGTGTGTGCGTGTGTGTGTTGTGTGTAGTGTGTGGTCGTGTGTGTGTGTGTTTAAAAGAATATATAGAGAGAAGAGAGAGAGTAGATGAGTAGAGGAGTGTGTATGTGTGTGTGTGTGTGTGTGTGTGTGTGTGTGTGTGTGTGTGTGTGTGTGTGTGTGTGTGTGTTGGGGGTGTGTGTGTAGAGAGAGAAGAGAGAGAAGAGGAAGAGAGAAAAAGAGAAGAAGAGAGAGAGAGAGAAGAGGGGGAGTGTGTGTGTGTGTGTGTGTGCAAGAGGAGACAGGACATGAGAGACAGAGACAGAGAGAGAACACACAGAGACAGACAGAGGCAGAGAGAGAGAACGTGTATGTGCGTGTGTATGCGTGTTCTCTGCGTGCAATGCGTGTGCCTTGCATATTAATGTGTGTGCTCTGCCACATGAGCGTGCTTACATCATGTGTTTATGCAAAACTGTGTATGACCGAGAGAGAGAAATAAGTTGGAGCCAGCAAGCTGTCGAGCGAATGAAGGGGAGAGAGAGAGAGAGAGAGAGAGAGAGAGAGAGAGAGAGAGAGAGAGAGAGAGAGAGAGAAGGAGAGGGGGGGTGGGAGGAGGAGGAGGAGGGAGGGAGAGCACGTGCAACCAGTTTTGATGGGTGATCGATCAAGCAGCATAGCAGAAGATACAAAGAAAAGAAAAGAGGGGAGGGGAAAACGGACGACGTGGTGTGGTGGTGGTCAAGATTATAGGCGCGGGTTTGGCTATAAAATAGGAGTTATTGCAAAGTGGAGATGAAGAAATCATGCCTTTGGCAAACGTAACAGCAGGATGAACTTTTTTTTTAAGTGTTCGCGACTGCTGCAGTTCATCTCTCTCTCTCTCTCTCTCTCTCTCTCTCTCTCTCTCTCTCTCTCTCTCTCTCTCTCTCTCTCTCTCTCTCTCGCACACACACAAGCACGCACGCACCCCGACGGACGCTAGGGGCACATATAAAAGTGAGTTGAAATGATTGCACACACCGTGTCACATGGCAGTATCGATAGCATCAGGTGCGTTACACAAAACAACAGCAACACACACACACATATATACAGAGAGAAGAGAGAGAGAGAGAGAGAGAGAGAGAGAGAGAGAGAGAGAGAGAGAGAGAGAGAGAGAGAGAGAGAGAGAGAGAGAGAGCAGACAGACAGACAGACAGACAGACAGACAGACAGAAGCAGACAGGGAACGTGGCAAATCACTATACAAAAAAGCGATCTAGACCTAGCAGACAGAGCGTGGATTATAACGTTGTAGGCTATGTAATCCAGGGCTCTCTGGACTGGATAACGTGTGAACGACACAACATTCAAAGCTAAGTTAGGCCCTAAGGAGCCCTAACTAGAACAACAACACTCAGCCGATAGCGATACACTGCACGGCCTCTGTGTCTGTCTGTCTTTCTTTCCCATGCATGTCAAGGAAGAGTGCAGGGCGATAGAAAAGGGCAAGCCATTAGGCTCCAAGCACTGCAGCATGCATTCAGGGTGCAACACATCACTGTTGTTGTGTGCTGCTGCTGCTGCTGCTGCTAGCCTAGGCATGGGAAGTTTTCAGATGCCAGAGAGAACTGAAAAATGGGAGGTGAATGAGGATGAGGGAAGTGGGGGGAAGGGGGGGGGCAGAGAAGAGAAAGGTGGAGGGGGTCACATGACTCAGAGAGGCGCCAAAAGCCACGTGAACTGCCGATCGTTATGCAAAACTTGGAGAGGTGGAAACCAGCACTGTTCCACCCATGAATGCCATCTCTCTCTCTCTCTCTCTCTCTCTCTCTCTCTCTCTCTCTCTCTCTCTCTCTCTCTCTCTCTCTCTCTTGTTGCTATTCCCCCCCTCCACCCTAGTGGGGTCTCTACAGTCTGCAGAAGTATTATCACTGATGTTTTTTGTTGCTATGATCCCAAACTGTCACCTATGACATGATTATCTGTAAGTAAAGCCGTGGGAGGGTATAAGCCGGTGTCGAGTTAAAACTGCTATCGAATGTTTACAAACTTCACTTAAGCCATTCATTCACAGACGGAACAAAGACCCTGAACTGAATTTCTCTGTTTTAAAAGGAAAAAAATTCCACAGGTATCACTCACGTAGGCTACATGCTCGTATCTAAGCACATTTTTACAATGAAGGGCTTTTTTCCGTCCCTAACTTAAGACCACAGCAGTATTTGCCACTTTAAAAAAAAAAGGTGTGCCAAAGCAAAGTGTGTCAGAGGAAACATGAGAAGACATAGCCATGTCTGACTACAGTAAAACCCATCTGTCAATGCAAGCACTGCAGTGTTGGTTCAACATCTTTCTACTTACGACTGCCACGTTTCCGTCATTCTCAAACAGCAAGGGGGATTTATTTGACTTGGCATGACTGTACAAGGGGGATCTTGAAACCACGCATGTCTTCCACAACATGTGGTGAAAAAAAGAGTAATACAAAAAAAAGTAATTTCCTCTATCCTTTTCTCAAGCTCGTAATATCAGGATTCTCTTTTTGAGAAGAAAAAAGTCTGGCAATGTTAAGCCACTGATGCAGCCCATTGCAAACCTACATGATTGTAATCGATACAAGATGTCTACTCTAAAAGAAAGTTGGAATAAAAACACAGCATGTCTTGAGTGGGGTTTTTTGTTTGTGCGTGTTTTTTTTAACCTATAAACCTCTCTCTCTCTCTCTCTCTCTCTCTCTCTCTCTCTCTCTCACACACACACACACACACACACACACACACACACACACACACACACACACACACACACACACGCGCGCGCGCGCGCGCGCGCGCACACGCACACACTAAAGTCAACATCAGTGGGGTGACTCCACTTTCCCCCAAAGTCTTTCGGATGAAACAACTGAGCCCCCGCGTGCGCACGCACGCAGAACATCTTGCGCACACGTTAAATCCTGTTCTGCTTTTCGTAAGAGCAGGCCATTGTGTGCTGGTGGGAACAGATTACAATATTTACTGCATACACATGGGGACTGGATGAAAAAAAAGTACATGCGTGTTTATTCCATTATCCTCAATATAAAAGAATAATAATTTAAAAAAAAACAAACACACACACACACAGGATCTTTTACTGTCTGGTTATTGATCAGCCAGTGGATGCCAGAGCTATCGATTGGCCAGAAGACCACCAGCGCTGCATTCGAACAGCCCACAGCATCGATCTCTTAAAGTGTTTTGCACTGTCAGTGGTCAAAACAATGCCTCGTTAATGGTCACCATTACGCCACAGGCCACAGCAAACAAGTGCAGGCTCACACACACAGACAGACAATAAGTATCAACTGTTCAGACAGAGAGAGAGAAAGACTCAAAGCGACATAGACACAGACAAACAGATAACTGATAGACAGAGGCTGAAAGAAAACACACACACACACACACACACACACACACACACACACACACACACACACACACACACACACACACAGAGTCTTCATACAGCGACATAGAGACAAAGAAACGGGTTATAACTGAAAGACAGACAGACAGAGAGACACAGAGAGTGAGAGAAAGAGAGAGACAGAGACAGAGAGAGAAAGAGAGAGAGACAGAGAGAGAGAGAGACAAAGACAGACAGACAGAGACAGACAAACTGACAGAGAGACCCAGAGAGAGAGAGTGACAGAGAGGGAGACAAAAACTGAGAGAGAGAGAGGAGACAAAAACTGAGAGAGAGAGAGGAAAGACAGAGAGAGAGAGAGAGAGAGACAGAGAGAGAGAGACAGAGAGAGAGAGACAGAGAGAGACAGAGAGAGACAGAGAGAGAGAGAGTCATTAGGTAGAAACCATTTCAGACCTGTAGCAGATCGATGAGAAAGGAGAGAGGGAGAGGACAGAGGATGACCCCGCTAATGATGAAGTGAGAGCTTTGACATGTTGCTGCTGCTGCTGCTGCTGCTGCTGCTGCTGGGGGAAACTACTCAAAGCTGGCTTGACACTGCTACCACCACCACCCCTCCCCCAATCCATCCCCCACCCCCACACACACCCCGGTACTACGAGAAGAGCTGGTATGGGGAAGGACGGGGAACTAAAAGGTTGGGTGGGGATGGGATGAGAAAAAAAAATGGAGGGAGGATCTGTTTTTAAAAAAAGAGAAGGGGGGGGGGGGGTGTATCCAGGGTAGGAGGACAGAGGCAGTGGAAAGGCGAACGCCGATGAATCATATTCCAGGTCACATTTCCCATGGTCTCCATCCACCCCCCCCCCCTCTCTCTTTCTCTCCTGCTAACAAGGCATAGTTGATTTTTTTTTTTTAAAAGGGGATCCATCCGACCGATTGCTAACATTTTAATCTTAAAGAATCAACAAAAAACAACAGCCACCAAAAACGATAGCAACAACGAATGTGCCAAAATATTGTGTGAACAACAGAAATGAACTTTACCCCGCACAGACACAAACATACATGCACACAAGCACAAACAAGAGCAGCAATGATAGTGATGAAGATGATGATGAAGAAGAAGAAGAAGAAGAAGATGATGATGATGATGATGATGATGATGATGATGATGATGGTGATGGTGGTGGTGGTGGTGGTGGTGATGGTGATGGTGATTAACACTTTATAACTGGCCGAAGTATTGCTGATTTGTGGGTATTGTGATGTCTGATGAGTGCGTGTTGATGTTCGAATCCTGTGTTGTGCTACATATCCGTGCTATCATGTTTACATGTTCACTGTTTTTATATATGGCTTGTAAACCGCCTCAATTCCCCAGTCTTTGAGATAATAAAGTATTCAAATTTAAACTGATCATTATTAAGTAATGCACATATGTATATATATACAGACTAAAGACTAGTCAGTGCAATGGAAATGTGTGATGATTCTCGTCATAGAAACAGATCTGAGGACAGGCAGTGGACCAGGAACAGAGGTCGCAAGGGAAAAACAGAGAACGGTGTGTGTGTGTGTGTGTGTGTGTGTGTGTGTGTGTGTGTGTGTGTGTGTGTGTGTGTGTGTGTGTGTGTGTGTGTGTGTGTGTGTGTGTGTGTGGAGAGTGAGTGTGTGTGTGTGTGTGTGTGTATGTGAGAGAGAGATGAGGAAGAGATGTGAGAGAGAGGGAGGAGAGAGAGAGGAGAGAGAGAGAGAGAGAGAGAGAGAGAGAGAGAGGAGAGAGAGAGGGAAGAGAGAGAGGAGAGACAGACAGACAGACAGACAGACACAACAGGCAAACAGAGACAGATAGAGAGACAGACAGATAGACAAGAGACCTATGGAAAAAAAACAAGACGAAAATCTATCCAATCCGCAAGGGCACAGTGACATAACTTCAAACAGAGGGGCTGGGTTAGAGGCAAAAAGAACCCTCGTGGTACCTTTCTATCGGCACCTCTCTATTCTAACTGCACCTCTCTATTCTATAGGCACCTTCTATCCTAACGGCACCTCTCTATTCTATCGAAATCGTCCATACTACTTGAAGTAAAACTTGTATGAAATTTGGCCCCTGAAGCCCCACGCCACCATCCACTACTACTGCACCTGGTTCGAATCGTCCCCACCGATGACTGGCTCTACAGCTCTCATTTCCCTGCCTCCCCGCCAAGCCAAACAGGCCTCGGTGCCAGAGAAATGCCAGCATGACCAAGCCACCAGGCGCTTGCCTCCTTTCACCAATGAAATAAGGCAGTTGGAACTGAGAATGTTGCCCTTTTTTTTTTTTTTTGGTAACCACCGGAGCAGAAGAGAACTAGAGAACTAGTAGAAGGAAGGAGCATTTCTGTGTATTTCTGTTAAGGGAAAACATTTGGTAGCCTACACACTTGGTAACCCTTTTGGAAAATTGGCACTTCTCCCATTGACGCCACCACGTTCTGGAAATTGGGGGAGGAGAGGAGAGGAGAATGGAGAAGAGAGGAGAAGAGAGGTCTAAAGAGAACAGAGGCTTGCACACGTTTCTTTACTGTAGCACCCAGCTTACCCCACACAAAGAAGTCCACTGCTAAACAATGGTGCATAAACAGTCACACTGAAGTGGCAATCTCAGCAAAATATTCATAGATGAAGGAATGGAAAAACAGAGGGAGGGGGGGGGGGGAACAAGGAGGGAGGGAAAGGGAGAGAGGGAGAGAGAGAGAGAGAGAGAGAGAGAGAGAGAGAGAGAGAGAGAGAGAGAGAGAGAGAGAGAGAGAGAGAGAGAGACAGAGACAGAGACAGAGACAGAGACAGAGAGACAGAGAGAGAAACAAGGAAGGAGAGAGGAGAGAGAGAGAGAGAGAGAGAGAGAGAGAGAGAGAGAGAGAGAGAGAGAGAGAGACAGACAGACAGAGAGACAGAGAGACAGAGACTGAGAGAGAGAAAGACAGAGAGAGACAGAGACAGACAGACAGAGACAAACAGATAAAGAGAGAGAGGGAAAGAGAGAGACAGACAAAAAAGACACAGAGTGGCAGAGACAGAGAGAGCTAGCCACAGACAATGGAGAGCAGTTGACAAAAGAAGTGGATCGAAACATGAATGAAGCCACAGAAGCAAACAGCAACAACAGCAACAACAACAACAACAACAACAGCAGCAACAGCGGCGGCGACGACGATGACGACAACCACAACAACAACCAACCAAAAGGAGGCAACAACAACAACAACGAAAACGACGATGGCAACAACAACAAAAACAACAACAAAACACAACCATCAAAAGGAGAAGACAAGAAACCAAACAACAACCAAAAGGAGGCA
>CM060323.1:62558037-62563037 GCA_030674155.1 Stramonita haemastoma | reverse complement strand
CTTCAAACTATCACGTACTTACACAGACATCAATACAGTAATCATGCTTAGACTAGTTTGTTTTTTCAGATACTAACGAAAGTGATTACCTATCAGTATAGACACACACCACGCACGCACGCCGCGCGCACACACACACACCACACACACAACCATACTGTACGCATCAAACACCACACACACGTAAGTGCCAACACACTTATATACGACTACATGAACACACACGTAGTAGTGCCTGCAAGAAAAAACAAAATTATTGATTGCATACAACTATGTATGACGCCACCCATGTGGCTCTTGGGCATTTTAGAAAAATAATGGGTTTGGGGCCGCCCGTGGACCCACCCCCCTGCACTTTCTTATTCTTTTACCCCCTCCCCTCCCCCTCACTCTTTCTCCTTACACACACACACACACACACACACACACACACACACACACACACACAAAACACAACACACACACACACAACACAACGCAACAACAACAGTCAAGTCAAGTATGCATACACAGATACAAACGCGTGCAAACATTTTTCGTTTCTTTTCAACTCACTAGTGAAGCGTGTCCTCCACAGACATACAGTTTCCATTCTACATCAGTCTGTGCAATCTTTGTTGTGCTGCTGTGCTCTGTGTCTGTCTGTCTGTTGTGTGTGTGTGTGTGTGTGTGTGTGTGTGTGTGTGTGTGTGTGTGTGTGTGTGTGTGTGTGTGTGTGTGTGTGTGTGTTCTTCAATCTATATAGTCGGCCATTAAAAGAATTTTTATAAATAAATAATGCATAATGTGTTAAATTAGTTCTCGAACTACCACAAACCACCACCACCCCCTGTCAAAAAACTTTTTTTTATCACTGACAAACTTTCAAATGCATGCGCCCCTCTCTCTCTCTCTCTCTCTCTCTCTCTCTCTCTCTCTCTCTCTCTCTCTCTCTCCTTATGTCAATTTCTTATTGTGCCTCAATTCAATTTCCTAAAAACAGAGGGAAAAAAGGTGGAGATATTTCCCAGAAAGAGAGAGAAAATGATCATAAATGCAAAACTGGGAATGGGAAAAGTTTCCACGAGAGAGAGACAGAGACAGACAGAGAGAGAGGGGGAGGGAGTGAAAGAGAGAGAGAGGGGGGGGGGAGACAGAGACAGAAAGACAGACCGACAGGCAGCAGACAGGCAGACAGACTGACAGAGACAGAGAGACAGAGGGAGAGCGAGAGACAGAGACACACAAAGAGACAAAGAGAAGCACGCAGACAGATACAGAAAGAGACAGACAGACCGACAGCTAGCTAGCTGTATGTCCATTATCTCTGCCCCATTATGACTACCACTACACCATGAGGTAACAGGGGTTTACCTTCATACCACCCGGTCATCCCCAAAGGCTAGGCTAAAACCAAAGAGCGCACTTACTTCATGCAACGCTATCGATCTCATCTCTCTCCTCCACAACTATCACACTGGGTAAGTAAGGGGGCTGGCTACTCGGACAGCCTACAAAGATTCACACATTTTGGGAAGAGGGTCTGAAGACATCATCTCATTCTATAGATCTAGCTAGTGTCTAGATATATATTTTATAATATGTAAGTCAGTAAAATACGAAAAAGTATAAAAAAAAATAAATCACACACACACACACACACACACACACACACACACACACACACACACACACACACAGAGCGTTTGTGCTCTCTCAAAATCACACACCAGAAACAAGTATTGGTAAAGGAGCCGAGATAATCGTACATTTTGCGAAATACACTGACGATAACATATGGATAATATAAATAAATATGATTATGTGCAGCATTGCCGACAGGATCTAAGCTTTAAGCTCAATCGGGAAACTTTCAAATACGCGGTGCGAGCGTGTGTATTTGTGTACTTGCGTATTCTGTCATTTTTGATGGAAGAAAATAGGCCTAGAAACGAACAGAAAACGACCATAATATAACATGATTATTAAGATATCACAGCTCATCTATCTTCCCAAATATAAGACGTTATAGCACTGACAAAGCGAACTACTATACAAGGCCGAAGCAGAATGCTAGGAGGCTTAGGATCACACTACCTCACTAGTAGTTTGAAATGTGTTACCGCAGAGGCAGTGGCAAGAGCTCATGAATAAATAAGACGCGTCAGCTATTGAACCAGGCAGCCCATGCAGCAGGCCGACTGAGTGACCTGAATGAATCTGCTGCACCTAGGCTACAACACACCGTCCCTTGTCACCTGAGTTGTGCCCGAGTTAAACATGTAATGTCGCCACGCCGCCCTCCTGTGCTGGCTTCCTGGTTGGGCTCAACAAACGAGCGTTTGTTTTCCAGATCGTGTTGTTTTCTATGTTGTGTTTGGCTTTAAGATCTTATTCAGTCTCACTCAATTCGTAAGGCTATGGCTAAATATTATAGGCCTATAGACAACTTCCTTACCAATGGTTCAATTAGTCTTCAGCTTCGATAGGTATTCCGCGTGGGATCAGTTTAACGACAACATTCATTAATTACGCTAAGCACTTTTACGTCCGTTAACACACACACACAACACACACACACACACACACACACACACACACACACACACACACCACAACACACACACAAACACACACACACACACACACGGTAATCCTATAAGCTCAACAGACCGTTCAGGGTCCCCAGGAACACTAGGCTACCTACACCATTCGTTTCTCTTTCATTCACATCAGGCCAAAACACAAACCGCTGTCTGCTTGCACTCCTGTCAACCGGATTAAGCGGGTACCAAGACAGGCAGGGCAGCGCTACGTAACGTGACCGCTTTAGGTAAGTAACGTAACGGACATGCTCCGCTCATTCTAGGTATTAGGTCCAAGGCCAAACTGAAGAGGACAGAGGGAGAGAAAGGAGAAGAGTGAGGAAGGTAGCTAAGCGGCACCTACAGGTATTTGTTGCCAACATCCCAGGGCGGTGATCAGAGACATGCTGGAGGCCTGGCCGTTGGGCTGAGCGTGGGGGGACAGTCTGTCGTCCAGCTGATGGTACTCCATGCTGACAAGACACAGGCCACCTGCCTACCTACCTACGTCAATACACACGAGTGCTGGACACTAGTAGCCAACACAACACCACGACACACAAGTCACCAACAGCAGCAACACTTCGCTAAGACTTGAACCAACGATTCGCCACTGCTACTACCACCACCACTACCACCACCACCGCCACTGCCGGCAGCTGGTCACAGTGACTACTACACAGGCCGCCTGTCGCCCCACCCACGGCTTCATTCTCCTGCCCTCTTTTTTATATGATTTTATTATTTTCCTTCCCCCTCCAGTGTCTCCCAGCTCTCACAACACTCCAGCAGATTTCAGTCCCACGCCAGTAGCCAGCCCCATCTCGGGCTGAATGAATGAATGAGCTGGCTGGCTTGTTATGCGTGTGGGCCGGCTGTGGTGGCTCTTTCACCCACACCACACACGCGCACACACAAACACACACACACAACACTAGCCTAGGCTAAGCTTGATCAATAACTTGTTCTGGCACACACGACACGCCAACGGAGCGGGGCCGGGTTGGGCAGGCAGGCAGGCAGGCAGGCAGGCAGGCAATCAATGGTAAGCCTCAGGACTATTAACACACCGCTGCCTCTGTTGCACGTGCCCGCTCCGCCAATGCCCCGCGCCTGCCTGTCACTCAACCGGTGGGTGACACTACCCGCTACCCGCGGATGCAGCCGACCGTGTACGACACAAGTTGCTCAGATCACTGCCACAGCAGTCACTTCCCTAGTTACATCCACGGTGATGATGCATGCAGCACACCACACCAATCCCCCTCACACAGAAACACCCATCAACATTCGAAAACTCGGATGAAATCTGATAACATCCACACACACACACAGAGCAAAAACAACCCAGGGAGAAAGTTGGAAACTTCCAACCGGCACAAGATAGAACAAGTTAGGCTACACAGTCACGGCAGTTATGAAGCAGGTCGTGGCGATGGTCGGGGCCTAGCCTAGCCTACTTCGTTTGGCTTTGTTTCAGAATCGTGTAATCCCTGAGATAAGAAGCAGCAGTACAAACAACTCCAATCCCAGCCCGCAGCCACGATTTATGATAGCCTGCCCTCTGAGGGCCCAGTTATCATCACTCATTGTGCTTCACAGGGCAAACTGGGGGTAGTAGCTGCTACACTGACAGGACAAACCTGAGAGAGAGAGCTACACTCTTGAACTCAGTCGTGGGCATGACAATGGCAGTAAAGTGCGGGTGACAGAGTCCAGTCACCCCTTGACAGCCTTCATAAAAAAGGGACAGGCCGCCACACCACTGGTCAGGAAGAGAGAGGTCACTCCCAGCGGTACGGAGCACGAGTTGAGAGTAAACACCAATACAACAGGTCACAAAGCACGAGCAAACGGTCTAGCCTAGGCTAGCAGTCGGCTGAACAGGGAACGAACGAAACGCTTTGTGTCAAAGACAGGAGGCTCTCTAGGCTAGGCTACTCCCCATCTGTCCGCTTCTTTCCCTCTCTTCCTTCCTGTACACGTGTGTGTCTGTGTGTGTGTGTGTGTTGTGTGTGTGTGTGTGAAAGACGGGGGTACGCTGACCTGAACAAGCTAGGCCTAGCTGTGAACAGAGGGACTAGAAACACCGTTTACAAGTCTGTACCCCACAGCATCGCTCTATTCACATGTCTGTATGTCTGTATGTAAGTAAGCTATGTATCTTCCTCCTCCTTCCTTACTGCTGTACGTATTGTGCCCGCAGGCTGCAGAAGCCAGTCATATCACTCCGCCGCTTTCTTCCTATCCATCCATCCCCATCCCGCCCTCTCCTCTCTTACACACATGTATGTATGTATGTACACACCTCGTCATCATATACTACAGGCAGATGAATCATTGCACGGCGTAGTCTTCCGCAATCATCTGGACACTTTTTCTTCTCTTGCCTCCCTGCTGGTGCACGCAGGCTGGCTCGCCTCCCCTCCCCTCCCC
>CM060323.1:62550537-62553037 GCA_030674155.1 Stramonita haemastoma | reverse complement strand
AATAGTAACATCTAGCCAGCAGTAACAGTAATAATAATACATGGAATTTGTATAGCGCTATATCTTGCAAAAACAAATCAAAGCGCTTACATTCGACCAACACAACACACAATTAACAACAATTTACAGTTTTAACAAATTCGAATGTACACACATACACACGCACGCACGCACGCACGCAAGCACGCGCGTGTGCGCGGGGGCACACACACCTACAAACGTTATGCACTTTGGCAGGTGGATGTTGAAGGCAGGGACAGGTAAGAGATGGAAGCGGAAGGAGAAAACTTAGGTTTGGAATAAGTGTGTCTTGAGGTTGGATTTAAAAGTGTCATAAGTAGGCTTTTGCCGGAGGGAGAGAGGAAGGTCGTTCCAGATCGATGGACCAGAAACAGAGAAAGAGCGGCGGCCAACGGTAGATAGGTTGAATCTGGGTATTCTTAAGGACAAAGTATCTGCCGACGAGCGGAGGGAGCGAGAAGGTGTGTACAAGTGAAGACATTCACAGAGGTAGGAGTAATTTCTGACAGTAGCAGTAACAGTAGCAATGACCATAGTAACATCTGGCCAGCAACAGTAGCCATGACCATAGTATTTCGCCAGAAGCTACAGTAGCAATGACCGCAAAAGTATCATCTACGATCTAGCCACCAGGAATGGAAATGTCCCATCTATTCACAATACACATCCACATCGCTGTATGGAGGTAAATACCCACCACCGACCCAAATCTGTTTTCCACAAGTTGTGCAAACGAGATCTTTCTTTCCGCTCCCTCCCCTTTCATTCTGCCTTCTACAACAATCCATCCATTCATCCATCCATTCATCCCGCCTGCTCCACACCATACCACAGCAGCACAGGCAGTGGCACAGGACCAGGCCGGGGCTGGCTGATGAACAGCCTGGCTAATATAATGGGAAGAGAGCGGCTGCTTGAGCTCCCTGAAGGTTAATCACTCCAAGCTGTCCCCCATTCCACCCCCCACCCCCTTGACAGGTGGAGAGAGGTCTTCACCTACAATTAAAACACTTCTTCTATTATCCCCCATGCCAGTAGCCTAGCCCTGTATTATATTCTTCCGCCCTCTCCTCAACTGAGGAGCAAAACTGACTGAAGAGGGGGAGAGAGGGTGCTAAATGCTAGTTTGGGGTTTTATGTCTTTTCCCTCTCCTCTACTTCTCGATGATAAATATGTGAGGATACCATGTACCATTCCCAGCTCCCTCTCTCCTCTTTGTCGCTGTGCCTGCATGCTCTTCTCTCTCTGTGTGTGTGTGTGTGTGTGTGTGTGTGTGTTGTGTGTGTGTGTGTGTGTGTGTGTGTGTGTGTGTGTGTGGTGTGTGTGTGCGTGCGTGTGTGTGTGTTTGTGTGTGTGTGTGTGTGCGCGCGCGCGCGCGAGTGTGTGTGTGAGTGTGAGAAAGAGAGAGGGGGGGTGGAGAGAGGGGGAGAGAGAAGGGGAGAGAGAGGGGGGAGAGGGAGAGAGAAAGGGGGGAGAGGGGAGGGAGAGAGAGAGAGAGAGAGAGAGAGAGAGAGAGAGAGAGAGAGAGAGAGAGAGAGAGAGAGAGAGAGAGAGAGAGAGAGAGAGAGAGAGAGAGACTGAAGTACCTCAGCCTGAGTCACCACGATACATCGACAGCGACGGAAATAACGATTATGAAAACAAAAGACAAAGGCGCTTCTGTTGCATACTGCAGTCAATACATAGTCATATATATATATATATATATATATATATATATATATATATATATATATATATATATATATATATATATATAGGCTTCCATCCATAGGTGTTCCATGTGTGAACATATTCACAAGTGAAAGAAACATCTGTTGTTAAAACACCATACTGTGAATGCAGAACTAACAACAATAACAACAACCCACACACACGCACGCACGCGCGCGCGCGCGCTTATAGTTATATGTACACGAGCGGCCAATCGTTAAATTTCTGGCAGAAATTCGAAAATGACTGCCTTCCTAAAACCTAAGTAAAACAATTCTAATTAAACCATACCATCCTTTCATCCCATTTCTTCCCCCTCCCCTCCCACACACAAACCTTTATTATCTATTTTTTAAACAAATTTTATCATCTACTTCACACCAGAGTCCTTAAACCAGTTTTTCGTATACTTCCAAACCATTCGTTTCGAAATACCCAGTGTGAAAGTAAACTTACAAACATGCTTAAAAGACACACAGTAAACATTGTCAGACATTTCCCTTGCAAACTCACTCCCCCTCTTTTCGCTTTTCAATTCTTTTTCCCCCTACATCTTTTCCGAACCTCTACCTATACTAGGGTCAGACAAACAGCGAGAGTGAAAGGCTTTGACAGCCTGCCAGAAGAGTTTCGACCGTTCTTTCTTTCTCTCTTTCTAAAAAACTGTAGGACTACATTTGCCCACCCATCCACCCACCACCCACGACGCCTGAAAAACAAGTGTGCTGGAGCGCGCGACAATACAAGTGAAGGATTGGCAGCATC
>CM060323.1:62538037-62540537 GCA_030674155.1 Stramonita haemastoma | reverse complement strand
TAGTTAACAGTCTGAAGCATTTCCTGCAGCCTACAGAAAGCTTAGTTTATCGATTACACTTGTCCAATGCACCGATAGGGGACAAGCAAACAGTTTACTGGGGAAGCACTTGTGGCTTGAAAGATTTGATAAGCAGCATTCATGCGTATACACGCATAAGGGGAGCAAAAGGGGAAATGGGTAGGGGTGGGTGGGGGTGGGGGGGTTGTGAAAGAAAGAGTAGGTTGAGGGGAAAAAGGGAGGGGGGCAAGGTAAGGCTAAATTCTTCATTTCGAGAGCAACAATCTTGGCTAATAGTAAGCAGACACAGAGACAGAGACAGACAGACAGACAGACAGACAGACAGACAGAGGTAGAGAGAGAAGGGAAGGAGGGAGGGAGGGGGAGAGAGGAGAGAGGAGAGGAGAGGAGGAGAGGGAGGAAGAGAGAGAGAGGGGAGAGAGAGAGAGAGGAGAAGAGAGGAGGAGAGAGAGAGAGAGAGAGAAGAGGGGAGAGAGAGAGAGGAGAGAGAGAGAGAGAGAGAGAGAGAAGGCAAAGGCAAGGCAAGGCAAAGTCTTTTATTCGAGGATAATAGATAAGCACTTGTGTGCTTTTTTACATCCAGTCCCCGCCCTTTTCAGGGATACATCAAGTTGAAAAGATACTAAACAATAAAACTTTACGCAGTACCAAACAACACACAAGAATAAGGACACTATATATGATAAGGTAATAAAAATGCACTCGTTCAGAAGACAAAAATCAGGAGTCACAATAAAAAGATTTTGATTATGGAAGAAAAGAAAAGTGTTAATAGGTAAAGAGCAAACAAGAGAACAAGATGAAATAAACAAGAGAGAGAGGGGAGAGGGAGAGGGAGAGAGGAGAGAGAGAGAGAGAGAGAGAGAGAGAGAGAGAGAGAGAGAGAGAGAGAGAGAGAGAGAGAGAGAAGAGAAGAGAGACAGACAGACAGACAGACAGACAGACAGACAGACAGACAGACAGACAGACAGACTCAACAGGAATTTTTGTTCAGGAGAAAGTCAAAACCAAGAATTTATTTTCTCCATCTCTGGAAAGTGGACCTAGATCTAGTTCCGTTCCTGTTGTTTACACACCCACAACCCTGCCGACCGCGAAGGCCCCTCTTGAGGCTGAGAGTTACTCTAGTTAGGCTAGGGTACATCACTGTCACGGTGACAATTACTGTGACCATTCCTGATTCTCCGTAGCACCCATGACACCGCCAGAGCGTGATTGGAATCGTGAACAACTGCTGACCCCGTATTTTGGTCTGTTCTGTAATGACGCCCTCCACCTACTGTCTCTGAAACAGGGTCAAAGCCCTTGTGAATACTGACGCGATATATGTCACTTCTCTACCTGGCTGCTCCATCAACTGACTGACTCCTCAAGGAGTTAATTAAGGGAGAGGAAGAGTTTGAAACAATGTCCAGATTGTATCCATTCTTTTTTTGAAATCATGCTGTACACTGTTCCGATGTCACACACTTTTCTGTAGGCTAGCAGGCTGACCAGAGCTTGCCAAGATATCAGATCTGTAATTTTTGTTCGTTGGACTTAACCTATGTGGTGAAAGCCCTAATAATGTGATATGATCATAGCCGTCAACTGGGCGAACAATACAATAACAATAATGATACTATATGTATAGTGGTGTGGTGGTAATAGTAGAAGGAGAAATAGAAGAACTAGTAGTAGAAGTAGCAGTAGTAGTCACAGCAGTAGTAAAAGCAGCATCAGCAGTAATAGTAGTAGCAGTAGTAGTAGGCCTAGTAGTACTTAGACCCTAGTACTTTTTTTTAAAGTAGGCCTAGTGGTAGGCCCTAGCAGCAGCAGTTTATTTATTCTTTTATATCGAGGATAACAGAATAAGCAATCATGTGCTTTTTTTCATCCGGTCCCCGTGTGTATGCAGTTTTGTAAATCTTGTCATCTGTTCCCACCGGCACACGATGGCCTACTCTTACGAAAGCGGAACATGGAATTTAGGTGCGCAAGAAGTCTGCGCGTTCGACACGGGGGCCCGGTTTAAAGTCTCATCGAAGGACCCTTGAGGTGCTGTAGCACCAGCAGCAGCAGTAGCAGACACAAATCAAACATCCGCACAAAAGCGCGTATAATCCTGATATCAAGACCTTTAAACAGCCAACGAATAAACACTGGCGCCGATTTGCCCACGCCTTAGTAGTAAAGAGTGTTTGAAATCCACCAACCTTGGCCAAAGAGCGAAGTCAAAGCACACATGTATGTACACATACACACACTACACTACACTGTTCGTTCCTTCAGCTCCTTCAAGTGTTTGACTACCGTTGTGTCAACCCAGGCTCCAAGCTGACAGCCCAGCCCACACAGACAGACGGAATCACTGCCTCCTTAGTTCAGCCCCTATGTGTTTGCTTACAACGCCTCGAGATATGTCATGTCACATTCCACCACAACGCCTGTCCACATTTGAATCACTGTGACACCACCGGGTTTTTTGTGTGTTGTCGAT
>CM060323.1:62520537-62525537 GCA_030674155.1 Stramonita haemastoma | reverse complement strand
GGGAAAGCAACAGAAACAACAGGAACATTTAAAGAGGTTTGCTGTTGTTAGACGCTCTTCAGCTTAACACTTTGGGGTTCACCCACAGTTTTATATCAGTGATCATATCCGGGGACCACTGGAAGACCCTAAGTAAACACTAGATAACAAATTTGCGTGTACAGCAGTTTTCAAGTAACTCGCCATATCCACACCCATATTTTGACATTATTATCAGGGCATTGTTTTCGTTTTCAATGCAGATCATACGTTGTTACGCTAAGAGTTTGTTATAGAAGAAGACTGTTTCAACATAACAAGTCAAAGCATCACAGCATTTTAATGTGGGCTTTGGCACTCACTCTAAAGACAGCAATAACTGTCAAAAGTTTCGACCTCAGCAAGAAAAAAAAGAGAAAAAAGTTTTAAAACTACACAGAACATGCAATTTCTGTGAAGTAGACTGTCCACATTATTGTCCATGGCTATGTGAAAAGAAGAGAAGTAGTGAACGAATATTGACAGACTGACTGACTGACTGACTGACTGACTGAGCTGAGCTGAGGCGATAGAATATTTAATTTTCAGTGTGGATTACGACATCAGAATTATCGACTTTAATGGTAATTATCATTAACGAAAAGATAAAAACCACAGAAAAGAAAAACAATTAAAAGACAGCTAGCAATATAACGACGACTTGTAAATCAATGACTTGTACTTGTGTCCAACAACAGATTAAAACAAAACACCAAACTGTTACAAATCTGTAATAAGCATAATGACAATTACTTTAGAACCTTTCTTTTTTAAATGCGTAAAAAAGTTCCGTATATTATATACTAGCATCTGCACGTAACTGATTAGTCTGAATCACATTATCTTTGTCAGTAATTTCCTTCCTTCCTTCCTGCCTTCCTTGTTGACACATGCACGTAAAGAGGTTAGGACATTACATGTGCTGCACGTACACAAGTGTGCACCTATGCAGAAATCGACAGACAGGCAGGAAGGCAGGCGGACAGACAGACAGGCAGACAGACGGGCAGGCAGAAAGGCGGACAGACAGACACAAGCATACGAAGACTAGACAAAAAAAGCAGAGACAAAGAGAGACTCAATGTGGTGTCTATATAGTATTTCAAAGACACCCTCAGAGACCAGATTTCGGTATCCACTGCAAAGGTGAGGTGTCAGATAAACAAACAGACGGAATGGCAAGCAGGCAGGAAAGCAGGCAGGCAGGCAGGAAAGCAGGCAGGAAAGCAGGCAGGCAGGCAGACAGGCCCCAAAAGCTAGGGCTCTCGGGAGCAGAGGGGTACGTACAGTAGGCCTTACACTACTACAGTAGTGGTGGTTAGTACAGTGAGTCAGGAGACAGGCACGCCCTGGGGGTGTATTGTTGGGGTGTTGGTGGAGGTGATAGATAGACAGCTCTACAGCTGTTATGATCTCTTGAAGCCAAACAAACATTTAGCGGCTTGGCCTGCTTGACACCCCAGACGACTGTGTCGCCCATCCACCCTTCAGTGTTTTCCTCCTTCTGTTGCCCCCTCCCTCCCTGCCTACCTCACTGGATATCAGTCTGATCCACAAATAAAGGTAAAACCTAAGACATCTCCTCTTCCTAGTGTTTGCTTTGACTTCAGCTTACTCCTTCACTTTGGCCCTCTTCTACCCCAACCCCCACCCATTCCATCCCCACCCACCCCTTCCTTTTCGTTGTGAGCTCAAAGACGTAATACGTTGTTGTTCATAAAAACAAACAATAAACAAACAAATCCCAAATCCCCCCCCCCCCCCAAACAATTGGGTATCAGTGAGGCACAGATTTGCAAAACCTCTCCCCCCTGTCCTTCGTCGTAAAATGCTCGACAGAATTTCACTGTAAAAGTTGTGTTCAAGAATGAGTTTATTGCTGAAACTTGATCATTCACGTCTGTACCATAAGGAGCATGACGCATAGTGAAATTATTATTCTAAATGCACCCCTCTCTGTCTGTCTGTCGTTCTGTCTGTCCGTCTGTCTGTCTCTCTACTCTCTCTCAGCACACAGAGAGAGAGGGGGAGACAGAGAGACACAGAGACAGAGACACAGAGAGAGGGAGAGGATGCAGTAGGCCTAGCAGAGTGTGTGAGGGTGGTACCATCCAGACTAATGTCTGTGAACACTATTTACTGCCATGGGAAGTCAGGGCCACAGATAAGGACGGCGGCAGGGAGAAATGGATGAGGCGGTCTGGGACTAGACTACACTTCTTTCTTCTCCAAATGGCTGATTGTTGCTTCACTTCAAGTCCAAACAAAAACAAAAAAACAAAAAAAAAAAAAAAAAAAGGGGGGGGGGGGAGGAAAAGGAATTCCAGAACATGAGAAAGAAAAGGATCTGAAAAAAGGTATTACTGTGGTGAAAAGGGACAGGGTAAGCGTTCATTGAAATATTCCAAGCTGTGTAGTACAATCGTGTGTATAGCATATTCATGATGGCGAAATAGCTGAAGTGAGCGATATAAGGTCTCTGATAGAACTCTTTGATTAATATCTAAAGCTACCTGTAGACCTTGCCCCTTCGTTTTCAACAGATCGATTTGTTATCGCTACAGTACATAGGGTTTTTGTTGTTGCTTTGCTTTTGTTTTTTGTCTGTTTTTTTTTAGGGAGGGAGGGGGAGAATTACTCTTTTGTTTTGATTTTTGTTTATTGTGTTGTTGGGGTGTTTGTTTTTCAAATATGCCAACAACTCTAACTTGAATTTGAGTGACGGGACTGACATGATACGGACTGCAATGAAACTAAAATTTCCACTCTCATTTCTTTTCCTGACCTTCTTTTTTGGTATTTGTTTTTCGCTCCTCGGCTAGAGTTCCCAGGTTCACCTAATTGTGTGTATGCCACAACCACTCTTGCCACTATGAAGGTAGTAAGCGCATTCTGACTTTAGGGATATTTTTTTCAGACTAAATAGTCTAGAGTGAAGTTAACGTGAGGTAGTGTCCCTGACATGCTATTCCAAGGAGTGTTCTTCATCCAGTGCCAAACGCTGCTGGGATTTAGTGTCGTGTCTGTCTGCAGTCTGACACCAATCCTCGCCTATACATTTCTTTACTATAATGCAATCCACAGCATTAAACAAACATTTCAAATACTTATTCAGTCTACATAAACAAAACAGCAACACAATCAGTAATAAGGGTACCACCACCTAAACTAAGCTACTTAAGTCATCCAAAAACAAAAAAAATTACAACAAAAAAAAAGCTAAAGGTGAACATAATGCCTTTCAAGACGCGCGCGCAGCCGCGCGCCACACACACACACCACACACACACACACACACACAACACACACACACACACACACACACAACACACACACTCCTCTCTTGGCTCAAATATGTTGACCTGAATTTAAACTCCCTCCCCCCCTCTACCCCCACCACTACCCCCACCCCATCCTCTGTAGCTTATCAGAAACAGAAACTGTCGGTCTCCCAATAAAAAAATAAATAAAAAAACTACCGCCATGACATACAGACAGACTAAAACAATGGCTGCTGACCTAAACACACGCACACACACACGCACGCACACACACCAAACACACACCACACACACACACACACACACACACACACACACACACACACACACACACCACACACAACACACACACCAGGACGGAAAACAAGGCTGGAGGCAAAACAAAATGTCAACAATGCTTTTTCTAAACACCTCCCCCCCCCCCCCCCTCCACTCCTTTCCTTCCTTCCTTCTCTCTCCTGGTTCTTTTAGGTTGGATGACATTTCGGTGATCGTCCATGAATGTTCACCCCCGTCACCTTTTCGATACGTGCGTGCGTGTGTGTGTGTGTGTGCGCACGCGTTGTATGTGTGTTGGGGGGGGGGGGGGGTTGAGGGGGGTGATGTGTGTGTGTGTGTGTGTGTGTGTGTGTGTGTGTGTGTGTGTGTGTGTGTGTGTGTGTGTGTGTGTGTGTTGTGAGTGTGTGTGTGAACTGTGAGTGTGTGTAAGAGACAGAGACAGAGAGAGAGACAGAAGAAGAGTGTGTGTGTGTGTGTGTGTGTGTGTGTGTGTGTGTGTGTTGTGTGTGTGTGTGTGTGTGTGTGTGTGTGGAGAGAGACAGAGAGAAGAGGGGCAGAGGAGAGGTGTGTGTGTGTGTGTGTGTGTGTGTGTGTGTGTGGTGTGTGTGTGTGTGTGTGTGTGTGTGTGTGTGTGTGTGTGTGTGTGTGTGTTGTGTGTGTGTTCAAAATAAACCTTAGCCCGTTTTGGAGGGGTATGTAAACACAGCCCCGACGAAGTACCACAGCAAACAAAAGCAGAAAAGAAAGTTAAGGAAAAACCGAATACGTGATGAAGAAACAATAACCTATTTCTCCTTGTTGATGGTTCTTTGATTGGGAGAGAGAGAGAGAGAGAGAGAGAGAGAGAGAGAGAGAGAGAGAGAGAGAGAGAGAAGAGAAGAGACAGAGAGAAGAGAGAGAGAGAAGAGACAGAGAGACAAACAGAGACATAGACAGACGAGAGACGAGACAGAAGAGAGAGAGAGAGAAGAGAGAGAGAGAGAGAGAGAGAGAGAGAGAGATGAGGAGAGAGAGAGAGAGAGAGGAGAGAGGAGAGAGAGAGAGAGAGAGAAGAAGAGAGAGAGAGAGAGAGAGAGAGAGAGAAAAAGAGAGAGACAAAAGAGAGAGACAACAGAGAGAGACAAAAAAACAGAGAGAGAAGACACAAGAACAAAGAGAGAGAGAGACAAACAGAGAGAGGCGGAGACAGACAGAGACAGAGAACTACAAAGTAGGAGGGGGGAGGATGAATTGCCGTTGGGGGGGGGGGGGGGGGGGGGGCAGAGGGGGACTGCATGAGGGTAAGAAACAGATTGACTGAAAACGAAGTAAGCGGAACACTGGGCAGGCGATGATGGACAACAAGGGAAACAACTGCTACAACTGAAAAGCAAAGGGATGCACAAGGCAGTGGCCCTCTTGCCATTATCATCACCAGCAGCA
>CM060323.1:62505763-62513263 GCA_030674155.1 Stramonita haemastoma | reverse complement strand
TGTTGTCTAGAGCTCAACATATGTAGACTCGTTTTTTTTTTTCAACAACAGTTACGATTTTCAACTTTCTACAGCAGAAATCGAAGCAACTTCAATCAATTATGTTATCAATTCACACACACAAAAATAACGGTACACTCCCACCAACATCACCCAAAAGAAATCCCGTTTATAAGCTCATCGATGACCACTCTACAGAGAAAAGTTTTCCTTGAAACCTTCAGTCATATCATGTAGGTGATACAGGTATACATCAGTATTTTACCAGTAGCGGAAGATACCACCACTACTACTAGTAGTACTATGCATCAAAATGAACTGACACGGCATCACTTTGCTGAACCGTTCCACTGAAGTAAGTCGGCCTGCAGGCAGTAGCCTAACCTACAGTGTCTATCGGGGGCTCACGGCACCGAGTGAAGCCAACAGAATTCCACCCTCTAGAAAACATTTCTGAATGTCCCGATAACAGATAATATTCCTCTTCTCTCCATGGCAACCAGAATTCCATCCTCCTCTCGTAAATTCGTCTTTTTGATAGGGACGCTGAGGGGTCCAGACACCAGTTTTAAAGCAGCCAGGCAGGAGGCCAAGGTATTGGGAACTTATCAGCTATGCACGTTCACAAGATAAGAGAAAGGGGGGGGGGGGGGGCGTAAGAGATGGGAGGAAAGGGGAGGGGGGGGGTAGGATGTCAGTCAGGTCTACTGAAGTGAAAAAGTGATGGCTGCTTCGTTCAATGGCAAGTCAGGTAGGTAGATAGGAGGGCAGGGGCTTGCAGAGGAAGCGGCAAGAGTTGTGAGGTTACATGGATGTATACATGTACCTGTGTGTGGAAGGAAGGCTGCATGGAAGTGCACCGTTACCGGTCACTTGGCTGATGAGATAAGCTGCACTAGGTCTACCTGCCTGCCTACCTGCCTGCTTCCTTCCACCTGGGCTGATGAGGGCCCGATCAGATTTCGGTCTGTTGGAGGTTACTCTCTTCACAACAACTTCACACGCACTGTAGGCCTGTAGGACAGACCTGGTTATAACTAATGAACAATTACCTGTGTGCCCCCCCCCTCCCCCTTCTCTCTCTCACTGGGTGTGCGCAGGTGTGTGTGGGGGGGGGGGGGGGGGGGGCATGTGTGTGTGTGTGTGGGGGGGGGGGGGGCATGTGTTGTGTGTATGGTGTGTGCGTACGTGCGTGGTGTGGTGTACGTGTGTGCGTACGTGCGTGCGTGTGAGTGTACGTGTGTGCGTGCGAGTGTGCGAGTGTGCGTGTGTGCGTGTGGTGTGTGCGTGTGTGGTGCGAGTGTGTGTGTGTGTGTGTGTGTGTGTGTGTGTGTGTGTGTGTGTGTGTGTGTGTGTGTGTTGTGTGTGTGTGTGTGTGTGAGAGAGAGAGAGAGAGAGAGATAGTCTGTGACAAAAGAATACTGAAAGGGAAAAAGCTACCTGGGTGAATGCCTCAGTATGTGTATGGCTTGTTTCTCTTGTATTCTCTGTACCTTTTTCATCATTCACACACATACTATCCCCCTCCCCCTCCACCAACACACACACACACACACACACACACACACACACCACACACACACACACACACACACACACAACACAGTACTGAGCTGATCTGGATCCAGGATAGTGACCATTGACCTGGTTGGTGATTACTCCAGCAGTTTTCCCCAGCAGTGACCTCAGTCAGGATGATAGATGCAGTGCAGCTGATCATGCTTTGTGCTTCCCTGGAGGCCTGCCGCCTAGTGATTCAGTGGTTAGACACCCATCTCAACAGCAAAAAAACCAAAACTGGTTTGGTTTAAATCTGAAGTTTCCTCCACTCCACAAGTCCATGTAAATGGGGAGTTTCAGGGGTAGTTTTTCAGATGAGTGCAGTTCTTTGTGCAATCTATGTTTAGTCCAAGTAATCTATATAAAAAAAATAACCCACCAAATACAGCAAAAAAAACAACAAAACCTGCATCAAGAGATTGCTCTGTGCAAAATTCTGTAGAAAAAATGCCATTCTTGCAAGGAAACAAATACATGTGGCAACATATAATGGATCTATACAATTTTTGATAGAAGGGCAGCTCTGCACTTGTGGTGATGCCCTCTTCACACAGATGAAGTGAGAGAGAGAGAGAGAGAGAGAGAGAGAGAGAGAGAGAGAGAGAGCATCCTGAATTTCTGGCAAAGAAATCTGCCAGGACTGTGAGTGGTTACACTGCACTACATACACAAAATACAATAAATATTACAATCAAATTCCCCTTGAGTTATTGGTCAGATCACAGAATTTTATGCTTTAAGTGTAAACTGTTATAACACATCAACAGATAACAAAATTCAAATCAACACTTTTAACATACTATCAGTTAATGCACTTTGTTTGTGTGTGTGTGTGTGTGTGTGTGTGTGTGTGTGTGTGTGTGTGTGTGTGTGTGTGTGTGTGTGAATCAAATATATATATATATTAATAATATATATTCTTGCTTTATGCAAGCCACAGAAAAGACAACCAACAATAAAAAGATCATATGAAAGATAAAACAATAGGATTTTAAAAAGAACAGTTACACTGTATTTGAAGAGAATTTTTGCCAGAAGGTGTCTGGAAGGCAGGGCTGGTGCCCCAGCTAAGCTTGCTCCTCACGGCTCGAAAGGAAGCCTTTCATCTTTCCTTCCTGTCTGTCCTGCTGTGTGGTGTGGACATTAAGATACTCCAATGTAAATTCCTATCTATCTACTCCACACCCTGTATCATAAAAGGTGGAAAGGAGAAAAAATGTCCAGACTAAACACACACACACACCCCACACACACACACACACACACACACACACACACACACACACACGTAGTGACATACCCGCTCACCCACTCAGAGTGAAAAGACGTTAAATGTATTTGAACCCACTCACATCTCACACATCTACACACACACACACACACAAAACAACCAACACACAACACACACCACAACACCAACACACACACACACGCATGCATACATAGAGGAGATATCTTAACGAAACAAACTTTAAAGAGACATTCAGGGAAAATTCAGTTAGTGTTATGCTTTTATGAACATCATCTGCTGATAAGTTAACCATGATTTTATGCATTTGGCAACTGCTCATCATTTTGTTTCATTTTGAACATAATGTCATAAGAGCAGAGGGGAACACAGCATACTATGAACTTGTATCTCGCTGGTGTAAGTTATGTTGATGCACCTCAAGACCTCAGTAAGGGTTTTACATGTGATCATTTCAGTCTTCTGGCTCATTTTCATTTCATCCCCTTTTCTGTTCTATTCAGATTCTTTTCACAGCTTTTGTTTTTATCCATGTCTTTGTGTCCTTTAAAACTAAATCTGAACTTCTTGCCCCTCCCCTATTCTTTCCAAATGTTTTCTTCCAGGGAGATTTTTTTCTTTGCAAACTAAACATACATTTTTTTATCATCTGTTTGGAACAAACTTCTCCACCAAGAAGATAATCATCCCCTGTCTCGCTGTCTGTCTCTCTAAGTCTCCCTCCCCACGGCACCTCACCTCACCCCCTTCTCTCTCTCTCTCTCTCTCCTCTCTCTCTCTCTCTCTCTCTCTCTCTCTCTCTCTCTCTCTCTCTCTTCTGTCTGTCTGTCTTCTCTCTCTCTCCCCTATCTCCCCGAGTCTCTATTGTCAATGTGACCATTTTGCCTTTAGAATATTGCTATTTACAAACCGCATTACGATTGAAATAAGAAAAAGTAATGACAGCGTGGTGAAGCCAGAGAGTAATAGTCACGACAAAAAAGATACATGTACAGTCATGAACACAACCCCAAGTTTCACTCTAACAGCTGTGGGAAAATGTTCAATGACTGAATTGTATCACAAACTAAATAAAGTTTTTTTATGGAAAATACTTGTAAACATATCGATCATCAAAACACAGACTGTAACTAACACACACACACACACACACACACACACACACACCACACACACAACACACACACACACACATAACACACACACACACACACACACACACACACACACACACACACACACACACACACACAACACACACTTTTTGTAAGAGTAGGCCATTGTGTGCTGGTGGGAACAGATGACAATATTTACACAACTACATATACACACGGGGACTGGATGAAAAAAAAAAAAAAAGCACATGAGAGCTTATTCCATTATCCTCAATATAAAAGAATAAAATAAAATAAAATAAAACACACAGACACAGACACACAGACACAGACAGAACACACACACACACACACACACACAACACACACACACACTAACAACAAAAGCAGCAATGAAAACTATGCAAGTAAAGTTACTGCATCTTTGATTTTTTTAACACACAAACAAGTTCCAGTATGTACAGTATTCAAGTTCCAGTATGTGCCACAGGGTAAAAGTCCCCTGTGGCAAGAATACTGTACAAAAGTCCTATGAAACACATAAATAAATGTCACCTTTAGCACACACCTCAAAAAAGGAGTTGAGAACTACAGTAATTTAAAACATGCGACGAATCCATCACTGCATGCATACTTATGTAGGGATCTTCATTTAATATGAACAGCAGAGTAAGTTTAATATCAATTACCTGACACACAGTTTGCTTTCTCTGGTCTTTTTATAAAATTTAGACCACTTTTCTCCCAGATCTTGTTTACTATCAGAAGGTTGTCCACATACATGTATACTCCCATGGCCAAGTTTGCTGCTTCAGTGCTTCTTCTCTAGCTGGCCACACCACACCCAGATACACGTCAGCTCATGTTATAATTAAGTGCAACAGCTTGCTGCCAGTCTAACTAAGCACTACAACTACAAGGTACAATGGTAATTAATTACATACCTCTAGATCACAGAGCCATATGAAAGTAAAGCACTCCTGCGCTAGTTAAATAAATGAAGCGCACATGATGTTATCGTGTACTCAGACCACCACACATGTGTACTTTTACATATGAATATTCCTGTCATTTTTCTCTGAACCAATATCATATATGTCCAGCTAATCATTGAAAGAAAAAAAGAATAAATATTGTATACAGTACAGCAAAAGAATGCATGTTTAGTATGAATGATAATACTATTTATAGTCTTGTCCTGCTGATGGTTATTCACATCATACATTTATTCTATGTTTTATATGTAATACATGAAATATTATATTCTGACATAAGCTGACATGTTGAGTGTGATCCAGTGTGTGTGTGTGTGTGTGTGTGGTGTGTGTGTGCATGCGTGCGTGCGTGCGTGTGTGTATGTATATGTGTGTGTTTGTGCATGTGTGTGTGTGTGTCACTGAGTGTGTATTTAAGGGTGTTTTTGACAATTTTGTGTGTGTGTACGGTCCAAAAGTGGCCCAAATCCTGTTTTTTAGGATTAAAAATTGCTGGATGCATTTATGGAGATTTCCCTGTGTGAATTAAAAAAAATGCTGGTTGTAAAACATTTGTGTAGTTCTAAACACGTTTCTTCCACTTGTTATAGATAAAAAGGTTTAGGAGTTTGAAACATTTATTTTGGCAGGCATACTGGATTGTTTTCATGGCAACAGTGCAGAAAACCGAGTAATTCTTTGATTTTTATGCTTAACACATGATGCCCTTTCAATACATGGCAGAACTTTTAACATGGGCTTGTAAAAAAAAAAAACATCAATTTCAACCCCCATGTCCTACCTTAACTGGCTTAAGGGGGGTAAGTGACACACAGAGACAGACAGACAGAAAAAGAGACAGAGACAGTGTGTGTATTTTTCTTTTTTTTTATTCTTTTACTTCAAGGATAATGGAGTAAACATTCGCACGCTTTTTTACATCCAGTCCACTTATGTATGCAGTTGTGTATTTTTGTCATCTGTTCCCACCAGAACACAATGGCCTACTCTTCCAAAAAGCAGAACAGGTTTTAACGTGGGCACAAGCTGTTCTGCACACTCTCCCAAAAAGTCCTTCAGACAACACTATAAATTGTGGCCCCATGTACAAGTGCACGCAGAACATCTTGCACACATATCAAATCCTGTTCTCGTTTTGAAACAGTAGGCCATTATGTGCCAGTAGGAACAGATGACAAAATTTACAAAAGTGCACACACATAAGGACTGGATGTAAAAAAGCACACAAGTGCTTATTCCATTATCCTCAATATATTTAAGAATTAAAAAAAAAAAAAAAAAAGCTAGGTTTTCTTTTGTTGTACAGTTGTGTGGTAGGCCTACTACTACTAGAAACTAATGGGAAATTCTTATTTAACCCCATTACTCCTTTCCTTGTACAAGTTATAGTCAGACATGCCTACCAATGGAAAAAGTCCTTTGGATGAGAATATAAACTGAGGTCCTGTGTGCAAACACAAGACGATGACATCTTGCGCACATGTTAAAACCTGCTCTGCCTTTCGGAAGAGTAGGCCATTTGTGCTGGTAGGAGTAGATGATGAAATTTATAAAACTTTATGCACACAGGGATTGAAATTTAAAAACTTGTACACAAATGTTTATTTCATTTTCCTCAAAATACAAGAATAATAAATAGATAAATAAATGTTTAACCTATCACTGTCAACTGAACAACACTTAAAAAGCTACCTATCATAATTATGAAGTTCAAATTTTGCTTCATTAGCCTACACCTACATGCAAAATTTGGCACACAATCAGGATACAATACAGAACAACTGAACAAGTGACAGCTTTTTAAAAACCAAGATAACAGTTCACGATCTTCTGAACATTATCCCAAGTTATAACATCAGTTCACAACATAAGAGTCTAGACTGTATACTGCTGAGTGTTGAGAGTATTGGGGGCGGGGCCTAAAGCGTAATGTGTCCATGTGTAAACAGCAGTAGCCACGATTGTGATGAAGTGATGATCGCATATTTCGCACATTTTCCCAAAGCATGGGATGTAATATATCACAATGTCTAGACATTTCTGTTGTCTACAGTTAAATTTTCACTCTGGGATCAAATCAAGAAAAATGTCAACTAAGGAGAAAAAAAAAGCTGGTAAGACATACCTGTACTTTGCTTCCTGGAACTTTTGATTATTCAGTCAAATTCTTCACAAACACTTTCCAAAGACGTAGATCTGGAAGCGGATCACAAATCTGAAATCATCAACACCTTCACGAGTGCTAAATAAGATAGTCTGGTGGTAAACACAGGAGATTCAGCACGTGAAACGATACTTCATAAAGTGTCGGCTGCTCCAAACTTTTACTTTCATTGAACTGTGTACATGGGACACAGCAGGCAGCGCCGCCTTGCGGTTGTGTTACTTTTTTCCCCCTCATCAACTTCAACAATCAGAAGAAAAGGCACCCATCCGATTGCTGATTTCACATTTATTTGGGGTTCATATAGTGAGTATTGAATAAATTTTATAAGTTGAATGATCAAAGTTTAGATTTACAAACCACTCCGTGAAAGCTGTCAGTCAAATTCAGAAAGTAGGTTAGGACTACACGAAGTTC
>CM060323.1:62485763-62500763 GCA_030674155.1 Stramonita haemastoma | reverse complement strand
TTCACATGCACAGCCACTTATCACACAACACACAGGGAACTTATATTCACACACAAACACGCTCTCTCTCTCTCTCTCTCTCTTCTCTCTCTCTCTCTCTCTCTCTCTCTCTCTCTCTCTCTCTCTCTCTCTCTCTCCCCTCTCTCTCTTCTCTCTCTCTCTCTCTAGTCTCTCCTCTCTCTTCTCTCTCTCTTCTCTCTCTCTCTCTCTCTCTCTCTCTCTCTCTCTCTCTCTCTCTCTCTCTCTCTCTCTCTCTCTCTCTCTCTCTCTCTCTCTCTTCTCTCTCTCTCTCTCTCTCTCTCTCTCTCCTGTGAAAAGACCGTTTGAGTGTATCATATAACATGCGGTACTTACAGGATGTCCGTCTGTGAATCCTCCATCTCACAAATGATTGATTTGAGATCAGTGAAGTTAAATCCTTCAGGAAAATGGTTTTCTTCTTTGCAAGCTCCATCTTTGCTTGCTTTGGCCATTGTGAACAACTGCCGCTTGTGCCTCGTCCGTTTGAGGCTGCTGTCGCGAGCGGAACTCACTTCCTTGTTGGCTGTGCTGTAAGCCATGGCCTGTCTTCTGCTGGCCAAGGGCCGCACACTGAGGATGGGATTTGTTTTGCTCAGTTTATCTGTCCTTTTGGGAGAGCATCACATCTTTTTCACAGCTAGGGCCAGGAAGTTGCCTACATGTAGCATCCGTATGATGATGTATTTTTAGTGTGTACATTGTTCTTTAGTCTTGAGTGTCATGTTTTTTGTTATGAACATTTTAAGATTGTACGCTTAAGAGATGATGTGGGTGTTTTCCGGAAAAATATGTCAGAAACTGAAACTAAAATTCCATTGGGAATATACCGGCACACAGTGTCAATTTCAATAGCATTTTTACTCTATTCAGATTTGGCACATTGAATATTACAGATCTGCTAAAAACACAAAGAAAGAAGCAAAACTTCATGATAGAGCATGAGTACACACAAACAGTATTTTACTTAGTGTCATGAAACATTAACTTAATTAAGGCTAATGTCTTTTCTTTCTAAGACAACATCACAGAATTGTAGGGAGAAATTGAAAAGAGTTTACTGACAATCAAACCCCAGAAATAACAAAAAATATTCAAGTGCTTACCCATCACAACTCTCTCCCCTGCACTTGTGTAAATAAATGAAAGGCAGATATTAATCATTATTGATTAGTTCTAAATCTCTAAGGAGCATACTAGTCTTTTTTTCTCTTTATTCTTTCATTAGAGATGAGCACTTAATGAATTGATGGTCCAAGGGAGGTGAGAGGGGGGGGGGGGGTGTACATATGTGTGCTGATTCAAAAGAATGAACAAGAGAAATAGTAGAGAACAACAAGCCCCTCTGAAACTATTCACATTTAATACCATTCGCTCTCTTTTGAAGACACGCAAGACCAGAAAACTACCGTGTGCTATTCATGCAAGAGCATGAACAGTACTAAAGAGTACAGCTATTGAAAATTAATAATGTAATCTTGTTATTTATTATAAATATCAACTCATGATACAAACTGGGCACAATGGTCGATAGTTGAGGGCATTTTTCAGAAGCGAGGGTGATTGAAGCAGCTGTTTGTGTGGCCTGTGTGTGCCTGTCCTGATGCTGCTGATATGGTCAAGTGCGAGTTTCCTGCCCCGAGTTCCTGCTCCTTTGTAGGACCTGTCTTCACCTCTGTGTCAGTCTGTCGGCGTCTTCTGGGTGTCATACATGTACACAGCTTTCACGCTGACTGCCCTTTTGTGTCTGTAGCTCTCGGTGTGTGTGCTGTGTGCATGGGAAACCAGACATTTTTTGCAGTTGGTACGCATGCAAATTAAGAGAGAGAGAGAGATGTACATTCATGCATACATGTAATATGTATAGAGCACAATATACATTATGCATGCAGGTTCTTGCTGTCTTGTTCAGACATGCACACTTAACTCAAATATACATGTTTACAACCACAATGCACATATATATGCATATTTATGTGAGTGAATGCATGCGCACATGTATGCATGCACGCGCGTGCACGCATGCATGCACACACACAGACACATGCTTTGAGTGGTTTTGTTTTTGTTATGTTTTTGTTTTTGTTGTTGTTTTTTTTCTCCTTTGGTTGTTTTGCTGTTATTGTAGTTGCTTGTATTATCTAAGGCATATTTTATTTTTAAGCTGTTGAAATTATGTTAGCTAATTAATGTTGGTGAAATGATGATGTTGCTTTATTGCTTGTTTGTTTTTTCCCTTTTCTTTCTTTGTTGGCTTTATTGTTTGCTAGGGATTTTCTGCTTTGTTTTTTGTTGGTTTCTTGCTTTGTTGTTGTTTTGATTTTTTTTCTTTCTTTAGATAGATGGCTTGATGGAAAAAGCAAATCGATGCTTACTCAATGTACCATCTGGAAATAAAATTTTGATTTGATTTGATTGATTTGACATGCACCACAGAGACATACGCACACAAACAGACACATGCACACACACAGAATTAAACTGAATACACACACACAGCCATTACCAGAGCAATATAAGTAGCATTAGACAAGAGTTACTTGCATATAAATAGATAGATAGATAGAAAGATAGATAGGTATATAGGTAGGTAGGTAGGTTGGTTGGTTGATTGGATTGATTGATAGATAGATAGATAGATAGATAGATAGATAGATAGATAGATAGATAGATAGATAGATAGATAGTCTGACTTAGTCATCAATGTTTTGGGTTTGTTTGGGGTTGGGTTTTGTTTTGTTTTTCAGGGGGGGGGGCTCTGAAAATCTGTTTTAAGCATTTTGATTGTGAAGTGCTTTTAGCACCGAGGCGTGTTCACACAAACATCTGATAAGCAGAAGAAGGACAAAGCTCTCAGAACTTTATGATAAAATTAAAACTCAATGTTTCATAAGTCAGCTTTAGAAAGAAGGTGGCAGGATGGTTCAGACATGCACCTGCCTAACAAGTAAACCATGAGGTTCTGTGTTTGATTCCCAGCCTTGCCCTATCTTCCCAATTTGACAGAAAAGTCAAACTGAACATCCAGTCTTACGGAGGAGACTCTAAACCAGTCAGACCGGTGTGCTTACAGACTTGAGCATGTCAATAATACCCTGACTATCAAAAAGAGCAGGGAGTTACCTCCCTCCTGTCCCAGCAAAATTGCTTGGTGGAATTCCCAGTTGTGTCTCAGAAGCTTGAGTGTGGCTGCCTTGATTTTAGGGAAAACAGTCACCTACTCCAAACTGTTACCCTTGGTGAATCTTGGAGCTCTAGCCAAGGAATAGAGGAGGGGGGGGGGGGGGGGGGGAGTCAGCTTGAAGTTGTTTTTAAATGTACACAAAAAGAAATGAGTTCTTAGCGTGAAGTTAAAACAACACTTCCCTAAACTGGAATGCAGCTGCTTTAATGGTAGGTAGAAATGGCCGCATGTGCAAAATTTCACGACTGGTAGACCTTGGAGCACTAGCTTAGGAACAACCCCCCCCCCCCCCCCCCCCTCCACCCAAAATACCCAGTACATTTCTTAAGTCAGTTTGAAAGTGATTTTAGAAATTTACGTATTTGAAGCCTATAAAATGATTGTGCTGTAATGTTTTGGCATTCTTGTTGTTTTGGAAAAAGTAGATCTGCATGAATCCAAAGAGACTGCATCCTAATAGTGCTGTTGACCTCTTTGGTGACCCATGACAGCTTTTCCCATCATTCCGCTGAGTGCGAAGCTTGAAGTGGCACTTGATGGGAACATCATCATCATGACAGGGAGGGGGGGGGGGTCTTTGTAGATCAGGATTTTCCATCAGGATCCTTTTTAGATCAGGATTTTCCATCAGGATCCTTTTTAGATCAGGATTTTCCATCAGGAACCGTTTTAGATCAGGATTTTCCATCAGGATCCTTTTTAGATCAGGATTTTCCATCAGGATCCTTTTTAGATCAGGATTTTCCATCAGGATCCTTTTTAGATATTGAACGTGTTGCAGGCCTGACAGAAAGGGAGAGGACACAGACAGACAGTATGGGGATGAGCAGGTGTGGAGTGATGGTGCAGTGTTGCAGTCACCTGGGATAGGAGAATGACACACAGCCATGGCCAGCAATGGAGCAGTCGTCATGGCAAATGGGGTGTCACGCAGTGGGGAGAACGCTGCAGGAAGGCAGCAGAACAGCCACCATAACAGCCACAGCCACAACAGCCATCACAACAGCCACCACAACAGCCACAGCAGCAGCAGCAGCAGCAGCAAGAGGGCCAGCAGTCAGGTGTGGCCCTACCTGGTGCCCACGGTGACCAAGGCCCATCTGCCGCCTGTGTTCCACGAGCCCCATGTGGAGAGTGGGTTCCGGCAGGTGGGTCAGCCCTGGACCTACTACCTGGTCAGCCTCTTCCAGGTGCACAACGAGTGTCTGAACGTCTGGACACATCTCATCGCCCTGGGGGCCGTGACCTTTCGCTTCTACGATTACTCCGGGGAGTTTGACATGTGGAACGACCCCTACATGTGGCCGCTGGGGACGTACTTCGTGTCCATCTTTCTGCTGTACGTCTTCAGCAGCGGGGCTCACTGGTTCTGCAGCCGCTCGGAGTTTGCGCACTACGCCTGCTTTCTGATGGACTACGCGGGCATCGGGCTGCAGGGTCTGGGCAGCACCATAGCGCACTACTGGTACTGCATGCACGAGGACATCTTGGACACCTTCCCTCACCGCTTCGCTGCCCCGGTGGGGGTGGTGCTGAGCTCCCTGGTGTGTCTGTGCTGCTCCACGGCCAAAGTGTACTACGTGCGCCCCTACCCCTTCACCCGCCGCCTCTGGCAGATCGGCTCCTGTCTGGCCACCTACTCCTGGCTCATCCTGCCTGTCATGTGAGAGATTGGGTGTGGGTGGGTGTAAGGGGGGGGGGGGTGTGTTGTGGGTGTTGTGTGTGTGTTTATACTACCTGTCATGTGAGAGATAGTGTGTGTGTGTTGTGTGTGTTTGTGTGGGTGTTGTGTGTGGGTGTGTTGTGGGTGTGTGTGTGTATGTGTGGTGTGTGGGTTTTGTTTGTGTGTGTGTGTGTGTTGTGTGTGGTGTGTGTTTTTGTCTTTTTGTGTGTGAATGTTGTGTGTGTTTGTGTTGTGTGTGTTGTGTGTGTCTGTGGTGTGTGTGTGCGTGTGTGTGTGTGATGAATGAATTGGTGGTGCAGTGTCATGTTGCATGGTGTTTGCTTAATGCACCAGGGCAGGTTGTCTCCTGCTGGTGGTCTGGTGTAGGCTACTTCAGCTCTGTGTGTGTGTCTGAGTTAAGCCTGGGTAAGGAAGTATGGAGGGCAAGCTGTTAGTTGCCCCTGCAGCAGACCTCCCTTTCCACATTACTGAGATGGTCCATTAGAAAGGAAATTGCTAATACAAATGGTTCCAGTAACGTCACAGGAGCCGCCAGAGCATTGCCATATACAGCCCCAAACCACCCTGGGGACTCCAACTCCCAGATTTTTCCTCAGGGATGGTGTCTAGACATGACTCCTGTGTGCATGCTGGTTTGGTTTTTTATGTTGTCACGCACATCCTTTAACATATACCGTAAACTCTTTCTCTCCTTATTCCAGGTACCAAGTGTACCTTCACCATGGCCACTCCTACTGGGAGCACACACACACACACACACACCCTTTCAAAACTGTACCCTAAACTCTCTCTCTCTCCTGTTTCCCAGGTACCAAGTGTACCTGCACCTGCGCTACTCTTTCTGGAAGCCCAGCCTGGGGGACCACATTTGGCAGGTGGTGTGGTTCCTGTGCGGGGGCTTCTTCTTCGGCTCGGACGTGCCCCAGCGGGTGTGGCCGGGGCGGTTTGACTTTGTGGGTCACAGCCACCAGGCGTTCCACGTGTGCATCATGATGACCTCCCTCAAGCAGCTGGACGCCCTGAGGCACGACATCCGCGCCCACACCCACCTCCTCCACACCTCCCAGCCCCCCCCCACCCTGGCGGGAACCTACGGCGCCGCTGCTGCCGGCCTCCTCATCAACCTGGCCCTGGTGGCCCTCTTCCTCAAGGTCGTCAGGGGAAAGATCGCTGCCGCCGCAGAGAAGAAGAATGAATGAATGAATACTCTTTATTTTTCAAGGGTTACAGAGTAAGTAAGCATTACATACCTTTTTTTCATCCGGCCCTTGCCCTGATCAGGGAATAAAGCTAAGAAACCCCCTCTCTACCCCTACATACCAGCATCACCACCAACAGCAGTTAAGAAGAAGAAGGGGGAGTGAGGGGTGAGCGGGTGTGTTTTGGGTGGCAGGGGGGGACAAAGAGGTGAAGGAAGGAAGGTGTTGGAACGGTTAGTCTGGTTATAGTGCTTACATGGGACGTGCGTAGTGTTTATATGGGGACATGCATAATGTTTACATGGGACATGCATACATGTGTAGCATTTATATGGGGCATGCATATTGCTTACATGGGACATATATAGAATAGTGTTTTCATGGGACGTAAATAGTGTTTACATGGGGCGTGCATGGTGTTTACATGGGACGTACATATGTTTACATGGGACATACATAGTGTTTACTTGGGATGTACATCGTGTTTACATGGGATGTACATAGTGTTTACATGGGACATATGAAGTGTTTGCATGGGACATGCATAGTGCTTACATGGGACATATAGAATAGTGTTTACATGGGGCACATATAGTGTTTACATGGGACATAGTGTTTACATGGGATGTATGAAGTCTTTGCATGGGACATGCATAGTGCTTACATGGGACATATATAGAATAGTGTTTACATGGGACATATATAGTGTTTACTTGGGACATACATAGTATTTACATGGTACTTACCCAGTGTTTACATGGGACATACATAGTGTATACATGGGATGTGCCTAGTGTTTACATGGGATGTACCTTGTGTTTACTTGGAAAAGACATGTGTTTACATGTGACCTGTATAGTGTTTACATGGGACCTACATAGTGTTTACATGGGATGTACGTACATAGTGTGTACATGGGACATACATACATAGTGTTTACATGGGACATACATACATAGTGTTTACATGGGACGTACATACATAGTGTTTACATGGACATACATAGTGTTTACATGGGACATACATACATAGTGTTTACATGGGACATACATACATAGTGTTTACATGGGACATACATACATAGTGTTTACATGGGACATACATACATAGTGTTTACATGGGACATACATACATAGTGTTTATATATAAATACATGTATACTTAGCAGTTTGTTCAGTTTCTACATTATGTTTGATCTATTTGCGCATATTTGTAAACTTACTGAAAAGTGTTCATTTTGCTGAATGTACTGACATATATATGAGAAAAGCATGACAGCTTTTTGAAGAAACTGGAGTTTTTGTTGATGATTTTCTGTTTGCGGTTTTTGAAACAGAATGAGTCTGATGCCATACTGAATGCTTTACTTAATGTTTGCTTGTGTGTTGTTTTGTTTGGCCTGTATATTGAGGTCATAGCTGTAGAAGTGGCTGTTAGTGCGAGGCCATAGAAGCTTCATTTGTGTTCCCATTTGTATGCAAGATATCTGACCATGGAGACAGTTAAAGAAAACACATTGCTACCTAAGAAAAATATATGTGACACTGTAAAGAAACTAGATAAATGTGCCAGTCTATAACCAAAAATATTTTTTGAACATGAATACAAAAGTTTAAAGGCTTTTTTTCCCAAAAAAGTTTCTTTTCAATAACATAAAATTTCTTTTTTTCCAGAAATTAAGACCAAAGCAGTTTTTTTGTCTATAAGAGTAAATGGAAAATTGTAGAAAAAGAAAGAAAAAACCCTGATAAAATGTCTCCAAGGGAAGCAACTATACAACTGGGGCTTGTAGAAGCATACAGGAAATAACAGTTATACGCCACTGCTGTTTGATCTGCTGATTTTGTTTACACTCTAAACTGATGTGACAAAGTTACCTGTAATATCTTTAAACATGCAGATCTGCAGGGACTTTAATACTGACATTTGTGTTCAAAACTGATCCGTGACAATTGCTCCAGTATACGGCTAGTCAGGAATGGTTTTTTTCTGACATCACATGTATTCAGCTCCAGATCTGCTCATAATATTCTTCTCTATTTTAAAGAGAGAAATTACTGTGAAGAAAGAGAGCAGTGTACTTCACTGACAGAGAAATCAGTGTGAAGAAAGAGAGCAGTGTACTTCACTGACAGAGAAATCATAGTGAAGAAAAAGAGCAGTATACTTCACTGACAGAGAAATCAGTGTGAAGACACAGAGCAGTTTACTTGACTGACAGAGAAATCAGTGTGAAGACACAGAGCAGTTTACTTGACTGACAGAGAAATCATAGTGAAGACACAGAGCAGTTTACTTGACTGACAGAGAAATCATAGTGAAGACACAGAGCAGTTTACTTGACTGACAAGAAATCATAGTGAAGACACAGAGCAGTTTACTTGACTGACAGAGAAATCATAGTGAAGACACAGAGCAGTATACTTGACTGACAGAGAAATTAGTGTGAAGAAAGAGAGCAGTGTAGTTGACTGACAGAGAAATCAGTGTGAAGACACAGAGCAGTATACTTGACTGACAGAGAAATTGTTGTACATGACTGACTGGACATCTGGTCCCTGACTGCTCAGTGGTCAAACTGGAATCTCTCTCAGCTCTTTGTCTTGAGCCAGGTGTGGCTGGGGCACTGTGGTGACTGGGTCAGGCAGTGTGCCACTGGTCAGCTGAACCTGGCAGAGCCTGTTCCTCTCCAGGTAGCTGGGTGCATGCTGGGTATGTTTGTCATTCACCCCACCAGCCTTACCTGGCCTGTGTGCGCAAGATGTTCTGCCAGTGCTCACACTTGTGACCTGACCTGATGAAGCCTTTTTCCAAAGGACTTTGCGGGAAGTGGAGTCAGAGGAACTGACTCCAGAGGAAGACTCCCCTTGGTGGAACCTCACACCTGCAGTCTGAGTTACCGTCAGATGTGAAGTATGATACTGCTCTGTCATGTCACGCTATTCCGCCCCTCTATGGTCTCTATTCCTACTTGAGTACAGTGCCAAAGTCCATCAGTTATTTATCAGATTCTCTTCTGCAAGTTATTTTTTGGTGTTATTTTTTCCACGAAAAAGCACAAAAGTGGTTTGTAATGATTATGTTAAATGGTAAAACAACCAGCTCTGTTTTAAGTTTTGTGCTCCATGTAGAATGCTCATCTTGTAACCCAGAGCCTAGTATGTTCATTTTGATTTGTAGATCTGTGTGTGCCTTTGGACCAGAAGCTGAAGACAGAATTTCAAGTGACAGTTCTGCAAAGTGTCCTTTAATCTCCTGATGTAATATTTTCGTGAAATGTTTAATCTGTGATTTTATTTACCACCTACAGAAGCTTTTTATCGGGTGCTGGAGTGTGTGGTTTTTTCCCCAAAAGAAAAAAGGAAATTTTTGTAGTGAACTTATATATGAACAGATTTATTTTATTTGTATAAATGTGTACTTTGTAGTCAATTTACATGTGAACAGATTTATTTTATTTGTATATCTATAGTATATGTATCTATGATGGTGATGTTCTTGTTACTGCTTTCAACTACGCTGCTTTGTTGGAGTAAGGCAAGTTTTGTATTTTGAATCAGAAAAAAATGTCTGCATGATATATCAATAATAATATGCATTCCATATTTTGAAAAAAAATTGCTTTGTAATCATTTTTATCTAATCCTGTCAGTTCTCATATCTTTTTTATGATATGTAATAGAATATGATAAAAGGCAGTTAAAAAAAAAAACAACCTACACAAAGAAAACCGCATTTATGGGTAACAAAAGGGCCAGGGTGTTGATAAAATTTCTAGTTCATTAGAAAAAAAACATTTTTCCAGTTGAATAAAATGAGGCCTGCAAATGATAACAGGTTTAAAATAAAGAAATAGCTGAAAGTCATACCTGCCAGCATTTTACTCCAAAAAGTCACAGAAATAAATATTCGTCATGACCTCTTCACCTCTGCAAGGGAACAGTTTGGAGTTTCTTGTCTGCTGGTGTCACTGAGTTCAGCACTGGCCTCTGTACTCCGTGACACAACTGTTCCCTTCCAAATGGCCCCCTCTCTCCTCTTTTCTCTCTCTCCTCTCTCTCTCTCTCTCTCTCTCTCTCTCTCTCTCTCTCTCTCTCTCTCTCTCTCTCTTTCCTCTGCATCTCTCTGGCCATCTGTCTGCATGAGTGAATGAATGAGTGTTCAGACTGCTGATTCTGGTTAGGCATTCCTGTGTATGAGTCAACACTGGTGATATTTCTTTGTCAGTTTTTCATGGAAAGATGGCTTCCATGAGAACTGTTGTGTCTTTCTAACACTGAAAAGTTCTCATGAAGTTCCCCTGGTAGAAAGCCTAGCTCCCTGTCCCTGATATGATATGATCAGGGTTCGCGATAACCGGTAATTGTCGGTATTTTACCGATTGTAAACCGGGAATACCGAAAATTTTCGATGCAGCCGGTACCGCCCTACCGATTCTGTTTGCCTGTGACCGATTAGATTTCCGTCTCAAAAAAAAAATCTGAAGTGACATTTTCTGACAGTCTGTCATGTGCCTGTGCTTACGCACCTACCCCTTCCCACCCCTTCCCAGGAACTCTTAGGCCCATCTTTGGCGCCAACCTCATTAGCACGCAGAACAGCAAGCTTTACTGTGAAAGAATAGAGCTTCGCGCTTTTCTCGGCATGACAGTGACTTCCCATTCACAATGAGTAAATGGGGCCTAGGTTGATTTATTCTTTATTCTTTTATATCGAGGATATCGAATAAGCACTCCTGTGCTTTTTTTTTTTTTTTACATCTAGTCCCCGTGTGTATGCAGTTTTGTAAATGTCATCTGTTCCCACCGGCACACGATGGCCTGCTCTTAGAAAAGCGGAGGGTCTATGACTATGAATTTGCGCGTTACTTTGAGAGAGAAGAATCGAAAACTAAATCTAATTGAACGAAAGATCTAGATGAGCGCTAAGCATAGAAACAAGAAAGAAGAATATAAGTCACACCAACGATGTCATGCAAAACAACAGACTTGACACAGACAGTGACACAGGTGCTAGAAAAAAAAATCCTATTTCCTGCTTGGTTTCGTGCCCAAGAAGCGAGTGGCAGCAGCACGGCATTCAAAGTCTCTGAGAGATTTGTGTTCAATTTAAATTTAGTTTTGCTGTCGAACAATCTTTCCCTCCCCCACCCCCCTCACTGAATAGTTTCGTTTTGTTCACAGTAGGTACCGGATTTTATTTTCTGGGGACCGATTTTGGGGGAGATGGTCAAGATATCTCTGATATGGCAACTCCCAGTACCGGTTTTAAAAAATCCTAGCGCGAACCCTGATGATGTGACACTTCCCTCTCTTTATCCCCCTGTTTCTGATTTCCATCTCTCTTCATCCCCTGTTCTGATTTCATCCTCACCCCCTGTTCTGATTTCCATCTCTCTTCATCCCCCTGTTTCTGATTTCCATCTCTCTTCATCCCCCTGTTTCTGATTTCCATCTCTCTTCATCTCCCTGTGCACTGATTTCCATCTCTCTTCAGCCTCCAATGTTCTGATTTCCATCTCTGCTCACCTCTCTGCTGTGATAGAATAGATTATTCCCCACCTGTTGTGACAGCAGCTGTTAATTTACACACGATGCTGCTATCTCTGATCACCTGTTATGTAGTATTAGAATCAGGAAAAAAAAATTATATTCATGATATATATTGATATGTAATATTAATCTCGATGTTTATCATGAGAATGGTTGATTTCAGATGCATATTTTCGGGGTAATCGATTTCAGCTGCATATTTTCGGGGTAATGGTTTTAGCAAGTGCATTAAAAGATACAAAGTAAAACTGTCAGAGAAAAGTCTCCTCCTACCCCTTCCTTCCAACAAACAGTTTGGGTTTTCACTTTTGCCCCACCTTTCTCCATCCTCTCCATTGATTGTGAGGATGAGTTTGGTCTGAAGTGCTGATTTTCATAATAAAAAATGGTGAATGTGTTTAAATTTGTACTTGGGACTTTTGGTGGAAAGTAAATTTCAAGGAGGCTGTATCACCTATGCTGCATTTTTTATATATAATTTTCTAACAATAATGATGAATAAACTATCTTTCCTATCACTTAAACTGTTTCCAAAGAATTGATAAAAGTAGATTTCAATGTATGTTTTTATATTTACTGAAAATAATGATGAATAGACTATCTTTCCTACCATTTAAACTGTTTCCAAAGAATTGATAAAAGTAGATTTCTATGTATGTATCAAAAGGTGTTAATTCATGCTTGTGTATGCTTTCGAAGTGTTACTGTGCATTTTTGAAATCTGCATGTTGTGTATTCTTTGTGTTTTGATTCAGAAGTCGGTCAGCATTCTAGCCAGGAAGACTATATGTTGTGCTCATTTGGTCTTGCTCACACCACTTTGTTCACATCAATGTAACTGTATATATATAAGTGAAAGATCTTAAGGTTAATGCTGTTCTGCCTCTTGCTCAGTAGAGATTTTGCTACTAAGAACAAAACACAGTATTTTAAGAAAATTTTTAATGAATTTGTCGGATCTTGTGCTTTGACTTCGTTCTTTCATACCTAGTCTGACAATCGTATTATTGTCCTTGAGGTTCTTAGCATGCACATAATATGCTCACAAATAAAAATGATGCAGAGATCTGATAATAATGACAGTGCTTTTCTCAATATCGTGGTTTATTTCCTATCAAATGTAGTGGTAGACTGAGAACATTTGTCAGGTGATGGGGTTCAGGGAAGGCTGTGACTGCTTGCACACAGGGGCAGACACAGCCAGAGGGCTTAACTCTTGTTCATCATTGTGCACAGGTAGCTTTGAGAATCAATAACACATGCTTTGATGCTTGCAAGAGAGAGAAAGAAACTGTAGCTCTAGTTTCTTGTTTCGGTTCTGGTGGTTATGGCATGTTTTGGTTGGTTGGCTATTTTTGGGGTGGGTGGTGAAGGTTAATGTTTTGTGTGTGTGTGTGTGGGGGGGGGGGGGGGGGGGGTTGTTTGTTTTGTATGTGTGCGAGTGTTGAATTTTTAATTTTTAGATCTTTGACATAGCAATGTGCCAAAAACCTGTGTTTTGCCATTTTACAGAAATTGTTGCATTTTTTTGTTGTGATTATAAATTGTTACATTTTTTTGTTGTGATTATGAACTATGTCATGTGTATTTTTGGTGGATTTTTTTCATGGAGACTTTGCTTCATGGGCTTTACCTGGAATTGGATCTAGTATTTTATAGATCTTTAATGTGGGAGCTTGGAGGTGATTTTTTTTCTTTTGGGAGGGGGGGCGGGTGTCATCAAAACATTTTTGCAGCGTAATCTGTAAGACAGATATAAAAAAAAAAGTAGGACATCTTCAGGAAAAGGGATTCTGTCTGTGGCCCCCTGTGTACCGAGTTGAAGAGTCCCGTGCCTTTCTCCCTACCACCTAAACAGCTTCACTGAAAGTACTTTAGAAAAAAGGTGGGTGTTTTTTTTGTTTTTGTTTTCAAAGAAAGGGCTGTTTATCAACACACGTTTTTTTTTCCTTATCTATGTTATGGGGGGGGGGGTTGGCGTTCCTCGGCTAGACTGCAACAGGTGAAGAACTACAAAGCAGACGACAGGAAGAGATGAGCAACTCTGTGCCCAGTCTGTGATTATGTGTGAGATCATTTTATTCAAAAATCTTCAGGGACTTGATGACTGGGACTTCAATACTATTCCTGACATAAGCCAAAGTTCCACTGTGCTTGAAACCTGCACCAGACATTTTCCTTGTAGCTGTTGGATTTTAGCTTTGAGTTTCTTACAGCAGGTTGTTTGTTCTGTCCAGTTGTGCATTAGGAAAGGGTTGTCAGTGTTTTCTTGAAAAAATAGGTGAGTTTGTCTTCAGTCTAAGTACAGCTTCCTTAGTTATCCAGGTTGTTCCATTGAGTTGAGTGAAACTGAAGACCTTACTTCTTGGGGGTTTGGCTTTGTTTCATTTATGTGCCATGTTCATTTGTGAAGATCTCTGATGCAATGTTCATAGAATCGTGAAGTCTGCTCCCATCCACTTCTGCACTCAAAGACACCATGGCAACTTTTCACTGCAAAGGGCTGTCTTACCATGGTGACTGTTCAAATCCAAGGGCTGTCTTACCATGGCGACTTTCAAATCTAAGAGCTGTCTCACAATGGCGACTTTTCACAGCAAAGGCCGTCTTACCACGGTGACTGTTCAAATCTAAGGGCTGTCTTACCATGGTGACTTTTCAGATCTAAGGGCTGTCTTACCATGGTGACTTCAAATCTAAGGGCTGTCTTACCATGGTGACTGTTCAAATCTAAGGGCTGTCTGTCTTACCATGGTGACTGTTCAAATCTAAGGGCTGTCTGACCATGGTGACTGTTCAAATCTAAGGCTGTCTTACCATGGTGACTGTTCAAATCTAAGGGCTGTCTGTCTTACCATGGTGACTGTTCAAATCTAAGGGCTGTCTGACCATGGTGACTGTTCAAATCTAAGGCTGTCTGTCTTACCATGGTGACTGTTCAAATCTAAGGGCTGTCTGACCATGGTGACTGTTCAAATCTAAGGCTGTCTGTCTTACCATGGTGACTGTTCAAATCTAAGGGCTGTCTGTCTTACCATGGTGACTGTTCAAATCTAAGGGCTGTCTTACCATGGTGACTGTTCAGATCTAAGGGCTGTCTGTCTTACCATGGTGACTGTTCAGATCTAAGGGCTGTCTGACCATGGTGACTGTTCAAATCTAAGGGCTGTCTTACCATGGCGACTGTTCAAATCTAAGGGCTGTCTTGCATCACAAATATTGACTCCGTGCATTCCAGTGTGTGAGGCATCTAGCAGATAAAGGAGACCATGTTTACCCGTTCCAGGTCAATTTACATCCAGTCCTGCCAGTGCCATTATTCCACCCTTTTTTTCTTGTATAGAGATGCAAAACATTGTGTGT